>JAZKJV010007092.1:0-455402 GCA_037367405.1 Ottelia alismoides
TAGAGTCTCTGTTTGACGAAATTCGAATGGCATATAGAAGGATATATGGATGAATATACATGGCGATATTTTTCCAAAAAAATAAAAAAACACCGAAAACAGTGCGGGGGCAGCTCCACTAAACTCATGCATATATTGATTTTTTTTGTTGATATATGAGAGGGGCTATTATAACATAACATATAGAATTTTATTATTAAATGATGTATTTAGATCATATATAATACTATATATTACACACACACACACACACACACACACACACACACACACACACACATATATATAAGGACATTGTTGAGAGTTGGGGGGCTAAGCCCCCACCCTCCCCCCTCTCTCCGTCACTGTATATGAATATCATTTTGATATTCGTAAACATCCGTATCCGTATGTCCGTTTTCGTATATAAATATAGTCACATATTTATTTATAACCATATGTAGCATAATTTCTATACCTTCTTTTACAATATTTGAATATTTTTTATCATACAAACACATTTAATAATTTCATATCATGTGTTTTTCATCCAATTTACATATATTAAGTTGTTTCTATAGAGTATTTCTAACATTACTCATATGCGATTAGTATCCGTTTTACATCCGTATCCGTTTTTTAAGGATATGGTAAGATAGTTTTAATATCCATCAATATCCGTATCCACATTCGTATTAAAAAACGGATAAGGATATGGTAATACTTATATCCATATATGTATCCAACCATTTGCATCCTTAGTGAATGGTTGAATGTAAGATATCCTATTGGCTCTCATTATCAAGTATCATTGCTACTATAGAAGCAAATACTTTAGATACGGATATAGGTAAAATCATATCTATACTAATTTTTAAATATGAACACATATGTTGATACATAGATCGCTGATATAAAACTACGCCACCACCACGTCCTTAAAAAATGAATACGAATGTATACTTTGTAAATTAGCTTAAACATGTGTTGGACGGATTACACATTATATAAATTCAACTACATCAAATACAGTGGAAAATGTATAAAAATTTATTACATATATTTAAGAATAGAGCTGCAACTATATTTATATGTTAAAACAAATATAAAATTGGACACACATTTACTGATAGCAAACCCATATCAATTTTAAATCAAATACATACAGTAATTGTTAGAGTTATTATTATTTACTATTATGTTTGTAACCCTTCAAATTCTGTAACTCCCAGTGACCCTTCAAGTTCTGTAACTCTTGTACTTTATAGGGCTTTCTCTCTATATAAGAGACCCTAGCTCTATGGAATAAACATCTCATTCCTTGCTCTTCTCAACATGGTATCAGAGCGACGATCCTACACCGAAGCCTAATATCCTAAATCCGCCGCCACCACCAGCCCTCTCTCTGCCGACAAGGAGAGAGAGCTGGACCTCTTGCATCACTCATGGATTCGATAGTCTCGTGCAAGTCAATCCGAGCCCCCAGCAGCACCAGCTGCCACCTTTAGCGACACCTAAAGCACAAGCCCATGCCGGGGTTCTCTTTCACAGGCGGTAAGCGGGCATCGTTGCTGCCATCCACCAGCACAAGCATAGGTCGGGCTCTGCTGCTCCCACCTCTGTAGCTCCAGGTGGCGGTGTCATTGGCGATCCACCCTTCGCTTGCGGCGATGCCGCACAAGCAGGTGCCCCCATTGGGGCGGCAACAGAGCCCTAATCGACGGGCGTGACAAAAAAATAAGAGAGGTTCTTGGGAACCCTAATTAAGGTCGGTCCAAGTGGACCACGGAAGGAGGAAGGGCCATTTATTAAAAAAAGTGTGAAAAGAGGAGAGAGCATAAATGAGCCAAAAAAATAAGAAGAAAATTTGAGAAAAAAAGCCCAGAAAAAATTTGATGATGTGGCTTAAAAAAATATTTCGGAAAAAATTGTTGCAAGAAAAAGGAAGAGACGCGTACAATAAAAAGTCGTATGCAGAAGATTTTGTTTGATGAAAAGCGAAAAAAATGATGATGGAACGGCTTACAAAAAAAATCAAATCAAAATCAGACGACTTATATAAAAAAAAGGAAAAAAAAGAGAAAAGCCGCAAGTTTCATGTTCTGATTTCTCCCAACTTGATGTTTAATGATCTTTATCTATCAAGTATGGGAGAAAGGAGGTGTCAGAAATGACATTCTTCATCTGCACAACATGCCGACACTCCAGATTTCTACATGATCACCCGTTTTCACCGAGCATCAACTCTTTCATCGAGGCGTATACTTCTTCTTTTACGATCCGATCAGTTCCCGCGCTGGACTTCTTATGCAGTGATTCTTCTCCAGGCACGACAGAGATACGTTCCGGTGACCTGCATGCACGACAGAGATACGTTCCGGTGACATGATATCGCAGCGGTTCTACATGCATGACGGAGATACGTTCCGATGACCTGAAAGCCACAGACCCGTCCTCGTGCGAGGTCTTCTACCAGCAGCGGGCTTGTATTCTTCTTGTGATGTATCGTGTGAAGATGTGTTGCATACTTTCTTTTTGTTGCAAGCTGCAGCTTTCTCAACTCCAACTTGAGGGGGAGTGTTAGAGTTATTATTATTTACTATTATGTTTGTAACCCTTCAAGTTCCGTAACTCCCAGTGACCCTTCAAGTTCTGTAACTCTTGTACTCTCTAAAGTTTTCTCTCTGTATAAGAGACCCTAGCTATATGGAATAAACATCTCATTCCTTCCTCTTCTCAACAGTAGTTAATCTGTACGAAAATAGATACAGTAACGGATAATACAATACATCCATTTTCACTTGCATCCTTAATCGTATGTATAAAAAATGGATAAAACGACGATCATATAATATACAACCATATTCATTTGCACCCTTAATTCTTACTAGAGATGAAAAGGAATGTGAATATATTCGTATCTGATCCGCTATCGTATTCGTTTTATACATATTTTGACATTCGTATTCCTATTCGTTTTACAATGGATGCGGATATGTATATCACTTTAACATTCGTTAATATTCACGTTTGTATATTCGTTTTCGAACATAAATACAGTATATATATTTATTTATAAATGAGCGTAACAACAATTTATGATTGCAACCACCATTGTTGATACAATTGTTATGAAATTGCAATATATGATACAGAGGTTAATGGGGTTACCCCCTTGGAGCAACCAACATGGCTGCCCCGCGTCAATTTCGACATTTTTTTTATTTTTTTTTCAAAAAATATCGCATGTATATTCACCCTATATCCCACTACAACAAAATTGAGACAGTGACGGATTTAAAAAAATCCGTCACTAAATTAGACGTTGTTAAATATATAATGACGATATTATTCGTTGCGAAATGAGTTTTCGTACTCAAAATTAGCAACGAGTATCATATCTGTTGTTATATCATTAGCAACGATTCACATAGTGACGCTTATCCATTGATATTTTTCAAAATATCAACTAATCGTCGTTATTTTTTTAGTTCAAAATTTAGCGACGATTAATTAAAATTTTGAAAAATAACAATGGTTAAGCGTCGCTATTTGGACCGTTGCTAATGATATAACGACATATATGATATTCGTTGCTAATTTTGAGTACGAAAACTCATTTCGTAACGAATAATATCGTCATTATATATTTAACAACGGCTAATTTAGTGAAGACTTTTTTCAAAACCGTCACTATAGCTCATTTTTTTGTAGTGTCCCTACTATATGCCATTCAAATTTCGTCAGAAACATAGACTCCTATGGCCTCCATCCAGACAGTCATTTTATAACGATAACATGATTTTTTTAAATTGACATCATCTTGATGGAGGCCGCAGGAGTATCTGTTTCTGACGGAATTCGAATGACATATAGGAGGGATATAGGGATGAGTATACATGATTTATTTTTCAAAAAAAAATAAAAAAACACGTCGAAATAGGGGGCGGGATAACCATGTTGACCGCCCCTTGGGGGCAGCCCCATTAAATCCTATAATATATATATATATATATATATAATTTATGTTTAAACCATCCTAAACATGTATATTGGTAAAATATTTATATTATCATCTGTATCCGATTTGTATTCATTTTTAAAAAAATGGTAATACATTCATCAATATTCGTATCCGTATTCATATTTTTATTTTCAAATAGATAAATATATGATTATACATATATTCATATCTATATCCGACCATTTTTATCCCAATTAGTTGGCCGCTGGTCACGTGACTCCCGCTTTCGCTCCGCACCCCTTTCCCGCCCAAACCATCCCCGCCCAACCGCCCATTTCGCCCCTCCGCTCCCTTTTCTCACCCAACGAAAGCCCCTCCGCCGCCAACAACCCATCTCCACCCCAACTCATCTACGCTGTCCACGGCCTTCCAGCCACAGCCCCGCCTCCATCGAACCCCACTGCCCCTCAGCCAGCTCCAACCACCAACCCCAACCCGCCTCCGGCCTCCAGCGCCCAAAACCCTAGCCGAAGCTACTGCTGTTCCCCTTGCTCAGCGCCATCTCCCCCTCCCGCTGCCCTCGAGCCCGGAGGTTGGTCACTGGCCAGGGAAACCTACTGTTTATCGATCTCAATTTTATCATTCATCTATTTCGTAACCGTGCTTAATTTTTTACAAGGCCGATCCTATTATATTGTTTCGTTTATCTATCATTCCAGTAACAAAGTCAATGCAACATCTTCCGGTGAAATCAATTAGTTGCTATCACATTCGTGTTTTCTTCTAGTTCCCTGTGGTAGTTGCGGCAAGTAATTCTAAATTTAGTTGGGTGTCAATTATTCATTGATTGTCGTACTTTAGACCAAACTTGAGGGCAACTCAATTTGCTTGCTGGTTAGGGATGCCTGGTCCAAATGTCCACCTGCATAATTTAGGGGTTATAAATCTACATCTCAAGCAATTGGGAGGTTGGTTTGCGTAGGTAATGAGGTTTTGGACTTCATGAGACCGAGTTACATCAGGGTTTATGTGGAGATTGATCTTATCCATCCAAAGATTGATCATGTAATGATCCGTAATGGGAGCCAATCTTTTAAACAAAGAATCATCCACGAGAGATTCCCTAAATTCTGTGTAGAGTGTTCTGTCATTGGGCATACACTAGAAGACTGCAGGATGGGAAAAAAACATGAATTTGGACAAAGTGATAGTGAACAAAAATGAATGGGAGGTGGTGCTTGATCCTTTGCACCATAAGCAATCATTAGTGGCATCTAAACCACCGATGTCAACTGCTGAAAAGATACTTCCTGCTGAAGATTTGCAAGATATGGCAGTTGGGCAGTATAAAGAGAAGCTCCTTGTTCCCATCGAGGTTGAAGAAAGGAAGCTTAGTTTTGAAGAATCGAGTTTGGAATTTTATTATAAGTATGGTTTACCTCAGAAGATGTCAAGTGCAAGTGAAGAGGATTGGGCTGCTATCAAAGGGAAGAGGAAGCACATGTGTAGCTTTCAAAATTCCTTTGATTCACAATCCTTGCAGACTCTGCGGAAAAAACCTTCTTTGGCTCAGCTGCAACAGCAGAAGGCTTCTATACTGATGAAGCAACAGCAACAGATTTTGATGGCTGGAGAAGCTGAATCAGCCTATGGTAGCGATACAACAGCCACTGGTGGCTGATTTTATTGAGATACCGGTCAAGTCCCCGAGGGGGGCTTTTAGCTTAGCATCAAGTTTGACACTGGTGCAAGTACAACCGACCTGCAGCAACAGCAAATTGAGAGAGATACATGTTAAAAGGCAGCAACTTGCACTCACTTTGCAGAAGCCACTGGGATATGAGATTCTTGTGCAGCAGAAGCCCAAACCACATCTGAATACTGAATTGGAGGTTGGACAGCAGCCTCTTGTTGATCTTTTGGAGCATTTGCAGCAGCAGCAAAAAGAGGAAGAGTTACAGCAGTAGCAAAACTTGGTGGAGGACCTTGCGCCTTGTTGACAGAAACACATATCTTTAGAGGATGGATGCAACAAAAGAAATTGCAAGATGTGGCTGAGATGATTGTCCATAATGTCACAAATCAAATCATTGATAAACCTGCAGATGTGGTGTTGATGGAAGATGATGTCTCCTCTTCGAAGCATCGTCAAGAGGAGAGGACACGGATGAAACCAACCATTCAAGACAACATTCTTTTGGAAAATACGAAGATTGATTTTAATGTCAAAAGAGACGTTTATTATGAAATGTTTTTAAAGAAGAAGCCAAGATAATTAAATAATGGACAAGTGGATTCACTTTTTTAAGAAGAACGAGGAGGTGGAAAATGAATTTGAAGTGTTGGACAATTATCCCTTCTCAGATGTCGAGGTCATTAAAGTATGTAAGAAATAAATCGAGCATGCCTCAATCAAAGGCTTCAAAGGTCACCGATTTCTGGTTTGGGGGGTGATTGGGCTGTGAGATGGTAGAGCTCAGTGAGAGCTCTCGATGATATATAGAAGTTGGCAATTCTTAGCAATGGATGACCAAGGGGGAAATGATTGACTTCAAGAAAAGGGCTTGCAAGAATTGATCCAAATTATGCGTACTTGGTACCCGGGAATTCAAACACCATCGGGGAACTGAAAGTCCCTAGGAATTAGCAAAAGGGCTCGAGAATGGAGTCCGAAAGTCTCCTCATCAGAGAATTGTGTCTCTCCCATATGACTCAGAGAATGGGATCTCTACTATGGAGTCCCTATGAAAACACATAAAAATCTTAACCCACATGGCATAGAGAATGGGATCTCTACTCTGGAGTTCCTATGGATCGCATGAAAACCTTGGCCGAAACACATAACAATGATGGCAAAATGTGCACATCTGAAAAAGACCGCATACATGTACATGTCTGAAGATGAAGACTCGAAACCAACTGATCATCGAGTCTGAACATCTATAGAGCCTGAAAATCTGATCGGCCTGGGAAAATCTGACTCTGATCTAGAGTTTGAATCATGGTCGAAGAACTCTACACAATACTCCTCCTTTCTCCCAGACTGGTCAAAAAACAATGATGTCGACCAAGTTGGGAGAAGACAAATCATGATGTAGAGAAACGAAAATCCAATAAGCAGTTACCTATATTTTTTCTTTGGCTATTTCATATTCATTTTTTTAATAGCCATCATAATATTTTTGTAAATAATATATATTTTCCCGGCTTTTCTCAACCAATCATTTTTCATGGCTAATAGCCATCATAATATTTTTTAAGTAAGCCGCTCATCTCTCTCTGTTTATCGTAGCCTGGATCCTTACAAAAGAATCTTTTTTAATAGCCACCGACTGGGGCACCCATTAAAGCGGTATCGGCTCCCCATTTTCCATGCATCTTAGGGTTCCCCGAAGGAAAGCCTCCTTGTTGAAAAAAACTGCTTGAAGATGCCACCAGGGTTGTGGGACACTCATTTGTCTGGAATGTTGCGCCTTGCATTGCCGGTCCTGGATGCATGTGGAAGGGGAGACGAGTTGTCGACAGGGCATCATGGGGCACACCCCCTGAGAATCTGGAGGCCTACCTCATCGGGATTCGAACACTTGGGGTCATCGCCATGTGCGACTGGATTGGAGATGAAGTTGATCATGCTGAAAATTAGGGTTTCTTCAGAAATCCCAGAGTTTCTCGAACTTGAATCGGTCATGAACGTGAATGATACAAAATAATCTCCAAATAAAAATCTTCAAGAACAAGGACTCTAACATTGAATCTCGAAAAAAAATACAAAAAAATCTTCAAGAACAAATCTCTGAGAATCGAACACGCTCTGATACCATGTTAGAAAATAGGAATGCAAAAGTGAATATCAGAAATAGAAAAACACCATTGAGAACACGAGATTTTAACGTGGAACCCTACTCCTTGAGGAGTTGGATGAAACCACGGGAGAACGCCTCAAAGGGTTGACGTGTTTATTAACTTTCTCTCTGGATACAGAGGGTGATGAGCTTCTTATATAGCCCTCACCGAGTCTCCACAATCCACAAGAGGTATATGTGGTAAATGGATCTTGGAGAGATCCATTTACCCTTCTATAAAATAAGTGACACATAAGATGATGCGGATTGAATTTTGCGCGGCGATAAAAATTGATTTGAACGGTGGATTATTGGTGGGAGAAGAAATTGGAGGGGAGAAGAGGAGAAGGTGCGCCTGTTGCGCGAGACTTGGAGAAGAAGAAACGTGAAGACCGCGTTAAGAGGAGAGAAATCAGAGGGAGGGAGATAAATCTCAATTTTTCATTAACCTGAACTGTCTAAAAACAATGGACCACCATCCCTTTATACAGCAGGGATGAGATTACAAAAATGGAAATCAAATTCAAATTGACAACTAATTATCCTAAATAGACTCTAACTAATTAACCGACTAAATTTAGAATTCAAATCTCTAACCAACTAATTGAGATCACAAGCGATCTCGTTTATTCAATTAAAAATACGACGATGTAAATAAACGTAAATAAAATTAACATATAACATTAATTAAATATGCAGCCCTGTATTCTCGTTCCACAAATGATGCGGATAGAATTTTGCGCGGCGATAAAAATTGATTTGAACGGTGGATTATTGGTGGGAGAAGAAATTGGAGGGGAGAAGAGGAGAAGGCGCGCCTGTTGCGCGAGACTTGGAGAAGAAGAAACGTGAAGACCACGTTAAGAGAGGAGAGAAATCAGAGGGAGGGAGATAAATCTCAATTTTTCATTAACCTGAACTGTCTAAAAACAATGGACCACCATCCCTTTATACAGGAGGGATGAGATTACAAAAATGGAAATCAAATTCAAATTGACAACTAAATATCCTAAATAGACTCTAACTAATTAACCGACTAAATTTAGAATTCAAATCTCTAATCAACTAATTGAGATCACAGACGATCTCGTTTATTCAATTAAAAATACGACGACGTAAATAAACGTAAATAAAATTAACATATAACATTAATTAAATATGCAACCCTGTATTCTCGTTCCACGCTGCATCATAAGACATACTCCGACAATAACCAAAGCTCAAGCGGTGAGGAAGTCTCTTAAGAGACTCTTCCGTCTCGCCCTCTACGTAGAAGTGTGGTCCAGTAGAGGGATATGTCTACTCCATACCTATGCTACATGGATGGGTGATAGAGACTCCTGGAAGAGTCACTCTAAAAGCCGGCGCGACCGGTACGGGCAAACGAACTCGTAAAGAAAACTAAAATCGGGCCCCCCCTCCAGACCGGGTACCCTAAAATAGGGGCTCAATGGAACTGGTCAAAAGACGATATCCCAACGAGGCGTGAAAACACCGCGAGCTTGCGTAAAAACTGTAAAAAGGATTGATATCCTAGACCCGCGCACTAGGCGACCGCTACCCTAACTGGGCTTCCTATCTTCTTCCCAGTTGAGGGTCACTGCGCCCTCGCATGGTTAGATGTAAGGGTCACCATGATCGAAACTATTAATTACCAGTTATCACTGATTTATTACATCCAAGTATCTCATAGATTTCACAGTAATGCATATCACTTAAGTTCCTTGATATGGTAAAACACAGATATTCTTGGTTTCTAATGATTTGGTATATTGATTAATTTAATTTTATAAGTCAATTGCATGCATATAATCCAATATCTTTTGTTCTTTCTTTTTAAGGACTTCACATCTATCATTGTGTTGGCCTTATGAATGGCAATGAGATAGCGAATTTGATATTTTCTTAGACTGCCCATGTGCTGAAACAGGTCCATTATGAATTCATCTCTTTCATCCCAAGGTCGAGATGAGGTATACTGTGGGGTTGTCGACGATGGAAGAAAGTAAGTTGTATACAATGGTCGAAAGGAATCAAAAGGAGAGTATGAACCCAGGAGGAGTTTTATTTGAAGAAAGGCCCTTGAATACGTCATAGATGAAAGGTGGATCACTATACACTTTGTTTGTCATGGAGTTGGGGGTACGGAATTGAATCAAAGCCCTTCCCATGACTGAGTCTCCTATCGTTTATGATCCCTAAAATGTCACAACAACTATTTTTTTCCTGGCCAGGGAAAAGAATACACAGAATACTGGCAAGGCATGGCTTTGTTGAAACTGGCGATACACATTTGTTATACACTTGCAGGTTCGACGTTACCCACGGGTGTTCTCTTTCCGAAATAATTAACTTACATCTCAAACAATAGAAGGCATCCTTATAGTGATATTATATATAATCCATTATTATTTGCAAACGTTTAGTATTCATATTCAAACGAGTATCTTATATGCTATCCACATGAATTTCACATATCTTTGATAGAAAGTTGTATAGAAACGTGCAAAAGGATAGTTTATAATCAATGATTTAAGTATGCAAAATCACGACATTTTCTAATTGAGTTTCATACAAAAATGATGTATGTTTCGGGCATATTTGCATGCACTACTTTTATTGATGCATCATTATAAATTCCATACATATTTGGGATCACACAAAGTTCTCATTGATTAATGCTTGCTTAAGCTGTGCTTGGAAGGATTTGGCCTTGCTCCTTATGATGCTTCTTGTTCCTTACAACCCATATGATTGTGTGTGGGGAGATGTTATAAAAGTCAATGGAGATCGGACAGAGTAGAAAAATCAGTCTCATTTTTTTTAATTTAAATATGCAATTACGGTATATATAGCAGAGAATTTATTTCAGACCTAAATTACAATTTTTAAAAATTTATTTCTTGACATATAATCCCAAACTCCCAACAAAAGGGGGATCAATTGTGAGAAACCCGCGCATGGCAACAAATAGGAGAAAATTGGATTTTACCTAACTTGGGTCTCTAATTTGAAGAAATTGAGATTGCATGCAGCAGATTTGGAAGCTCCAATTGGTAGGGCTCCAACTGCATGTATCTGCAATAGCAGCTGGCAAGCTGCTAATTTATAGCCGCAGAGAGTTGCTTTTGGCATCAACAATAACTATCTCCAGCTGCTGGACAGAAACTAACTGCAGGGAAAATGAGAGTAAAATGAGGGAAAAGGGGGCTGGAAATGCCCTCTCGTTGGAGGCTTAAATGGGGCAGATTTGGGGGAAAAGAAAACAAGAGGAAGAGAAGAAGAGAGGGAGCTCCCACCTTTATTTATTTAATTATTTTTGCAAAACCCCAAAGTCATCCATATTCACGTCTCCAATCTCCGATCTAGGTGTACAATATTTCATTTCTATTGTCTCTGAATGAAGATCGAAATGAGTATAATATTCATATACTTTGGATCGAGTACGAATACCTGAAATTCTCGAGATACAGTCTTGGTTGGTGACTAAATTTGTGTCTTTGTAAATATCAAACGACCTTTGATCACAATCAATTCGGTTGATCTTATTTCGTCGAGTCGGATTTTTGGTTGGTCTTGATTTGTTTTGCGGTTTTCGATTTTGCGTCGTGGCTTTTTCGGGACACGCATTACGATGTGACCGACTTTTGGTCGATTACGATCGAACGAATTTTGTTTGCGATCAATGGATTGTGTTGGGTTTATTCAATATAGATTGAATGTTAATTGATCATTCAGACTCATAGTCGGGTCGGGTTTGGTTTATTCAGACCTGGATGTCACTCTATGTACTTGTCTCTTCTCCAAAACTCTACATAATATGTCTCATGAGACAGAATCATAAGCCTTCTCCAAATCAATAAAAATCATATGGAGGTTCTTCCTTTTATCTATTTATATCTCCATTGTTCTCCTCAGCAAGTGGATGGCTTCAATAATCGTGCGACCTAGCATGAATCCAGAATCACGATCACTCCTGTAAAAGTCGGTCGACTAGTCGAGTGGGGGGGGGGGAGGAGGGAGTAGCCGACTCGACTAGGCCTAATCGGCCATTAGTCGGCCATTTCGACTAATTGGACCGACTAGTCGGTCGACTTTTACTTAGAGATTTTTTTGCCTTTTTAAAAGCAAACATATTCTAACATGCTTAAAAATATGTTGATATTATTGCAATGTTGCAAATAAAGCATTATCATAAATTAAGATTCAAGACTAACATGTTAATATTATCGGAACACTAGACGTGAGTGGTGGAAAATATGTTATTTGGTTTTGGCAGATACTACATTGGCCATCAATTGCATATTATGAGTTCTAAAAGATGACCTAAGCTCAAGAAGCGTGACAAATTAAAAATGTACTAAGCCTTCTCCCAATACGGCTAGAAAATAATTCCTCTGAATGTTTGCCAGAGAATTTGTTGAGTAAGGTGCTACATTGAGAAAAGATGCCATGGTTCAATGCCTCGTGGGTGTGTGTTGGAGATGATGAGATTCGACGTGTTATATTTAAAGTCAATTACTTCTTTTATTTCATTACGATAGTATAGAAAATATACAAATCTATGCAAATATATAAGAATACATGCATAAAAACTATTTATATATTTAAAATAATTAAAAATTTAAAACCAACTAATGACCAACTAAATCGATTAATCACCTGATTATCGATTAATCCTTAGTCAGTGGCCCCATCGATCGAGTACTGAGTACCGATTCTGCAACCTTGACCATGATGCTTCTCCTACAATCTTCAAGCATTTTCTTGCTTTGCCAAATAACATTGAATAAATTTGTAAGCCAAGTTAAACCGTGCTCACATAGAATTAAATTGTTAAATCATAATTAATTATTACATTTATTTAATATGTTAAATTAAATATTATTTTTTGAAGAAGTATGTGGGTGGCCTCCCGAATTGGGACCCACCTTTGTTCTCAAATATATTCATTAAACGAAAACAGAAAAAACTTACAAATTGTTACAAGTTGTTACATCGTCCAAGAGCTACACAACGCTTTACAATGCTCAATTACATTATGTGTAAAATCTATTCCCTCCAAAAAATTGTCATTCCATGCACACCAAATTGCCCAAACCATCGCAAATGGAGGTGCGTTGCCCTCATGATCGACACCATAAACATAACGGATATTCCTCTAGAAGCTCGAGCAACCCTGTCCACTAAGCCAGGCAATATTCGCTCGAATATCGACCGAAGACGGGCTCGTAAAAAATAGATGATCCAAATCATCTGTTGCCTAGTCGCATCTGTTGCAGGATAAATCCTCCACGCCAAACAAATGCTTACCTCGCGCCTTCGTCAGGATCCTCCCTAACCTGAGCAACCACAGAAATACCTTAATTGTAGCTGGTACCTTGCTTATCCATATCAAGCGCATATCCACCCCCATCTGCTCTTCCCCCTCTTACCCATCCTCATTGAAGAACCGATATGCCTTCCTGATCGAGAATCTGCCATCTCCCCAAACATAGTGATCTCTGCCTACCATCAGTCCCTCCCACCTATGTAGCTCCTCTAATAGAGCCAAGAAGTCCTCGACCCGCTGATCCAACAAAATCTTCGAGAAGATCAGAGACCAAACCCCCTCTGACCCTCCTCCATACCTCCTGCACCGCCACAGCCTTATCTGTCGCCATCTGCATTAGCCTTGGGAAATGATTCCCCAAGATCCCATCACCCGTCCAATCGTCCTGCCAAAAACAAAAGCTTCCTCCATTCCCCAACATGGGCCTCAACTTGATAGACATCTCTGACACCACCTGCGAGACCCCCCTCCAAAGAGAAGACGAGAGGTGACCCAGTTCCACCTCCAAAGATATGGACAACCCGTAGATTTTCTTAATCAGCTTGCAAACCAGATCCTCAAACTTCCCCCATATACGCATCTCCTACTTAGGCATGAACGCCTTATTCATCACCCCCAGCCTCCTAACCCCTAAACCTCACCCCTCTTCTGCGACGCCACCTTATTCCAGCCCACTAGGTGAACTCCCCTTCTTGATTGCCTCCTTTTTGACCAAAAAATCTTCTCATCAACACCTCCAACCTCGTGCGTCCCTTCGCAAGCATCAATCTCATAGAGTAAAAGAAAATCCGAATCGCAGAAAGCACATGCTTCAGGAGAAGAAGCTTCCCCCCTAGAGAGCAACCTCGCCTTCCAACCAACCGACCTACTCTCCAACCTCTCCACCAGCAAGCTCCAGTCCTTCACCTTTGTTCTGCTCGCCACTAATGGTAGCCCAAGATATGTGATTGGCAAGGCAGCCATCAGGCATCCCAACTCCTCCACCGTCCTCTGCCCCTCCTGCTCCGATAACCCAAAAGGTACCACCATCGACTTCTCCCTATTTATCTGAAAGCTCGATATGTCCCCGAATACATCCATGATACACGATGCCCTCTCAATCCCCTTCTCATCCACCCCTAAATATGCATATGCCCCTGTATACTCTACATATTTGCCTTTGCCTAACGGAATGAATACCACATACCACATTTATGGACTTCAGAATTTTTACATTTGTGTCCTTTTGTTTTTCAATAGGGTTTGATGAGGCTGCCCCTTGCAGGCAGCCAACATGGCTTCCTCGCCTCATTTTTTATGCATTTTTTTATTTTTTTGAAAAATTTCACCATGTATCCATCCATATATCTCTCCAATATGCCATTCGAATTTCTTCAGAAACAGAGACCCCTATGCTCTCCATCTAGAACATGTGGATTACGACAATCTTTAGACCGTTAAAATTACATGTTCAAGATGGAGGATATATGGGTTTCTGTTTTTGACGAAATTCGAATGGCATATTGGAGGGATATATAGATGAATATACATGGTGAAATTTTTCAAAAAGATTTAAAAATGTGGAAAAAAGGGGCGGGGCATCCATGTTGGCTGCCCCCAAGGGGCAACCCCATTTTTTCCTTTTCAATAACACGCATTTCCCTAACTTTTTTTGCAATTGCACTTCTGTCCCTATATTCATACACAATTCACATTATTACCTTCTATTAGTGTAATATACGGCTTGAGTGTAATAATGGAAGGGTATTATTGTGATTTTCTTCAAGTATAAGGGTACACATGTAATTGCAAAAAAGATAAAAGCTTGTGTTATTGGAAAAACTTAGGACACGAGTGTAAAGATCCCTTGAATATATTTGCGAAGAATATATTTGTGAACAATGCAGACACAGTGATCAGTGAGATGGTCTTTAAGATCATGTTTGTGTTTCTGTGACGTAAATGGAACCCTTAGAATCATTTTCCATGGATTGGTTTCTGGTATTGAATATAATATATAGGCTACATTATGTTATAATCTAATATATTTTTGTTAGGTTGTTTTACAATTTTGTTAATTGGAGAAAGTATAAATGCCTGAATATTTTGTTATCCATCACTAATAAGTGTATTGCATTATCCAAAATTTGCATTACAATTAGACTATATGTGACCATGAAATCTGTTTACATTATGTTAATCCAAATACGACCTACGTCTGGTCAGGTGGAAAAGGGATTCATGGAATATGTATTGCATGTTGTAATTTTCCCAGTCCTTGTATGAGATACAACGAATGATTCCATTGCAATTATATTTACTCGTTTTGTTACAGTATGTTGCCACTATGTGCACTATGTATAAATGTTAAGTTTCTATCCAAACTTGCATTTTGTTATCAAAACCCATAAAGTTTTACCAGATTCTATGCTCTTTTACCATGATTTGTACGCTGTCAATAAATTATTACACCTTTAGTATGGTATGGGCAGCTGTGATCAGATTACACTAGACAATCTACAAATACAAATTTTGCTGTTGCAACTTTGCATTTTGTTTGTGTTGGAAATTACATTACGGCAATCTAAGCAGGTAGGTGAATACCGAATATGCTTGCAGTGTCTGATGATAATAGCGGACATCATATACTGTTATTTGAATATCACATCTGTGGGCAATTGACGGGATTATGGTGGATTAGGGATGCCTGGAATTGTGGCGGAAGATGGAGATGCTGGACATGGGGATGAGATGGAAATTGACCGATCTGTGCCTGAGCAGCGTCCGGTGGAGGTCGTCCCCGAAGGGTTTAATGTCCAGTATCTGAGGATTTATTATGGTAAATGATTTATACTGTAAATTTTATATAGGTGGGTTTGAATTACGTGACTCTCGGGTGTGCAGTGCTTTGATTGTTTTTATATGCAGAACTTCCACATTTCCTCTTCTTTACTCTTTCTTCTCTTCCTTTTGTACTGTATTAATGCTCTTAAAATGCACATTCTAGTTCTCTTAAATGCTCATAAAAAACCCTGATGATCGAAAGCTAGTCAAGCGACTTTTAATCTAGTTTGACGTGATTTCTGTTTACCTAAGTATATATGGATTTGTCTATGGAATTGTCGTAAATGCGCATCTTTAGTAAGGTCTAGCTACTTTCATCCTTCAGCATGGATGAATTTTAACGAGTCTATAGTAGCTTTCTACCAAGTTAAGAAAGGCCACATTCTTGTTACCATCTATCTCAGAGATTTGACTGATTCATTTCAACCCTATCTCATAACAACTTCGTATTTAGGAAATAGACAAGGCAGTTTTGAGTAGTAGTAAATGACCAGTCTTGAGCTCCTGTTGCCTAAGCCTGAAGAAGATGTAACTAAGACATACAACTTTTAGAGGAGGGTGAAGCACTGGTAGATGCGGAGGAATTATAGGAAAATGATTTTTATAACTGACTAAAATGTGTTTGAGTCCATGACCAAGGCATCATTCTTTAAGTCTGTTGCTAATGCATTTTCTTTCAGAAATAAAATGATAGGAACTCAGATATTAAGGTAAAGGACCAAACTTGAGCTTTCCTTGCCATGAATAGGATCATGTAACTAAGAAATACTTCTGGAGGAGTGTAAAGTAAGGTTGATATAGATGACTAATTGAAAAAAAGATATTTTTGCAATTATTGAGTGTCTAGACCTAAGGCATAATGCTTTAAATCTATTGATGATGTTCTTTTTTTAAATAAAAAAGGATAGGAACTCGATATCAACAGTCATATTGTCCCATTAGTAGAAAAGCTCTATGTTAGGTCATGCATAAGCATGCATGTTTTGATAATAACAAAACTTATGTATTTAGTTTGAAGCTAGGCCAAAAGTAAAGAAGCTAAAGGGTTAGGAATAAGCTCAAGCATACAGAGTTCAAAGCTAAAAAAGGAGTTCAAATCTAAGGGGTTCAAATCTAATGGAGTCAAGCTCAATGCTAAGGAAAGGAACTCAAGCTCAAAGGAGTTCAAACTCAAGACAAAGTTGAATAATTTTCTTTTATTAGGTCATGTACTTGTACTTTTCTTTATAGTGTTGTAAAGAATCTCAAACATATCTTGAATCATGCATACTTCTTAGAAAATAGGTTCAACAACCTATTTAATCATTTAGTTTCCATACCAATCGACTAATTACCTATTCAGTTGACTTTTTTCACCAGTCGACTCATCCTAACTTTCCTGTAATGTGGTTTTGGACTTTTTTTTTCAACCGACTCGTCTTTTCTATTTTCTTCTAGTTGACTATATTTCTCTTCATTTGACTACCTTGAAATCCTAGTCGACTATTGTTGGAGAATATAAGAGTGCCTGATATTTCTGAGAACCCTAGGCTCTCTTATATAGTAGAGAGGCCTATGGGTAAATTACATAAAGAAGACAACCGGAAAAGAAAATAAAAAAGAAGTACATATTAAATATGAAAACACAAATATCTTCACACTCCCCCTCAAGCTGAAGCATAGATATCGATCATGCTCAGCTTGGATGAACACTTCTGGAATGATCCCCTGGACAATGGCTTAGTGAAGATGTCTGCGGTTTGCTCTCCAGAGCTAACACGGGAAGTAGAGATCAGTCCTTTCTGAATCATGTCTCTGGTATAATGACAATCCACCTCGATATGTTTTGTTCTCTCATGGAATGCTGGATTGTTTGCAATAAATAGGGCAGCCTGATTATCACAGTGTAACTCCATGGGTAGAGGGATCTCTACATGTAGATTACATAGCACTGCTCGAACCCACATCATTTCTGTACTGGCTTGAGCCATAGCCCTGTACTCAGACTCGACACTAGATCTTGCTACTACGGTTTGTTTCTTGCTTTTCCAAGAAACAAGAGAATTGCCAACAAATATTGCAAATCCTGAAGTTGATTTCCTATCCTTAAGACAACCTGCATAATCTGCGTCAGCATATGCAGATACAAAGAGTGTGTCTCCTTTCTTGAATAGTAATCCTGAGCCTGGAATTGATTTTAGATATCTCAATATCATATGTAGTTCGTCCATATGTATCTGTCGAGGTTGCTCCATGAATTAACTCACTCGACTCATTGCAAATGCAATATCAAGCCTGGTGATTGTAACATAAATGAGCTTTCCAACCATCTCTCTGTTTTTTCTCTTATCAACTTCATCGGTATCATCATCATATAGCTTCATACTAGGATCCATAGGAGTCGTGGACGGTCGACATCCCGTCATTCCTGTTTCTGCAAGCATATCTGTAACATACTTCCTTTGGGTCATCACAAGACCATGTGCATTTCTAGCAAATTCCAACCCCAAGAAATACCTTAGGGTACCCAGATCCTTCGTCACAAATTGACTGCCCAGAAAATCTTTAGTCATCTTGATTCCCTGCTCATCATCTCCTGTAGCAATAATATCATCAACATACACCATGATAGCCACAGTACCTCTAGACGTCTTCTGCACAAATAAGGAATGGTCTGTATTTGACCTCTTGAAGCCCTGTCGTTCAATCAGTTCTGAAAGCTTTTGAAACCGCGCTCTAGGACTGTTTAAGGCCATATATCACCTTATGGAGTCTACAAACCTATGCACACTCCCCTGCAACAACAAATCTCGGAGGCTGCTGCATATATACCTCCTCGTGTAGATCTCCATATAAGAATGTGTTTTTCACATCAAGCTGAAATAGCGATTAATCTCGTGCTACAACAATTGAAAGCAGGACACGTAAGGTAGAATGTCGAGCAACTGGAGAGAACGTGTCCAAGTAATCAACTCCATATGTCTGAGTAAAACCACGTGCCACAAGCCTTGCCTTGTACCATTCAAGACTTCCATCGGCATGGTATTTAACAGTAAATACCCACTTGCAGCTAACAATAGATGCTCTAGGTGGTGGAGAAATAAGTGTCCACGTACCACGGGACTGCAATGCGGCCATTTGCTATCTTGGAGTGCCTCCTGGTAATTGCGTGGAATCTCGACGACAGATAGGGCTAACGCAAAGCTCTGGAAGTCGCCCGTCAGACGATGAAATGAGACATGAGAAGCAAGTTGATAGGAAGCACAAGTATGCCTCTGCTTCCTAATAGCGATAGGCACGTCCAAGTCTCCATGATCATCATCCTGCTGTGTTTCCTGTATCAATGGATCCTCAGACTCATCATTAGTAATCAAGTTATCAGAACCAACCTGAGGGCTGCTGGATGACTGGCCATGACCTTGAGCAGAGGAGGACCGACGAGTATAGTACTTTGGTAACGGTGGCACAATGGTTACTGGAGGTGGTAAGGGTGGAGGTGGTGGTGGAGATGGCATAGAAGCTAACTGACTCATAGGAGGAGGTGGCATGTAGGAGACCTCAATATCAGAATGGGGAGTAGTCATTTGGTCACCTGTAGGAGAGAAAAACATGACAGATTCAAAGAATGTGACATCAACGCTAACGAAATATTTGCGACGCAGCGGATCAAAGCACCGATAGCCCTTCTGAGTCCTGGAGTACCCGACAAACACACATTTGATAGCCCTGGGAGAGAGCTTATCAAGACCTGGCACCAATTGATGGACAAAACTGACACAACCAAAGACATGAGGTGGAAAAGAGAACAACTCCTTCTCAGGAAAGGCGAGAGAGAGTTTTCTCATCCAAGACAGATGAGGGCATGCGATTTATTAAGTAGCAAGCTGTGAGAACCGCATCACCCCAGAATGAGTTTGGAGCATGACTCTGAATAAGTAAGGTTCTAGTGATATCCAACAGATGGCGATGTTTCCGCTCTGCAACACCGTTCTGCTGTGAAGTGTAAGCACATGAAGTTTGATGAATTATACTGCGAGATGAAAAGAACAAGGACAAAGTTCTAGTACAAAACTCGAAGGCATTGTTAGACCACACAATTTTCACAGAAGAAGGTAAAACATCCTGAACTTCATTGATAAACATTTGAATCACATTTCCTGCTTCAGATGTATTTTTCAATAAAAACGCCCAAGACAAACGGGAAAAATCATCTACTATGACCAGATAGAACCTGTGTCCCTGGTGGTCAGGAACACGACTTGGACCCCAAATATCAATATGGACTAACTCAAACAGGGAGCTACTGCTCCGACTCTGACGACCCGGGAAAGTAGACCGATGGTGCTTTCCCAACTAACACGCTTCACATTGGAAAGACGACTTCGGAGAAATCTGGGGCAGGACCCAACATAGCTTCTGGAGAGGGAGATGACCAAAACGGAGATGCCAGGTATATGGAGAGTCTGATCCTGTAAGATAGAGAGATGCACCGATATAGGGAGTATTGATCAGACGGTAGAGACCATTCTGCTCACGACCGCAACCGATCACCTTGCCTGAGGGTATGTCCTTAAAAACAAGAGATGATGAGTCAAAAATAGCTCGACAGTTCAAATCCTTTGTAATCTGGCTAATGAACAGCAAATTCATAGAGAAATCGGGAGCATATAACACATTCTGCAGTCTCATGGAAGGTGTCAACTGAACCTCCCCCTGTCCTGTGATTGGGGAATGTGTCCCATTGGCTATCACCACAGTTCGTCCTGAGGAGACCGGTCTATATACAGTAAGCTGTTCTCTGTCCCCACAAAGATGATGGGTCGCTCCAGAATCCATAATCCAGTTGGTAATCATAGATGCATCACAAGAGGTGAGAGCATAGGAACTACCTGAGGTACTGACTGTGACAGGTGAACTGGCAGAGGCAGAGACAACCACATCTGACTGACCTCCAGGTGTTGTATCAGGAGGCATGATATTCCTCAGTCTGGTAACAAGATCATCGAAACGCTGGTCCAATGAGGAAGGTGCAGGGGACTCAACTTGTTCTGCTACCCGAGCTGATGTAGGAAAGCCATGCTTGGAGTAGCATGTATCCTCAGAGTGACCAGGGCGACGACAATAGCTGCATGGTTGTCGAATTCGACCCCCACGACCCCGGGATCCACGACCACGGAAGGTAGAGGATCCACCTCTTCCTCTAGAGGCTGCCATAGCTGAAGGTGTCTAGTTGGCAGTTGAGCTTGGGACAATAATGCAACCCAATCGGCGAAAAGCTTCTTCCATAGGAGGAATAGTAGCATCAACAAGAATCTGAGACCGTGCAACATCGTACTCTGGATCAAGTGCAACCATGAATACTTCTACCATGGTAGCATTCCTGTACGTCTTCTGCTGCTCAGGAGTGGCCGTCAACGGCATGAAGCTATGGAGCTTCTCAAACATCCCTCGTAGGGATGTGTACAGTGAGTGAAACAGGCGCCCATTCTGCTTGACAGTGAAAATATCATGTTGCAGCTGAAGTATCTTGGTCTCGTTCCGCGCCTGCGAATATGTCGCCGCTAGAATATCCCACATAGCCTTAGCCGTGGGCTGATGTAGTACATCGTTGGCGATTTCTATCGTCAACGTCCCAGATAGCCAGACTTTGGCATACGCATCATCTGCCTCCCACGAGGCATTCACCCCAGTCTTCTCGATCGGCTCCTCTTCAATAAGAATATGTTTCTTACCATTCGACTTCATCAGGCTCATGAACTGCATAGCCCAGAGCTCATAGTTTGTCCCGTCCATCTTCACAATAGGCGCTGGACCTATGAATGTGCCAGTGGAGGGTACATCAACCTTGTTTTCCGACATATTGCCGACAGAAGACTGCTACAGGTATGAGAAATCAAAGTTTGTGTGTCTACACAGACATCTATGGGTTTGGGTGCACGTGTAGACTAATGCACACCAACCCATCAACCAACTGACGATTCTGAGGCGACGAGCAATCACGTGACAGCATGCGGGTCGAGCGCGCGGTGCTCGCGATGCACGCACGCTGTGCGCACGAAGGTGGGCGGTCTGTGCGCGCTGTGCGCGCGGTGTGGGCGCGCTTTGCGTGTCGAGGAGGCGACGCCGGAGAGGAGGCAAAGAGGAGGTGGCGGCGTCGGAGAGGAAGGAGGTGGCGCCGTCGAGAGGGGAGGGGGCTGGAGGTAGGGTTAGGGTTTCTTGGGAATCGAGAGCCCCGGTCTAGGACCGCCGCTCTGATACCATGTTGGAGAAAATAAGAGTGCTTGATATTTCTGAGAACCCTAGGATCTTTATATAGTAGAGAGACCTATGGGTAAATTACATAAAGAAGACAACCGGAAAAGAAAATAAGAAAGAAGTACATATTAAATATGAAAACACAAATATCTTCACAACTATATTTGATTTTCAAAGGTAAAAAAGTCAGACATTGGAATGAAGTTTCTAGAAAATCACTTTCAGTCAACTAACCTTATTTCCAGTCGACTACTCTTTTCAATTGATTGCTTTTTTTTCCAGTTGACTAATTTGTTTGCATTATTACCTTCTCACGGTTGTAAGTTGACATCTAAGCACTCTTAATAATATCTAATGGCTATTTGGCACTCTAAAGCCTCAAATAAAAGCCATACTACCCTGATACAAACACCAAGTGAAAAATTCATTATATATTCTCTAATATTCAGTCTAACGTCTATGCGAGCATTTTGGAACTACATTCCACTTCACGTTGCAAGCTTAAAGCTCCGTTGGATCAACATCTATCTTACGAACATATTCACGGTCTTTAAGATTGTTTATTGTTTCACCCCATTTACATTGTATTTTTTTTATTTTATAGAGATATTTATTGTGTTTTTTCACTTTTTATGTATTTTCTATTTCTTTTATCTACATCGTGTAATTTACCCATTGGAACTCTACCTTTTAACAGAGATCTAGGGCTTGTTTGGTAACTGGATTGGGTTAGAGTAGCCTGTTGTGAATAGTAGCGGTTTGGATGGTCAGGAGGGTTGGCGAGGATTGGAATGAGGAATGTGATGTGATGTCACATTGGTTTGTAATGGAATTCCTACCTAGGAATGTAGAGGGGTAAACCAGGTTACTTCGAGGTAACTTAGTAACCAAACAAGCCCCTAGGGTCTCATGAATAATATAGATCATTCTTCACACAACATGGTATCAGAGCGATGATCTTAGAATGGAGTTCTCATACCCCACTCGTAGCCCTACCTCACCTGCCACCCGACCCATAGCCGCAACCCTCCTAGACCAATGTCTCTGCCATGCTGTCGTCACTGTCACCACAACCTCTCCTCGACCCCGTCGCCTATCCTCGATCGGTAGCGATGTCGCCACCCTTTCTCGTGAAGGTTGCACAATTGCACCTTCTTCTCTTGCGGGCAACGCCACTCCTATCTTGATTGAGGGTTGCATCGCCGCACCATCCATTCGTGGGCTGCGCCATCGCACACCATCCATAGGATGTGTTCGAAGAGGAACTATTGTGTTCTAGGGCACCATACCATTGATCAAGTGATCACGTACGATCCGATTTGAGGTTTACAGAGTGATTTCAGATTGATAAATCATCCCTTCTTACCCTAAGATGTACCTCATATTGATGGGAATGGTTGTAGATTGAGTCTACACTTGCAATCATATCCCGTCATGTCTGTTTAGACAAGTTTCTCTTGATTTATAAACCCGGCCTTTGGATTTGGAATCATGTTAGAAAACAAAGTCGATATTTCCTCCACCTGCGCCCTTCGAGGTTTGGCACCAATAGTCAAGATGGACGGAACGAATTACGAACTATGGGCTATACAGTTCATGAGCATGATGCTGTCTACTGGTAAGAAGCATATTCTTTTTTTTTGAGAAACGGTGGGATGGGCCTCCTTAAGAGAGCCATCCAAAAAATATATTAATAGTAAATAGTTATTTACACTCGCCATGAATCTAAAATGGCCCCGGCATGCCCGAGCACATTTTCCGGATAGTTACTCGACCCCTCAAAAATCACACTATTTCTGTTCAGGCAGATGCACCAGATTGTCGCGCAAATCTTCTATCTTCCCAACTCTGAACCCGACCACCTCCTGTACGAATCCCAGAACCTGTCTTTGTTATCGTAATCAAGGCCCGAAACCGACATTCTTTGCCACACATCGACAGAGCCAAGGCATACGAAAAAAGGTGATCCACGTCTTCCTGTGAAGCCCCACATCTACCACACAGATATGCGTTCCTAGGGAAGAGCCACGCTCTTCTCGCTGCCGTCAACACCCACTCCCTTCTCAGGAGCCATAGAAACACCTTTATCCTCGACGGAATCTTCCAGGACCATATCATCGCGCAATCTCTAGTCACCAAGGAATCCATATTGGGGGCATGCGTTGCTAACGAACTATATGCCTTCCGAACCGAAAAGTGACCACCCTCCATATCCAGGATTCCTGCCCCTCCGTTGGCCCCGCTCGATTGCACAACCGATCCGACAAACTCATAAAATCCTCCGCCCTCCGGTCTGATAATTCAGCTACAAAGATAGGCGACCATGCGCCATTCGTCCACATCTCAGCCACACTGCTCTCCTTATCCAAATCCAGTGCGAATAACCTTGGATACAGATCACAAAAAGCCCCCCCATCCGTCTAATTGTCTTTCCAAAATCGAAAGCCACCACCATCGCCAAGCAACAGTCATAAGTGGTCCTTCACATTCGGCAGGACCGAGCATACCTCCTTCCAGAAAGCAGATGGCGATCCCCCACTCCCTGGACTGATCGTCTAGGAGGAAGAAACACCATATATTGACATGATCAAGGTGGAGGGCCCCAGATCCTGACAACCCACTTCGCCAACAAGAAAGAAGAAGCGTATTCTTACCGAAGAGGAGCCGACTGACAAGTCTTGGGCAGATGCCTCATGGAGGTTGATGATGCGTATGTACGCATTTGGTTGAGTGGTAAGTTGACGACGGGGATTACCAATGAGATTTTGCATCTGCCCACTGTTAAGGCAATGTGGGACATTCTCACCGCTACATATTCACAGGCGAGGAATGGAATAAAGATTTTACAATTACATCATGACATATTCACTGTCACTAGAATGGACGACCCATCCATTCTTTGTATGCATCTCTTCGGGGCATGTTCGAGAAACTTCACAGCTTCATGTTGCTTGCAGCTACACCTGAGCAACGTGAGTATAAGAATTCCACGATGGTTGGAGTATTCTTAGAGGCTCTTGATCCATAGTATGAAGTTGCTCGATCACAAATCCTTGTAGATTGTACTATTCCTCCCATGGAAGATGCAAACCGTCGACTTAGCAGAAACATCGTTCCATCATGCACTCCATCTCCGACCTCCTCTATGATGGCGACATCTCGTGGTAGAGGAGGTACTTCACAGTACAAAGGTCATGGGTCCTGTGGTCAAGGTGGTGGTCATGGTCCTTGCTAGCCATGCTTCTATTGTCATCGTCCTTTTCACTCTGAGGATACATGCTACTCCATGCATTGTTTTCGTGCTTTTGCTCGTGCTATTGAGCTGAGTGAGATTCCATTTCTACTTCTGATCAGAGATTTGATGAGCTAGTCTCTTGCCTGAGAGAAATCATGCCTCTGGCTGCTTTCTTCGGGTCCTCAAGCACTTTGGGAGGCCATTCAAATGTGGTTGTTTTTGCCTCATCTAATACCTCAAGTAGTGCTTATGCTCTTATTAGTTGTAGTAGGGATGGCATGACATAACTAATTATGGATTCTTGCATCTCCCATCATCTGTGTGGAGACTGAGGACAATTTACATCACATAGACATATAGCTCTTGATAGATCAATGATCATAGTGGATGAGACTCATTCTCCTATAGTTAGACAGGGGGAGATCAGTTTGATGCCATCCATGTGTCTACAGAATGTTCTTCATGCTCTTGAATTTATTGTCTATTTGGCAGATTGATAAGAGTCTACATTGCCGTGCTTTTTTTGACCCATCTTTCCTTGTGTTTCAAGACATACTCACATGAAGGGTGGTTGGATGCGGTCGTGAGTAGGGTGGTCTTTATCGATTGATCCATACTCCTTATGCTGGTACTTCATCTACTTATGCAGAATCATTCTCTTTATTTTATCTGGCGTCTCCGATTTGGTCATCTTCCCCTTCAGAAGATGTGTCATGTGCTTCCTCAAATTTCTCCTCGCTCCACTTTCCAGTGTTAAACTTGTCAGCTAGGGAAGCACCATCGATCTTTATTTCAGAGTCGTCTGTGTCAAAATAGTAGTTTTCTCTTTGAGTTGATTCATCTGGATATTTGAGGTCCAAGTCATATTCATGATCATCAGGGACACAAATTTTATCTTGTTGCGGTATGATTTTTCTTAATGTCATGGGTTTTTTGTTAAAGAATAAGTCTTGGGAATGTAGTTCAATCATTTATCAATGAAATAAAGAATAATTTTCCTGCTAGTGTCAAAATTGTTCGCATTGACAATGCCTTCGAGGTTTATACCTTACAACTTCACATTTTTTTGATCCCTTGGCATTTTACATCATACATCATGTGCTTACACATCCTAACAGAACAATGTTGATGAACAAAAATGTCGTCATTTACTAGATGTGAGACGAGCTTTTCTTATTCAGAATTGTGTTCCCTTCTCCTTTTGGGGTGATGCAGTCCTCACCAGTGTTGCAGAAGACGGTATTCGGTATTCAGTCGGAGGGGTCACTGAATAGAGAATAATCAGTATTCGGGCGACTATTCGGAATTATTCGATTTTGTATTTTTTAATATAAAAATTATTTATGATACATATATTCTTATATTTTTATACATATATGGTCATTATTTAACATGAATCCAAGATAAAAGTACTAATCAATATAATAGACATATAGAATTGGACATTTGTGACGATACCATGGTAAAATGTAACCCATAAAAATTGAAAATAAAAAAATAAAAATATGAAGAGTCAAACTCCAGTCGGCCTCATAGTCGGGCCAGTCGGCCGAATAGTCGGCCGACTATTCGGTCGGACCGACTATTGCCCGACTGGAGGTCTGTTCAGTCGGGTACCCCACCGTACCGCATAGTCGGACCGACTATTCGGGATAGTCGACCGACTATTGCAACACTGGTCCTCACTGCTTGCTATATGAGATTCGTATGCCTTTCACTGCTTTGGGCAAGAAGATCTCTTTCTTGCGTTTCTTGAGAAGAATCTATTCTCCCTCAATCATGTGTTTGGCTTCGTTGCCTTTGTGCATAAGTTGTCACCTGACCTTGACAAGCTTGCTCCCAGAGCTGTCAAATGTGTTTTTGTGGGGTATTTCGGGACACAGAAGGGATACCAGTGTTATGATCCAGTTCATCGGAGGTATTATATCATTGCTGATGTCATCTTTTTTGAGTTTGTGATGTACTTCTTTCGTACATGTGACATGTTGACTCCTTTTGATTCTGGAGATGAGGTTTACTTGCGTCTACCTCCTTCACCACTACCATTGCCAGTCCCACCACCACATTTGGTTCCTCCACCAGTTTCACCACCACCACCACCACCTCCTAGTCCCGTGGCCCAGTTCTTGCCCCAATTCTAGGTCCGTACGCCATCTACTACTCATGGACCTCCCCAGTTATCGAACATGCCTCGGGCATGTTTTTAACACATTGTTTCTACTGATGTCACTGGTGATTTGTCTTAACAACAAGCTACTGTACACAACGAGCAAGTCTCTTCTCATGAGACTAGTAGGCTTGTAGAGGAGATTGTCGATGATCTTGAGGTGCCCGTAGCACTTATGAAGCAGAGGCCTACACGTGCCTCGTATCCTCTTGCTTCCAATGTTTCTTTGGCATGCCTGCTAACAAATTTCAGGTTTGTCATTTGCTTATCTGCTGTGGAGGTTCCACGGACCTACCAAGAGGTTATGCGAGACAATAACGTCTTGCAATGGAGGAGGAAATGATCATGTTACAGTCACATGACACTTTGAGTTTAGTCCCAGCTCCCAATGGGGCATCTATTGTCAGTTGCAAGTGGGTGTTCACTGTGAAACACTAAGCAGATGGTATAATTGATCGTTATAAGACGAAGCTTGTTGCACGTGGGTTCGCCTAGACGTATGGGGTGGATTATCAGTATACCTTCTCACTTGGCACACCATTCTATACTTCGTTTCTTCTTACGGTTGTTGTGGTATGCGATTGACCTTTATTTCAACTTGATATCAATAATTCGTTTCTCTATAATGATCTCCTAAAAGAAGTATACATGCAACAATCACCATGGTTTGTTGCTGAGGGGGAGTGTCTGCAAGTTTGTAGACTTCACAAGGCTATCTATGGCCTTAAAAAGAGACCAAAGAGCATGATTCCGGAAGCTCTCGAGCTTGATTGGACAGTGTTAGAGTTATTAGACTTACATTTATTTTTGTAACTCTTCGGGTTCCGTAACCTCCCGTGACCCTTCAGGTTCCGTAACCCTCTGTGACCCTTCAAGTTCTGTAACCCCCCATGACTCTTCGGTTCCGTAACTCTTGTACTCTCTAGGGTTTTCTCTCTATATAAGAGACCCTAGCTTTATGGAATCTGATCTCATCCGTTCCTCTTCTCAACATGGTATCAAAGCAACGGTCCTAGCTCGGAGCCTAATACCCTAAATCCGCTGCCACCACCAGCCCTCTCTCCGCCAACAAGGAGAGAGGGCTGGAGCTCCCGCATCGCTCGTGGATTCCATGGTCTAAGTGGGCTGGAACTCCTGCATCTCTTGTGGATTCCATGGTCTCGCGCAAGTCAATCCGAGCCCCCAGCAGCACCAGCTGCCACCTCCAGCGACACCTAAAGCACTGCCTGAGGCTCCAACAACTCCTGCCTCTACTCCGACGTCGTCGGCACTGCCTGGAGCCGCCGCCCCTCCAACAACCCATGCTTCATTACGACTTGTTTCTCCTAACTTTTTATTTCTCCCAACTTCATGTTCCATACTCTTCATTCTATCAAGTATGGGAGAAAGGGGGAGTCAGAGATGATTCTTCAGGATGTCTATTGCCCTACCATGACTGACAAACCTCCGCTCCAGACTACTACTCAGATCATCCATCTTCACCGAGCATTGACTTTTTCGTCAGGGCGTATACTCCTTTTATGACCCGACTACTACTCCGCGCTGGACTTCTTCTATAACGATTATTCTCCAGACACGACAACGATATGTTTCGGTGACTTGCAGGCATGATAGAGATACGTTCCAGTGACCTAATATCGCAGCGACTCTACATGCATGACAGAGATACGCTACGGTGACTTGAAAGCCGCAGACCCGTCCTCGAGCGAGGTCTTTTACTAGGAGCGGGCATGTGTTTATTATGATGCTTCATGTGAAGATGTGGTATATAGTTTTTCTTTTTGTTACAAGCTGCAGCTTTATCAGCTCCATCTTGAGGGGGAGTGTTAGAGTTATTAGACTTACATTTATGTTTGTAACTCTTCGGGTTCCGTAACCTCCCGTGACCCTTCAGGTTCCGTAACCCTTTGTGACCCTTCAAGTTCTGTAACCCCCCATGACTCTTCGGTTCCGTAACTCTTGTACTCTATAGGATTTTCTCTCTATATAAGAGACCCTAGCTTTATGGAATCTCATCTCATCCGTTCCTCTTCTCAACAGACAGAAATGATTCATGAGGTCGAATGCAGATCATTTGTTGTTTGTCCATAACACCCGGAGTGGTGCAGTTGTTATTGTGGTTTATGTTGATGATATCATCATTACAGGAGATGACATGCAGGGTAGCGCGGATAAGGAATTCCTTGGGCAACAATTGGTCACAAAGGATCTTGACCCTTTACGATACTTCCTTGGATTAGAGTTCGTCAGAAACCAACATGGTCTTGTGATGAACCAAAGGAAGTATGTTACAGATCTTCTGGCAGAGGTATGCATGAGCTGGTGCAGACCTGCTATTGCTCCCATGGACCCCAACATGAGGCTATACGATGATGATACAGAAGAGGTAGATAAGAGGAGATATAGAGAGCTGGCTGGGAAGCTACTTTATGTTACAATCACTAGGCCAAACATAGGTACACATGAACATAGTTCATATGATTCTGAGGTACTCGAAGTCATCTCTATGTGCGAGACTATTATTCAGGAGAGGGACATCCCTTAATGTCACGGCGCGCGGCGCGTAGATGCAGACTATGCAGGATGCCCTAAGGATTGAAAGTATGCCTCGGGGTTTGCGAGAAAGAAGCAGATAGTCATTGCCATATCCAACGCATAATCAGAGTACATAGCTATATCACAAGGGACCACCGAGATGATGTGGGTCAAATCCGTGTTAGTCGATCTTGGCATCGATGTACCACTTCCCATGTACTTACAATGTGACAACCAGGTTGCGCTATTTATTACCAATAATCTTGCTTTGTATGAGAAGATGAAGCACATTGAGGTGGGCTACCACTATACATGTGATATGATTCAGCGAAGCTTCATTTCCACCTCTCACGTCAGTTCAAGGGAGCAGACTGCAGATATCTTCACCAAGGCCTTGACCATAGGCTCGTTTCAAAAGTGTGGATCCAAGATGAACATGATCGTCATCTATGCTCCATTTGAGGGGAGTGTAGAGATTTCTGTGTCTTTACGTTGTTTGTGTATTTTCTTTTTCTTTTATCTACATTGTGTCATTTACCCATCAGAAATCTCCCCTATAAAAGAGAGCCCTATGTAGATTATTCTTATGAATAATATAGATTATTCTTTACCTAACGTATTTAAATATTAAGTTAATGTAGTTGTAATTTTGAGCTCACAATTATAGTTGACCGTGTAATCAACCTATTGCAATACGATTGGGTAGGTTGCATTAGCAATCTGGGTTTAGTGGAAAGTTCAAGGATCGACCAAGTTGAAAGCTTGAGTCAAGAAGACCCTGGTCATGGAGAGGTACGGTTTTACCCGAGAGGGTTTCAATGTTAAAACCCTCGTACGCTTTGTGGTTGATTGTTTTGATCTCTTTATGGTTAATATTGTCATATAATATTTTGTTTAAGTATTTGTGTTTGTAGCGAGCTTGAGCATTATGACCCGTCTAGGAAACAAAAAAAAGTCTTTAATCTTGAAGAAAGCATCATAGACACATAGGCGTTGTGGTAAGGAGCGAAATAGATAAGAGCTCGCTTAGCCTTGTTAGTTGATGGAGGAATGGCTATGATCATATGAAGGGCCAGATTTTACGTAAAAATTAAAGAGAGGGGGATATGAAAGTCAACCTCTCATTTTCGTCAATTACACATCCTCTTGTTTCACATAAAAGCATATCAGACTATTTTCCTGGAGTTGATGGACCCTAGTGCTATCTATATAAGAGGCCAGGGTTAAGGGGAGTACACAAAAAGTATGACAATACCCTCGAAAGTTTGCATCATTTATATTCTAGGTTCATTAAAGAGTAAGCATGTAAAAGAAGTTGAGCATTTATGTTCATAATTAACGATGATAGTCATGTAAGTTAAATACTGTGAAAGAATAAAAAGTAATCGTATTATTCCAAGAAATCCTAGAGCCCTCTTATATAGGAGAAAGGCTCTAAGGTGAAATTACATAAAGAAGACAGAGAAACTGAGCGTCAAAAAAAAGACAGAGAAACTAGAAATATATAAATCAAGACAAAGTATCCAAGACTATATTTTTTATTCAATAAACAATTTAGGGCACATAACAAATTAGAACAAGGGTAAAACAACTCAATTCTATGGTACATGCTCCAAAAAGATCCAAGTCTGATTCAATCATTAGCTATAGAAGTATGAAACATATAATAAGGAAACTTCATGTTTATAGTGGTATACTAGAAAGGGAACCTAACTTCATTGCGTATTTTGTCATACTAATTTTATATAATAGACCTATGAAATTAATACCCAATTAAATGGTCTGGTGGTAGTGCAGTGTGCCTACCATCCAAAAGGCCAGGGTTCTCTCCTTATTTGGTTTGCATTAGGTAGTCGACAACCAACGTAAAAATTAGTTGAATCGTTCAACATGGATTAAAGCAAGAAGGTGATCCATGAGTTAACAGTTAAGATGATCCCATAGTTGGCAATTAAGATGAGACCCATTTTGAGGAGCGGAGGAGGATTTCGATTTTGGCAGGATGATTTGAGGGGGGAGGAGGCATTAGGGGAGCGCTTCCCACATCTGTTGCAGATGGTGTCGGATAAGGAGGTGGTGTAGGAGGTATGGAGGATGGGGTCGTGGCCTCCGATCTTTTCTTTAGAATTGCCGGATTAATGGGTCGAGGAGTTTATGGCCTTGCAATTGGAATTAGCAAGCAAGGAGGGACCAGTGACTGGAGGAGATCATTATGGCTGGGTAGATGGCAGATTTTTAGTGTAGAAGGCTTACCGATTTTTTGAGGCGGAAGGGGAGGATGTTGAGGATGAGGTTGGTGTGGACATGCGATTGATATGGAGAAGCAAGATACCGAACCGAATCAAGGTTTTTATTGGGAGAAAAAGAGAACATGATATTAGAATAAATCGAGGGCTCTCTTATATAGGAGAAAAGACCTTGGGTTAATTACATGATAAGTACTCAGAGAAAACATAATATATAAAATATACAAAGATATATATTTATCTCAACACTCCCCCTCAAGCTGGAGCATATATATCGATCATGCTCAGCTTGGAGCAACACCTCTGAAATGGACCCTTAGCAAGAGGCTTGGTGAAGATTTCAGCCGTCTGGTCTCCTGTGGAATCATGAGAGATGGATATGAGACCTTTCTGGATCATGTCTCTAGTATAATGGCAATCCACCTCTATACGCTTTGTCCATTCATGAAACGCAGGATTATTGGCAATAAATAGTGCAGCTTGATTATCACATAAAAGCTGCATAGGAAGAGGAACCTCAATGGTAAGGTCAGTCAATACCGTTCTAAACCCGCATCATTTCTACACTCCCTTGTGCCATGGCCCTATATTCAGATTCTGCACTTGATCTGGCCACCACTGTCTGCTTCTTGCTTTTCCATGAGACAAGTGAACTTTCGACAAACACAATAAAGCCCGAAGTAGACTTTCTGTCCCTGGGACAACCTGTATAGTCAGCATCTACGCAAGCTGTCACCTCAAGAGATGCATCCCTGCTGAATATAAGACTCGAGCTAGGTGAGTTCTTCAAATATCTTAATATCATATAGATAACATCCATATGCACCTTTCTGGGCTGCTCCATGAACTGGCTAACTTTGCTTACCACAAACATTATATTCGGCCTGGTGATGGTAGCATATAAAAGCTTCCCAACCAGTTCTCTATATCTCCTGCTAACTACCTCCTCAGTGTCATCATCATATAATCTCATACTCGAATCCATTGCAGTAGTAGCATGCTTGCATCCTGTTATACTTGTCTCATAAAGAAGATCCATCACAAACTTCCACTGGGTCATCGCCAGACCACGTTGGTTCCTGGCGAACTCCAACCCAAGGAAGTATCGAAGAGTACTAAGGTCCTTAGTTATAAACTGTTGACCTAGGAACTCCTTGGCTGTCTGAATACCTTGGTCGTCATTCCCTGTAACAATAATGCCATCCACGTAAACAAGAGTGGTAACAGTACCTCTCTGTGTCCTCTGAACTAAAAGTGAGTGGTTTGTAGTAGACTGCACAAACCCCTGGTGCTCTATCAACTCCAATAGTTTCTGGTACCAAGCTCTCGGACTCTGCTTTAGGCCATAAATTGCCTTGTGGAGCCTGCACACCTTATGAGACCCCCCTCAGAAGCAAACCCTGGTGGTTGCTGCATATAAACTTCCTCTTGAAGATCCCCATCGAGAAAAGCATTCTTCATATCAAGCTGGTACAAAGGCCAATCCCGTGAAACTGCAGGAAAGAAGAATGCGTAATGTCGAATACCTGGCCACAGGAGAAAAAGTATCCTGGTAATCCACCCCATAGGTTTGGGTGAATCCACGTGCCACAAGTCTTGCCTTGTAGCGATCCACACTGCCATCTGCCCTCTGTTTGACTGTAAAGATCCATTTGCAACTTACAATAGATGTACCTTGTGGAGTAGAAACAATGCTCCACGTCCTACGTGACCTCAAAGCAGCCATCTCCTCTTCCATTGCAAGTCGCCACCTACTGTCTTGTAGCACCTCCTGATATGTACGTGGGATAGAAACAATAAAGAGTCCCACTACAAACTTCCTGTACTCCTCTGAAAGACGATCCAAAGAAACATGTGTAACAAGAGGATACATGACACACTGACGACGAGGCTTCCTTAGGGCAATGGGAACCTCCAGATCATCATTCATGTTGTTTGTTGGATTCAACTCAGCCTGTGTATCATGCAAAACTCCAGTGCCATCAGTAGAAACAATGTTATCATGACATACCTGAGGCGTGGTGGATGATGTGGATGGCGCATGAGCAGAGGTGTGAGTAGATGACCTGCGAGTGTGAAGTGTAAACAAGGCGTAAGAATTTTGAGGGTAAACGGAGGCGGAGGTGGGAAAGGCTGAGGTGCAGCATGGGGTTCACATGGAGGTGGAGGAACAACATCCTCCCCCGAAGTAGTATTGGATAACCTAACACATGTAGGAGAGAAATACATAATTGACTCAAAGAAAGTGACGTCATCACTCACATAATATCTTCAGCCTATAGGATCAAAACATCTATACCCTTTTTGGGTATGAGAATAACCAACAAAAGCACATTTGACAATTCTAGGTGAGAGTTTGTCACGACCAGGAGTGAAATTGTGGACAAAGGCCACATTTTCAAAGACTTTGGGAGTGGGAGAGAATAGTTCCTTCTCAGGAAACACAATCAAGAAGGGAACTTTCTCTCTAAGCATGGAGGACTGCATGTGATTCACCGAGTAACGAGCAATGAGAACATCGTCCCCCCAGAAAGAATGAGGGGTACGACTCTGGATCAATAATGTTCGTGTGACATCAAGAAGGTGATGGTGTTTACGTTCAGCTATACCGTTCTACTGAGATGTATAATTGCAATAGGTTTGATGAATAATTAAGAGACCTGAGAAATTCAGATAAATGTATTGTGGAAAACTCCAAGGCATTATTTGTACGAGTGAATTTCACATTAGCAGAGAATATATTCCTGACTTCAATAAGAAAAGTTTTAATGATAGCACCTGCTTCAGACTAATTTTTTAACAAGAACACCCAAGACAGTCTAGAATAATCATCCACAACGACCATACAAAAACGATGTCCCTGATGATCAGGGACATGACTTGGATCCCACATATCAAAATGGAATAGCTCAAAGGACGAGTACTGTGATGACTCGGACGACTCAGAAAAGAGGAACGATGGTGCTTTCCAAGTTGACAGGCTTCACAATCCAGTGCAGTACGAGGAGGTATTTGCGGTAGCACATGACACATCTTTTGCAGTGGAAGGTGATCAAATCAAAGATGCCACATGAAGGGAGAAACCGACTCTGAAGGTAGAGTAGCGATGCCAACACATGGTGGGACAATAAGCTTGTACAAACTTCTCTGCTCACGACCATCACCAATCACCCTGCCAGTTAATATGTATTGAAACACAAAAGAAGAGGGATCAAAGATGGCATGACTATGTAAATCTTTTGTGAGTTGGCTAATGGACAAAAGATTCATCTGGAAATCTGGAGCATATAAAACATTTTGAAGATGCATAGAGGGGACTAGAACAATCCCCTCTTGACCAATAATGGGCAGACGAACGCCATTAGCAATAACCACAGACCTACCAGGTGAGATCGATCGATATGCACTGAACTACGCCCGATCTCCACACATATGATGTGACGTCATAGAATCCATAATCCAGTCAGTTAAATCTGAACTGCCATAACTTGTAAATGCAGAGTGAATACCTAACGAGCTAGATGATGCTCTGGTCGTGGCTGTTGCATCAATGGCACCATGAGTCGGAGTCGTGGGAGTGGTCATCATATCTCTCAATCTGGATACAATATCATCGAACCGTGAATCCATAGTAGGCGTACTAGGATGCTTAGCCTGCTTAGCAACACGCCAGACACTGGATAACCATGCTTCTGAAAGCATGTGTCCTCAGAGTGACTCGGACGATGGCAATGGGAACAAGGACTACGCTGTCGGTCGCCTCCTCGACCTCGAGGTCCATGACCCTGAAATTGAGACGTCTCCTCCTTGCCGCGAGTAGCAGCCATCGCAGAAGGAGTTGGCTGAACTGTAGTAGTGTTTGAGGTAGTGTGATGCAGCACAAAATTAAAATATAGGGCTTGATTTTTTTATTTACGTTTATTCGAATCGTCGCATTTTTATTTAAATAAAGAGATCGTATGTGATCTCGAAATTAATTAGTCAGTTTAAATTTGATTTTCGAATTTTGAATTAGAGTCAAATTAGGATAGAGTCGATTTGAATTTTAATTCAAATCAATTAGAGTCAATTAGGATCGAGTGGGATTTTAAATTTGATTCGCTTTCTATTTTTGTAATTCCACCTCTACTATATAAAGAGGTTGGTAGCCTATTGTAAAGGACAGTTCAATTGATATGAAAAATTGAGATTTTATTCTCTCTCTCTCCCCCCTCTCTCTCCCCTCACGTGGTCTTCACGTTTCTTTTCTCCATCCCCTCGTGTTCCTGACGAGCTTCTTCTCTCAACCCCTCCATTCTCTTCTCAATCCCTCCATTTTCTTCTCCACCAAAATTACATCGTCAAATATTTTATTCTCCGCCGTCGCCGAAAACCAATCCGCATCAATTGGTATCAGAGCATGGCCTACAGATCGTCCTCACGATCTGACGATCCATCCAGACATTCGCGCCGACACGCGACGAAACACCATCGTTGGTCGGAGCGAAATTGGGAGATTCGACCAACAAGCCATGAGGAAATTCTCCATCAACAGCCCGAAGATGAAGCAATTCATCGGGAGACGAATTTTTTTAAGCGGAGGAGAATTGATGCAGCACAAAATTAAAATATAGGGCTTGATGTTTTTATTTACGTTTATTCGAATCGTCGTATTTTTATTTAAATAAAGAGATCGTATGTGATCTCGAAATTAATTAGTCATTTTAAATTTGATTTTCGAATTTTGAATTAGAGTCAAATTAGGATAGAGTCGATTTGAATTTTAATTCAAATCAATTAGAGTCAATTAGGATCGAGTGGGATTTAAATTTGATTCGCTTTCTATTTTTGTAATTCCACCTCTACTATATAAAGAGGTTGGTAGCCTATTGTGAAGGACAGTTCAATTGATATGAAAAATTGAGATTTTATTCTCTATCTCTCTCTCCTCTCTCTCTCTCTCTCCCCTCACGTGGTCTTCACGTTTCTTTTCTCCATCCCCTCGTGTTCCTGACGAGCTTCTCCTCTCAACCCCTCCATTTTTCTCTTCTCTCTCTCTCTCCCCTCACGTGGTCTTCACGTTTCTTTTCTCCATCCCCTCGTGTTCCTGACGAGCTTCTTCTCTCAACCCCTCCATTCTCTTCTCAATCCCTCCATTTTCTTCTCCACCAAAATTACATCGTCAAATATTTTATTTTCCGCCGTCGTCGAAAACCAATCCGCATCATAGTGATTCTGCTCAAGCGCTTCTAGACCTCCTCCATCGGTGGAATCGTCTCTCCGGTGAGAATTTGAGTACGAACGACATCATACTCTGAGTCAAGAGAGGACAAGAAGACTCCTGTCATGGTGGCATTTCGATATGCCTGTTGTTGTTCTATGCTCGTGGTAATAGGCATGAAGCTGTGAAGTCATTCAAGCATGCCTCTCAGATGAGAGAAGTGTGCGTGGAGCGGTCGGCCATTCTGTTTGATCGAGAAAATGTCGAACTGCAGCCGAAGAATCTTGCTCTCATATTTCGCTTGCCCGTATGTGTCTGCCAATATATCCCACATTGCCTTTGCTGTTGGCTGGTTAACAATATCATTAGCAATCTCCGTGGTAAGTGTCACGGAGAGCCAGATACAAGCATGTGCGTCATCTTGCTTCCATGACACATTTGCCCTAGTCTTGTCCGTCGTCTTCGAATCAGTCAGAATATGCTCTTTATTGTGGCATTGCATTAGGGTACGAAACTGCATGGACTATAACTCATAGTTGGTCCCATCCATCTTCACGATAGGTGCTGGACCTTTGAAAGCATCGGAGGAGGAGAAAAAATCACCCTTATTTTCTGACATTGTACCAAGAAGCCACGATACAGAACAACTGAGGATTATATCAAGAGATGAAAACTGTCTACAGAACCGTAATAGGGAGTAGTTGTATCTGTAGACTCATACAACCATCCCTAGGTTTTTGTGCGAGGTTTAGAGCCACACATGAATAGATAAATCAGAAGATATCATAGTGGGCCCCTTCCTTCGGCGTCGCTGGAACCGTTAAGGCGAGATTGCGGTGGAGCCCTAGGCGCTAGGATGCTCCTAGTGTCGCTATAGTTGCTAGGGCGGCACGAGAATTCTCCTGGCGGCACTAGGATGTCACCGTGCTGCGCAAGATGCACCACGCGAGAGGGGTGCCTGGCAACGTAAGATGCATCGCGCGAGGAGTGCCTGGCAGCGCGAGATGCGTGGCTGGCAGTGCTGAAGGTGTGCCTGGAGGCACTGAAAGTGCGCCTAGTCGGTGCTGGTATGCACGAGGAAGTGCGCCTTGTCGCGGGGAGGGCTCCCGGTGGCGCGTAGAGGGCGGCGGGGCCCCTGCGGCGACGTTGGGGGGGGTGGGTAGGGCTAGGGTTTGGGGTGGGATATGGGAACCCCGGTCTAGGACCGTTGCTCCGATACCATGTTGGGAGAAAAAGAGAACATGATATTAAAATAAACCGAGGGCTCTTTTATATTGGAGAAAAACCCTTAGGTTAATTACATGATAAGTACTCAGAGAAAACATAATATATAAAACAGGCAAAGATATTTATCTCAATAGTTTTTCTTTGGCTGTTCATGCTTGGTAGGACTCTCACCAAGGGGCGTTAGGGTCAGTTGTTGGTGGCGGAGGATGTATCTTGTGATAGATGTGGTTTAGTGGAGGAGGAGGTGGAGCATCTGTTTTTCTCTTATTCATCCTCGGCCCATGTGTGGAACATGACGAACATTTCTTGGCTTGTTGGGCTGGGACTGTTCGAGCTTTTAGAGGGATATTCATCGGTATGTGGATATGGGTATGAGGATAATGCGTTTCCTTTTGCGTTGGTTTGGGCAATTTTGTGTGCTCGGAATGTCATAATTTTGGGGGGCATACACTTTATAGTGAGAATGTAATTGAGCATTGTTAGATGCTTTGTATATCTTGGAATTTGTAATACTTTATAATTTTAAGATTATATATATACTCCTTGCGGTGGGTTCCAACTTGGGATGCCGCCCTCTTACTTTTTCGAAAAATGGATTTAAGAAAGAATCCATGTGGCCGACCCTACTTATAGTGAGAGAAGACTTTGCCATTTTTTATATAAAAATATTTAATGCCTTAATTGAATATTATTTATAGAATCTCTTTGTAGTTTTGTACTTGAAATATCAAATAGATCTTTGTCCCATGTTCAATGAAAAAGATACGGGTACACTTTAAACTACAATCCAAGTGTATTTTTATATCTCAATAATATTAATATTATCAAAATGTTATAAAAGACTTATGTTAATTTACATGGAGGGTCTTGTTTTAGTGCGAAAAAAATACATGAAAAAATTGCCATCTTGATACACTTGATATTATAAAACTAAAAAAATAATTTAATAATCTTATATATATCTAAGTATCTGGAGCAGTGTTTTTGAAACTAGACCGGCCGGTCCGACCGGTGAACCGGGCCTGGACCGGTCCAGTTAACCAGTTTATGCCAGTTCGGTTCAATTATTTAAATTTTAATTAACCCTTTCGGTTCAACCTATTTTTTGACCCGATTTAACCAGGTTTAATCGAAGTTGAACTGCATTTAATTTTTAAGTTATTTAAAAATTTGTTGTTAGTGGGAGTTGAACCCATGACCTTTGGTTACCTATTTCACACTACTAACCAACTATACAAACACAACTTTTTGAATGTATTGGGTTTTAAATATTATTAAACTATTATCATGTTATAAAGCATCTAATCCAAATAATATGTATATATATGATATGTATGATATTTGATGGTGTATAAGAAAATACTTTATGTATAGTGTGAAATATATACATTATCTATGTATTATATATATTTCAAGTATATTAAGTGTATATTATATATATATATTATTTCATTTCGGTTTGATTAGCCGGTTCAACCACTTTTTTTTCCACCGGCCCGGTTTAATCTGATTTTAAATAATGATGACGTCATCATCCGGTTGAATTGGTTTGATTACATGGTTCGATCCGATCATTTCAACAAGGTTTCCGGTTCGGTGTCCGGTTCGATTTCAAAAACCTTGATCTAGAGATCAAATTGATATTAATGCTTTTAATTAAATGTTTTTATGAACCATTGTCATGTCACATACTTATAATTTCAAAAATTAGAAGAGTTGATTTTTTTATTGTCGACTATTATTTGCTTATAACTTATTAATTGATCAAACAAATTGATTTGTATTGTTTTGACAATGTATACTATAACTAATTAACATAGTGCATGATAAGTTTTGGTTTGATATAAATTTTATATAGTGTTATAAATATTAATACTTAAGTTGGACTTTTATTTTTTTTAAATTAAAGGAAGAAGGTAGGGATGTAACATAAAATACATTGAATGATGGAATAGTGCAACATAGGAGTGAGAAAGGCTTTTAAGAGAGAGGTTGTGTGTGTGCCATGAAATGGAAAATTTAAAAAAATTATGTGGGCTAATTTTATGAATTGGTTACATTCATTCAATGTATTATATGCAGAGTTAATTATTTATATTATAGGATTCAATATAGGAGTGAGAAAGGCTTTTAAGAGAGTTTGTATTTGTGCCATGAAATTAAAAAAATTTAAAAAAGAATATGAGCTAATTTTATGAATTGGTTACATTCATTAAATGCATTATAGGTAGAATTTATTATTTATATTATAGGATTCAATTCTTGCAATTTGATTTTGATAGAAAATCATGTAAGTTGATGGCATTAAAGTGATGAAATTACTTCACAATGAATTCATGTGGAAGGATATCTTACTATTAGCATAGAAACAACATTGTGAGAGAGATATCGTTTGACCTTATTCTAAATATATAAATATGGAGAGATAGAGAGAGGATGAGTGATTTAGCACATAACCTATGAGAGAGAAAGATGTGGTGGGGGTAGAGAGGCTACGTGTTCATTGCATGGAGAAATGGAGGAGAAAAGTGAGAGAAGACAACTTCCGATGAGAACATGGGAGTGAAGAGAGAGGAAACACAAGAGAGGGGATTGAGATTTTGAGAGATGTAGGAATAAATGCAAGCAGAGTGAGCCACGTGTCATGAGTAGGGAGAAGGGAAGAAGAATCCAGCTTTAGTAATAGTACTAGTGTAATAGCCCACACTTCGCGGCGGGTTGGAGAATATGCATTGGTTTGTAATATTTTTTTAAAATTATAGAAATTAAGCAAGATATTAGATTATAATTTTTTTTAAAAAATGAATAAGTTAATAAAATATCTTTAGAACAATGGTATTAATATCGTGGGACATCAATTCATGTAGAATAATTATTAATCGTTGATTATAAAACCAACTAATTTGCATTTGTCATGTAATTATATTTTTTAAAAAATAATATGTATATGTTGCATTAAGGACAGACTTTTGAAAACAAATTTAAACTACTCAATTATATAGATGAAGTTTATTTCAATTATAAATCACATGAATAACTAATATCATATCGTATATTGAATATTATAATATATACATATATGTATTGAGGTAAAATTTTACTTGAAATAGAGTTTAAACTAAAAATATTGATAATGTTATAATGAGATCTACACAAAAGTCCCCAAAATAATATTTACCTAAAAAGATTCGAATAAGTAAAACCATAACAAAAATAATGAAAGAGTTCTGCAAGTAAAAAAATTAAATGCAAATAATGACTAATATAATCTAACTTTATCTTTAAATTTATTAACTTTGCATCCATTAAAACTATGGTAACTTTTTTGCATTTCATATATACACATCCTACTTCTCAAAGTAATGCACCACAATATTCACAACTATATTGTGGACTGCAAAAATTTAAAAAGATCATTACACAAACACTATATGTATTTTCATGTTTTATTTTTCACCCTCTTTTTTATTATATCTCTACTATTACTCACACTATTGATTTATTTTCCTTTGTTTTTATTAACAGAATAGTAGTCATACATATTTTTTATAATTTTATTTGTTCCTTCACTTGAAATAACCGAGTCATCAAACAATTAATGATGTGTATTTTTTTGTTTACTTGCCTTTTTTCTCGTAGGATTTAATAGCTGGATACATTGCTACCCGTTTCAAGGTGACGATATGAATTTCAAAGCTTGTGAATCTCAAAGCATCTACTATACCATGATATAATCTACATGGAACAAAGTACTCAATTATCATCAACTTATGTTTCTTTCTTCCACATCAGTGTTATCGCTACAAATCAAAAATAAGATAAAATGGTAATAATACTAAAAAGTAACTCGTGTAGTGTACCAGACAATCAAATGATCAAATCATACACAAATAACATTCATGGTATATTACCTATGTGCACCAAGCCATCTAGGCAAGTCATTTTCTATCCATTCATCTCTTACATGCTTAAACAGGTTCATCAGAGACCCTTGGTCTTCATTTCCACTATTCCATTATGATTGATTTGTCAATTCTTCAGTATCATTTCAGTAGATAACCCTGCGACGACCTTCCATATCAACTAAGCTTAGCAATTTAAAGTTTAACATTAAAAATACCTCCCAATGAAGATACCTTAGCTAGTGTTTTTTATGAAGATAATCGGATATTATGACCTGAATTTTTATCAACCATTTGTCATCAAGGACTTTCTAATTGAAGGAATCTGAATCCTCATCATCAATCTCACACGCAATAAATCTTGTATCATGTTTCCACAACTGGCATGTTCTGCAATACTAAAAGATATACATCAGTCTGGGAAATTGTCGATCATGTGAGTACAATCACCACATCATGATGAATGATTTTTTTACTATATATTATCCTTTTTTAATGTTGTATGTTAATTCATTAATGATCAAGGATGATTTGCTTTACTATTATATATATATACATAGATATATACACACACCTTTTAGTCATTACTCTTTATCCTACAATGTACGATAATTCATTAATGGATATTACTAATATAATTGGGCAGTGATGCTTCACTAAAAAGCAAATTCTGTCAATGGAGTGAAGAGTATTGTTTAAATTTATGTTCAACGTTTAAGGAAATGGTAGCAATGTCAAAATCAATAAAAAATCATTTAATCTAAATTTTGTGTAATTAATTCCATTAAATAGTATCAGTATAAACAAACTATCGAGTTTTACAAAAGATATTAAAATTGAATATTATTTTATTTTAAAGACAAAAGCTTTTGAAATTAATGTTATTAGTGTATATAATCTTAATATGGAAAGAGGCAAGAAATGGGTATGAACGAACATAAATTGTTGGGGAAAGAAAAAGATTGCGAGGAAGAGAGTATCCACATTAAGATGGAGAGAGGGGAAATGACTCTCATATGTAGAAAGAGAGAAGTGGGACTCTCATCTCGAATTGATAGATAAGATTCCTGTGTTGATATATTTATACAATATACAAATATAGATTCAGTAATATAGATATATATGAATCCTGTTAAAAAGTGTAACCGTGTTCCTTTCTAAGCTTAAAAAAATCGGTATCTATACCAAAATCCATATGTGAAAAAAATAAAAATCTATGTCCATGTCCGTCAAAAAGATACTTATCTATATCTGTTTAAAATACGATGATGGATTGATATAGATATACCAGCTGCATTTGAATGTGCATCTCCGTCCTAAATTTGTACGTACACATGCATTAACGCACACACATGCACACACACATATTGATGCATACTTATACAATACACACACATATATTCAGTAATACAGAAATTGATATCAATCATTGTCAACAAAATTGTAGATATATTCATGTTTGTATTATTAAAAAACGAAATTGTTTTAATCAATCAAGATAATCCTCATATGATATAATATACTATATAGCAAGAAACACGCTAAGATAAATCAAAATTATAAAAATAATATGACATATAAGTTTTGTATTGATTGTAATTTACAAAATACAAGAAATAAAAATCACGGTAATCGAATTGAATTTTTTGAACAAAATTTGAGGGCAACACTGAAATATTTCAAATAAAAATACTGAGAGAGGGAGGAAGAGAGTGATGTCTTATGAAGGATTTATTTGATAATACATCTTTATGTGCACATTTTTATTTTATGAAAGATTCAATTGATAATACATCTTTATGTACACATTTTTTATTGATGTCTTGTATTGCAATAAATTTATTTCTATTTGTTTAGTTATTTGAATCATTTGTTATTGCATTGAATAAAAAATTCGAGCCTTTCGATTGATTTTTAGAATCAATTCCTCTTTGTTCTTGGGATTGATATTCTGAAGAAAATTTGTTGATTCAAGGTATTGGGGTTAAAGAATTATCATTACATTTGATGATACTATTTTGTGTATAGATATAATTATTCTGCACTATATAACATGTGAAATATATGTATAGTGTTTTTTGTAAAACATCTATATTCATGTATGTATGATCAGGGAAAATATATAAATAAATGATTAACACATCATACATGTAGAATGACATAAGTATAATAGGAATCATATAATGTATCTTTTATATGATGTTCTTTTTATAGATATAATTATATATGTTATAGATGTATTGTGTGTAAATGTAAGCATATAGGGATTGGACTTATACCATCATATACAGCATAAACAAATAATATATAACATAAACAATTTACATGTTCTTTTGTGTTAAAATCTACTACAAAATATGAATATATGCAATTAAAAATATACGGTCATACGCCCACAAAAAAGTGGTGTGTGATCATATTTTAAAGAAGGCATTGGAGAATATGTAAATATATTAGACCAAATAGCTATTGGGTCACCTATTTAAAAGACCCACATATGTGGAGGTATATATAACTTAAAATAAATACATATACGTACATGCGCATGCACACATATGTATAAAGTGTTATTCTACCTAAAAAGTTCATGCATATAACTATATATATGTAGTTTAATACTTAATGGATTATATAAGCAAAAGCTCATACTAAAATATGTAATATAACAAATATACGGATATGTTATACAAATACTTAAAATCATGTGGGTAAGAAACCTGGTTAAAGGCTAATATAAACTGGCACAAAAATATCTAATGTAAATTATTTAAAGGGCTGTGCAGGTAAAAAATAATATGTATGAAAACTAAAAAAAACAATGTCATTTGTATTAATAACTCTATATGAATGTACATAAAGTAATGTTATTATTAAGGTGTTCTAAACTTCTAGGTAATGTTGAATATTACGATTATTTACAAAAGATCCTACAATAAGAAATAGGTGATGTAGGACGTACCTATAAAATAGTCACATGATGTTTAAATGATATTTATAGTGGGTATATATGAATTAAATGATTTTTACAATGTAATCAATTATGAAGACAATCAATGAGCACTTAATTCCTTTTGATTACTCGTATCATATTCTTTATGTTATATCAATATTTGCAGAGCCACCTATAATTAAAAAATATTATGAGACGACGAATATGTAATAGATATAATGTACATATGACCATATATATAAAGTTTCATGTGAAGGGTCATACATGTATATTGGCAAATCTATGCATTGCATTCTAAATAAAATTTAGATTGGACCGTCATTGTAACATGAAATAGATATTGGGTGATATATTTAAAAACGAATGCAAGAACATATGTGATGTTGAAAATTTATAAAGTATTTTCAGTAATATCAAATATATGATAATCATATATGCATGAAGTTTCTAGAGTAACAACCTTAAATTTGCAAATTTAAAAGATGGAGCAAATGTAGTATTTTGGAGTTTGCTAAAACATACTAAGAAAATTTTATAGAAGAAACATATCGGTTAGACTTAGTAGTGTTGTATGTAATACTTGTGAAAGTGTGTATGAGAAGAATTCAAAAATACCAATCTTTACTAATATGCTTTGAAAATGGTAATATAATTAATATTTTCATAATAATAATGTAAAATAAGGTAAATATCCAGAAAAAAGATGAGAGAATGGGGGAAGAGAAAGGTACTTGGAGAGAGAGAATTATACAAATGTAGAGAGGAGAGAAAAGACCTTACATGCAATTTTGCAGAAAGAGACCTTCCTTACGGAAGGGGAGGGGCGTAACTGCCTTTTTATGAGGAAAGAGAGGATATGAAAGGAGGAGGTGAGAGAGTATACGAAAGGGGGAGAGAGAATGCGGAGAGAGAAAGGAGAGGGAGGGGAGATCGTGTATTTTAAGAAGAGAGAGAGACCATGTGAAAGGGGGAGAAAGAGTGCGTCCATGGCCTCAAATTTCAGCGAAATTCGGTCGAATTTCTGTCGAATATCGATATCCAGTCGAAATCGAAATTCGACCGAAATGATCGAAACGACCGAAATATGGGGGTGCTAGTACAAAAAATGACCGAAATGACCGAAATTTCGGTCGAAATTCCACCGAAATTCCACCGAAATTCTGTTTTAGTCGATACCGAAATGGTGACCGAAACCGACATTTAAGGCCTTGGCGTACACAGAGAGAGAGAGAAAGGGGGAAGAGAGTGCGCGCACAGAGAGAGAAAGGGGAGGGAGGGGAGATCGTATATTTTATAGAGAGAGAGGATATGAAAGGTGGAGAGAGAGTGCGCACAGAGAGATAGAAAGGGGAGGGAGGGGGAGATCGTGGGTAGAGAGAGGAAGGAGAGTGCGAGAAGGGGAGAGAGAGTACGCAGAAAAGGGAAAGAAAGGCGGGATTGAAAGTTGGGTATGCCATGTGCCCATTCGAAGACGAAAGTTGGCAAAGCCCAGCTATACGCAGGACCTATCCACGTGTCTATATCAGGGCTAAAGCTGGGAAAACCCAGCTTTAGTATATAGTATAGATATAGATTAATGGCTCATCCTTTGTATCAGTATTTTAAACAAAAGCCACACGCCATAGTTTTCCAACAGACATTAATACACCCAGCTTGTTCGGAAGGCATAATTCCATTCTAGATACTGGTATAGGTATACTTGTACTTACTTATCAAAGTTCATCGTTTTGCGCATATACTGATATTATCATCTCCAGGAAATCCCCACTTATGGCTATATACTAAGTAACACATGGATCTGATTGCGTAAACCACCTAGTACACTTTACATTCGTATTAATGATAATAGGAACTGCAAGCGTACTATAAATGACATCTGAATTCCACAATATTGGTTTGAATTCAAATCCATCTTTTGTGACATTCTCCATATTTAGTTAATTTACATAAGGCATGTGAAACGCCAAATTGACATGAAGGGTTCGTATTTCTAACATAAACCATCATCAAAATGAAGTAGATAGACAAGAACATAAGCATTCACTTTAAAATGATAATATTATGCAGCTAATAATTGTGCAACATTCACTTTTATATGATAATATCATGAAATTAATAATTGTGCTTTCTCACATATAACATTGCAATAAGAATGGTAAAATTACAATTATGCACGGTCAGAAGGAAATTCAAGAGAATGTTTAAATTTCACCTTAATTTGAAGCCTAATGGTTGAAACTCCAACATTGGGTTGCTTATTCTCCAACAAAAATCGGTTCAAGTTACATCTCTTTCTCTCTTAGATTTCCATGTAGATCCAAGGATGGGAGGTTAATGACATCTTAGGAACCTTAATGATGTTTCAATATTGTTGGGAAAAATCAGAGTTATATTATTCCTTGAGCCACAAGCCATATACTCTCTTATATAGGGAGAGGTCTATGCATACGGTAGACCAACGAAAGGAACAATAGATAAAAGATACAGAAACATGAAATAAACTTCTACACTCCCCCTTAAGATGGAGCATAGATATCTATCATGCTCATCTTGGATAAGCACTACTGGAAGGAACCCCGAAGTAAAGGTTTGGTAAGAATGTCTGCCGTTTGGTCTCCTGAGCTGACATGGGTTGCAGAAAACCTTTCTGGATCATATCATAGATATAATGGCAATCCACCTCAATGTGCTTTGTCCTCTAGTGAAATACATGATTGTTTGCAATGAATAATGCAGCCCGATTGTCACATTTTAGTGACATAGGAAGAGGAACATCTATATGTAGATCTGTCAGAACTGCGTGGACCCACATCACTTCTGCACATGCTTGGGCCATGGTTCTATACTCCGATTCAGCACTAGATCTCGCAACTACTGTTTGCTTCTTACTCTTCCATGAGACAAGTGACTCCCCAACAAATATAACAAAGCCTGATGTAGACTTCCTATCCTGTGGGCAACCTGCATAGTCAACATCTACACATGTTGAGATAGTAATAGCGTCCTCCTTTCTAAACATCAATCCTGCACCTGGAAATGACTAAAGATACCTTAGTATCATATGTATAGCGTCCATGTGTACCTGACGAGGTTGCTTCATAAATTGGCTCACTTTATTTACTGCAAATGTAATATTTGGTCTGGTAATAGTAACATAAAGAAGTCTCCCTACCAGTTCCCTGTATCCTCTTCTGTCAACCTCATCAATATCGTCATCATGCATCTTCATGCTTGGACCCGTGAGTGTAGAAGCAGGTCGACATACAAGCATACCTGTGTCACTTAGCAAGTCAGTGACATATTTCCTCTGAGTCATCACGAGTCCTTGTTCATTTCTAGCAAACTCCAATCCAAGAAAATATCTAAGTACTAAATCCTTGTTGACGAATTCACGGCCCAAGAATTCTTTTGCTCTTTTTATTCCCTGCATATCATCTCCTGTAATGAGTATATCGTCAACATACACCATAATGACAGTCATACCTCTGGATGTCCTCTGTACAAAGAGAGAATGGTCTGCACTTGACCTTTTGAAACCTTGCTTCTCAAACAAATCTGAGAGCTTTTAGAATCAAGCTCTCGGATTCTGCTTTAGGCCATAGATCGCCTTATGAAGCCTGCATACATGTACACATTCCCCCTCAGCAATAAACCCAGGTGGCTGCTGCATGTAAACCTCTTCCTGAAGATCACCATATAGAAATGCATTTTTGACATCTAATCGAAAGAAAGGCCAATCTCGAATCACAACAACATATAAAAGAATCCGTAAGGTAGATGTTGAGCAACATGAGAAAACGTGTCGAGAGAATCTACCCCATACGTCTGAGTAAAGCTCCGAGCAACCAATCGAGCCTTGCACCTATCAATACTGCCATTTGCATTATGTTTCACCGTAAAAACCTACTTGCAACTCACAATGGATGCCCCAGTAGGAGCTGGAACAAGGCTCCAAGTACCTCTCGACTGAAGGACGGCCTCTCTTCCTCCATAGTCAGGCGCCATACAACTAATGCCTCCTAGTGAGTCCGTAGAATGTTCACAACAGATAAAACAACTACAAACCTCTTAAAATCTCCTGTCAGACGCTCAAAGATAACATGAGAGGCAATCGGATATGAAGCACATGGCCTCTTCTGCTTTCTCGGTGCAATCGGCAAATCAAGATCTGCATCAGCTATACCAACATCCGTGTCATCCCCTACCTGCTTCTGTTGAGAAATACCATTAGTCCCATCATTAGAACTAATGTTATCAGAACAAACCCGGGGCATGCTTGAGGATTGGCCATGATCATGAGCATGGGCTGACCGTCGACTGTAGTGACATGGTAGATGAGGAACCAAAGTTATGGAAGGTGGTAAAGGGGGTGACAGTGGTGGAGATGGTGGTGGTAATGGGGATGGTGGTGGAGGTGTAGGAGCATGCTGTGGTGCATACAAGAGTGTAGGAGGAATGTAGATTTCATCATTTGTGTTTGATGGCACTAACCTGTCACCTGTAGGGGAGAAAAACAGGACATACTCAAAAAACGTAACATTTGCACTAACATAATATCTTTGACGTAACATATCATACACCGATACCCCTTTTGAGTCCTGGAATACCCGACAAAAACATATTTGACAGCCTTAGGAGAGAACTTGTCAATCTCTGGAGACAACTAGTAAACGAATGCCACAGATCCAAAGACACGAGGAGTAAGAGAGAACAACTCCTTGTCGAGAAAGACATGAGAGAAAGGTATCTTCTCCCCCAACACAGACGAGGGCATGCGGTTAATGAGATAACATGCCGTAAGAACCACATCGCCCTAGAACGAGTGCGGAGCACAACTCTGGATAAGAAGCGTACGAGTGACATCAAGAAGGTGATGGCGTTTTCTTTCTGCAACACCATTCTGTTGGGAGGTGTAGGCACAAGATGTTTGATGAAAAATGCCATGGGATGAAAGAAATTGAGATAATGTTCTGGTGCAGAATTCAAGGGCATTATCAGTTCACACAATTTTGATAGAAAAAGAAAAAACATTACACACTTCTTTAATAAAATTCATAATAGTGGTGCCTGCTTCAAATTTATTCTTTAACAAGAATACCCAAGAGAAACGACTAAAATCATCCACAACAACTAAATAGAACCTGTGTCCCTGATGATCGGGAACACGACTTGGACCCCAAATATTAATATGAAAAACTCAACAGGGGAGCTACTGCTCCAACTCTGAGGAATAGGGAAGACGGACCGATGATGCTTCCCTAACTGACAAGCTACACAATTGAACGACGAGCGGGGTGAGATTTGAGGAAGGACTTGACGCATTTTCCGAAAGGGAAGATGACCGACGCGCAGATGCCATAGATAAGGAGAGGCATGTCCAATGGAATGAGATGATGCTCCAACATATGGTGTATGGACCAATCGATACAACCCGCCTTGCTCACGGCCATGTCCAATCATGTTGCCCGTGAGAATGTCTTGAAACACAAGAGATGATGGGTCAAATATCGCCATTGTTTCAAAAAATTTCGGTTTCGAGACCCTACCGAAATCGAAATCGAATTATGTCGATATATGCCCTTCCTTCACAAATCTAGATCGATTTTGGCCGAAATTGTCGAAATTTCGTCGAAATTTCGAAATTGTCTCGTTTTTCAGCATCTCGAAACGAAATCGAAATCGAGATTTAAAACCTTGAATATCGCTCGACAATGTAGATCCTTAGTAATTTGACTAATCGACAGTAAATTCATTGAGAAATTAGGAGCTTGAAGCACATCTGCAACTGCATAGAAGGTGTTAAGGCGATATGTCCCTGTCCTGTGATGGGAGACGAGTCCCATCTGCTATGACGACTGTCCTTCCTGGGGAAACTTGCTTGTAGGATGTGAGTCAGTGTCTATCTCCACACAAATGATGTGTGGCACCTGAATCTACAATCCATTCTGAGGTACATGAACCCTGGTAGAAAGCATAAGTATGAGCACTACCTGAGGAACTAGCTTATGCAGTAGCAACAACGTCCACGCTGCTCTCTGAAACAGGTGGAGTACTAGTTGGAGGCATGATATCACACTGACGAGACACTAGATCATCATATCGTGGATCCGACGTTGGTGAAGCACCATGATGTTGGATCTGTTCTGCTGCACGAGCAGATGTTGGGAAACCATGCTTGGAGTAGCATTTGTTTTCTGTATGACCAGTCCGATGACAGTAATGCACTGTGATCCACGACTACGACCAACCCTACTACGTAATCCTCTTCCGCGAAAGTAAGATGAATTGCCTCTTCCTCGAGAGGCTACTATAGCATAAGAATTCGGCATAGTAGTAGGGCTTGATATGTTGATTCGGCTCAATCTTCGAAAGGCCTCCTCAATGGGAGGAATGGTAGCATCTGCCAGAATCTGAGAAGAAGCCGCCTCATACTGTGAGTCAAGTGAAGCTAGAAAGAGTCACACCATCGTGGCATTTCGATATGTCTTCAATTGTTCTGGAGTATCTGTGAGAGGCATGAAACTATGAAACCTCTCAAACATTCCCTTCAATGCAGTGTAGTGAGCATGTAGGGGTCGACCATTTTGCTTTATCGTGAAGATGTCATGCTGGAACTGTAGGATCTTTGTCTCATTCTTGGCTTGGGAGTACGAGGAAGAAAGAATATCCCACATGGCTTTGACAGTAGGTTGATGCAAGACCTCATTTGCAGTGTCTGGAATCAGAGTACCAAACAACCAGACCTGAGCATATACGTCTGTTAACGTATACAATATAGTAGTATCTGTACTTTTCTCTATTTTGTTTTTCTTCATATAATGCTTTATGTAATTTACCCATAGGCTACTCTCCTATATAACAGAGCCTAGGGTTCATGGAATAAACAACTTGCTCATTTTTCCCAAGATGGTATCAGAGCGACGGTCCTAGACCGGAGTTCTCGAAACCCTAACCCTACCCACCACACCCGCCGGCTCTCTCTCTCTCTCTTCTCTGCAGATCGGCGCCGCCCTTCTCCTCGGGTGCTCCTCCTCCGATCAGCGCCGCCTTTCTCCTCGGATCGCCGCCCTTCTCCTGCGCATCTCAGGCGTTCTTTGATCGGCGCTGTGCGCATCTCCGACGCGCGCTGCCGCGTGATCTGCGCACCTCCTGCGCGTGCGCACCCCTTGCGCGTCATCGCGCGTGACCTGCGCTTCTCCAGCGCCTTATCGCGCCTCTCCAGCGCCTGATCGCGCACCTTCCAACGTGCGGCTGCGCATCATCTGCGCAAGGCTGGGCGTGCGCGTGTAATCCTCTACGTGCGTGAGCAGTGTGCACATCCAGTGCACCCAGTGCGCGTGTTCAACGCACCAAGTGTCCAGCACAAGTGATCCAATGCGTTTCCAGTGCCCTAAGTCCTGTAGCTCCTGTACGGGTGCACGGTTTCCAGACCTAAGACCCAGAACATCATCATGGGTTTAGTTGCGTGAGATCTACACGTGCAACTAAACCCATTTATGTCGTAGACAAATCTCATTGTTTGTCAATCGTTCCAGTCTTCATTTTCAATATGTCGGAGAGCAAGGCAGATATCCCATCTACTGGCGCATTCCGTGGTCCGGCGCCTATTGTCAAGATGGACGGTATAGCCTGCTGAGAAGACTGGAACCTATGCCTCCTGGGAGGCTGATGACGCATACGCCAAAGTTTGGCTATCTGGCACGTTGGTAATTGAGATTGCCAATGACATCCTCCATCAACCCACAACGAAGGATATGTGGGACATTCTGGCGGCTACATATTCCCAGGCAAAGAACGAGACAAAGATTCTGCAACTCCAGCATGATATCTTCATCATCAAGCAGAATGGTCGCCCCCTACATTCTCTCTATACGTCACTGAGAGGGATGTTCGAGAAGCTATATAGCTTCATGCCCTTGACAGCCACGCCAGAACAGCAGAAGACATATAGGAATGCTACTATGGTGGGAGTGTTCCTAGCTGCACTTGATCCTGAGTACGAGGCAGCACGATCACAGATTTCGGCCGACTCTACAATTCCTCCAATGGAGGAAGCCTTCCATAGACTGAGTCGGATTACAGTTCCCTCAACTGCTGCAAGTCAGAATTCTTCAGCCATGGCAGCAACCAGAGGTCGTGGTTCTCATTACCAAGGCCGTGGACGTGGACCCTGTGGGAGGGGTGGCCGCACTAGGCCAACATGCACCTACTGCCACCGAGTTGGTCATAATGAAGATACATGCTATTCAAAGCATGGATTTCCTGCATCCGCACGAGCTGCTGAGCAGATAGAGCCCCCATCTGCTGCTACCTTGGATCAACGATTTGATGATCTAGTTGCCCGTCTGAGGGGCATTATCCTACCATCTGGTCTAGCACCGACTACAGAGAGTCATTCTGATGTTGTTGCTTCTGCCTCCGCGTCTACCAGTGCTTCAGGTAGTATACTTGCACTTCACAGTAGTAGTTCTGATACATTGCCATGGATTATGGACTCAGACGCTACACATCACCTATGTGGCGACCAGAGTCTACTTACAGGATACACTCAGATCCCTCCAGGACGGATAGTAGTCGTTGCAAATGGCACACATTCCCCCATCACTGGTCGGGGGGAGATTAGACTGGCATTGTCTATGCAACTCAAGAATGTGCTACATGCACCTGATTTTTCAATGAATCTATTGTCCATTAGTCAGATTACGAAGGATCTCCATTGTCGGGCAATTTTTGATCCATCTTCTTTGATTTTTCAGGACATCCATACGGGCAACGTGATTGGTCGTGGCTATGAGCAAGGAGGCCTCTACCGCCTGAATCAGACCCCATTTGCTGGAACCACATCCTCTCCTTCTGGCCAAGTATCTCCTTTACTGTGGCATCTGCGTTTTGGTCATTTACCGCTTCAGAAGTTGCGTCAAGTATTGCCTTATAGTCTTCCTCACACGTCTGTTCAGTGTGAGGCATGTCAGTTGGGAAAGCATCACAGGTCGTCCTTTCCCAGTCGTCCTGGTCGGAGTAGTACCTCCAAGTTTGAGTTATTTCATGTTGATGTCTGGGGTCCGAGTCGTGTACCTGATCATCAGGGACAGATTTTATATTGTATTTGTGGATGATTTTTCTAGAGTGTCATGGGTGTTTCTGATGAAAAATAAATCTGAAGCCGGAAATATAATTATCCATTTTCTGAATGAAATACAAAATGTTTTTTCTACATCTGTGAAAATTGTGAGAAGTGACAATGCTTTAGAATTGTGCACTAATTTTCTTGCCAACTACTACTCATCAAAAGGAATTATTCACCAAACATCTTGTGCTCATACATCTCAATAGAATGGGATTGCTGAAAGAAAACACCGTCACCTTCTTGATGTCACTAGATCTCTGCTTATACAGAGTCATGTTCCATATTCCTACTGGGGTGATGCAATTCTTACTGCATGTTACCTAATTAATCGTATGCCTTCGTCTGTCTTGAATGAACAGATTCCGTTCTCACTTATTTATCCTGACAAGGATCTGTTCACTCTCACTCCTCGTGTGTTTGGGTCGGTTGCGTTTGTCCATCAGTTGTCGCCGGGTACTGACAAGCTCTCTCCTAGGGCTGTCAAGTGTGTCTTTGTTGGGTACTCCAGAACTCAAAAGGGGTACAAGTGCTTTGATCCTTTGCGTCGGCGGTATATGATCAGTGCAGATGTTACATTTTTTGAATCTGTTATGTATTTTTCAGCATCTGGAGACAAACAGCTTCCACCCATACCACCTGATGCCATATACATGACACCACTACCACCTCAGATGCTATCATCAACACCACCGCCACCACCACCACCACAACAGCCTATCTCACCGTTCCCGTTCCATTATACCCGCAGGCTTCCTCCACCAGCTCATGGTCATGACTCGCCCATCAGCTCGCCTATGGTATGTAATGAGAATATTAATGTTGATGGATCTGACGACATTTCTGAGCAGGATGTGTTGCAGGAGCCAGATGAGCCTACAACTGATTTGGATATTCCCATTGCTTTACGGAAGTCGACGAGGAGTTGTGCCAAATATCCATTATCAGCCTCTGTATCTTTTGAGCGGTTATCTGGAGATTTCAGGTCGTTTGCTATGGCACTTTCAGCCATAGATATTCCACGGAATCATCACGAGGCTCTGCAGGATAGTAGATGGCGGCTTGCAATGGAAGAAGAAATGGCTGCACTTCAGTCCAGAGGAACTTGGACTTTGGTTTCTATACCTCCAGATGTGAACCCAGTGAGCTGCAAGTGGGTGTTCATAGTGAAGCAAAATGCAGATGGCTCTATTGACAGGTATAAGGCGCGTCTGGTGGCACGTGGCTTCACACAAACATATGGGGTGGATTATCTTGACACATTCTCGCCTGTGGCACGTCATTCCACCCTAAGGATCTTGTTGTCAGTTGCAGTTGCTCGAGACTGGCCGCTCCATCAATTGGACGTGAAGAATGCATTTCTATATGGAGATTTGCAGGAAGAGGTGTATATGCAACAACTACTTGGTTTTGCTGTTGAGGGGGAGTGCTCCAAGGTATGCAGGTTGCATAAGGCTATCTATGGCCTTAAGCAGAGCCCCAGAGCATGGTTTCAGAAGCTCTCGGATCTCTTCGAGAAACAAGGATACAAACGCTCCAATGCTGATCATTCCTTGTTTGTACAGAAAACAGTGAGAGGTATCATTGTCATTATGGTTTATGTTGATGACATCTTGATTACAGGAGATGATGAGCATGGCATAAGGCAGGCGAAAGAAATGCTGGGTAGTGAGTTTGTCACTAAGGATCTTGGGGTCCTTAGATACTTTCTGGGGCTTGAATTTGCCAGAAATTCCTATGGGCTAGTCATGTCACAAAGGAAATATGTTACAGATCTGTTGAGTGAAACATGTATGCTTGAGTGTCGACCTGCTACGACACCAATGGACCCCAACATGAAGCTTTATGAAGATAACACAGAGGAGGTGGATAGGAGAAGATATAGAGAACTGGTAGGCAAACTGTTGTATGTCACGATCACTAGACCGGATATATTATTTGCAGTGAGCTGTGTGAGCCAGTTCATGGAGCAACCACGCCAAGTGCATATGGATGCAATACATATGATACTTAGATATCTCAAATCTTCTCCAGGTACAGGTCTGCTATTCAAGAAAGGAAAGGGGATTTCTATCTCAGCATGTGCAGATGCAGACTATGCAGGATGTCCCAAGGATAGGAAGTCCACCTCAGGGTATGCTGTCTATGTTGGAGATGCCCTAGTCTCATGGAGGAGTAAGAAACAAACTGTGGTAGCTAGATCTAGTGCTGAATCCGAATATAGGGCTATGGCCCAGGCTACTACAGAGATGATGTTGGTGAAAGCTGTGCTTACAGATCTATGTTTAGATGTACCACTTCCTATGAACTTGGAATGTGATAATCAAGCTGCTTTGTTTATTGCAAACAATCCTGCATTCCATGAGCGGACCAAGTATATTGAGGTGGATTGTCACTTCATACGTGATATGATTCAGAAAGGATTCATTGCTACATCTCATGTTACCTCAGAGAATCAGACTGCAGACATTCACCAAGGCATTGCTACGAGGTCCATTTCAGAAGTGTGCTTCCAAGCTGAGCATGATTGATATCTATGCTCCATCTTGAGGGGGAGTGTTAACGTATACAATATAGTAGTATCTGTACTTTTCTCTATTTTGTTTTTCTTCATAGAATGCTTTATGTAATTTACCCATAGGCTACTCTCCTATATAAGAGAGCCTAGGGTTCATGGAATAAACAACTTGCTCATTTTTCCCAACAATCAGCCTCCCATGAGGCATACAACCCTGTTTTCTCCTCCGTCTCATCCTCGGTAAGAATATATTTCTTACCCATCGACTTCATTAGGCTCATGAACTACATGGCCTATAACTCATAGTTGGATCCATCCATCTTTACAATAGGCGCAGGATCTTTGAAGGCTCCTGTAGTGGGGATCTCGATCTTGCTTTCTGACATTTTGACTAGAGGAAAACTAGGGTTGTAGACAAGATAAGCTTTTGTCTAAACTGACATGACTAGGTTTAGTTGCACGTGCAGACCTTTATGCAACCAAACCCATCAACCTGGAAGCAAGAGAAGAGCCCCTTAGAAAGATACGAAACCCTTGGTCACGACCGAACCCTGCAGACCACGGCCGAAGCCTAGGTCACGGAGAAGAAGGGACCGCAGGGGAAGGCGACACAAGGGGGGGGGTGAAGGCGGCGCACGTGGGGGTGATGCACGGTAGGGCGACGCACGGAGGGAGGCGGCACACGGGGCAGCGTGCAAGAGGCTTGAGGGTGGAGGGCTAGGTTTAGGGTTTGGTATGAGAACTCCGATCTAGGACCGCCGCTCTAATACCATGTTGGGAAAAATCAGAGTTATATTATTCCTTGAGCCATAGACTCTCTTATATAGGGAGAGGTCTAGGGGTAAATTACATATGGTTGGCCAACGAAAGGAACAATAGATAAAAAATACAAAAAAATAAAATAAACTTCTACAAATATGCTGAGGGATGACTTGATTCGGTTCTCCTCTCTCATCTCAATATCACCTTATTTTCTTGTACTTATTGAATTGTAGAGTAATGTTATCATCCAGCTCTTTTAGTTTGGAGTTTTGATTAATCTTTCTGATTGCTGATACCTACCAACCGATTTAGGCTCCTCTTAACTGGTTTAATAAACCAAATTAACTATTTTTTTTTGAAACAGACCCATGTAATTATTTACTTATCTACTTCCAACTCCAAGGTCTACCCAGTTGACCTAGTTTAGGTCACGTCTTAATTTCTTTGGCAAAACATGCCAATTTCATAGTTGGTTAATTATTAATCTTGGTCTATTTATCCCTTTTAATCTCAACTTGGGTCTGGTCATGGGGTGCACCTAATCGGGTAATCGAGTTGGTAAAGGTGTAAATGGGTTTATTAACACCTGAGTTTTTACATTTATTGCCCTGAACTAGGAGACCTTGGTTGATGTAGGAGGATTTCTTAATATTCACATATGCAATATCTTTCTCAGACATGAACCTTGTCAGTGTTGCTTGAAGTCTTGGACTTGATCACACAGAACACCAGGATATTTACGTGGAAATCCTCTTCCCTGGCACTACATTGTTAAACAAAGGCGGTGATGTAATATTTACATTGAGAGAAGGGCCAAACGAATCCACATCCATGATTCATTTAACCCAACATTTATGCGGGGATCATACAGACCTTTGAAACATCCTAATTCCTCTCTCGATCCCGTAAACTTGCTCCGTCTTACCCCACAGACCCTGCCGTCAATTTTAACTTTACTGGAGTCAATTTCTTGAGTTAACATTGAGTTAATCTAACCAAAGGAAAAGATACAGTGCATCTTTCATCTCCCTCCCTGCAGGAAGATGAACCACTGTCGTGAAGAGGAGAAGCACGGCGTGCAAGGCCGCATGGGAAGCAACAGTAGCACACGGCGATGCCCGCCGCCATGCCCACGGTGACCTCGGAACAACGCGGTGTGTGTGGTGTCTAGATTTCCACAGTGGAGGGGAGGTCAAGGAGGAGACCTGGGCTGGGCGGCGGCGGAGGGGATGAGGCCTGGGTGAGGCGGAGGTGAGGTCAGGCGTAGGGGAGGAGAGGAGGTCGGGTGGAGGCTTGTCCGACGAAGATTACGAAGGTTTGGGCGAGAGCATGCCGTAGTACGATGACAGGCCTTAGAAGCCTCTCACTCACGTGATACCCATGCATGCTGGAATGATTAGTCCCTGCAGGTCAGCAGAAACCTTTGTAAATATTAAGATTCAAAGCACGCAAATCTAAATTCGAGACTAACCATAAATGTTCATATTGCTGATAGCTGTGAGGTTAGTAGTCCTCTTCTTCTTCCTTAGATGGAGGGTGTAACACCCCCAATAAAGAAGCGTACTGGTTGTGGGGCATGTTCGTCTTTTGCAAGATATGGTTCGCCTTCTCCTGGTTGCTCGACCAGCTCCCCAAGCTCTCCGTGATCAATCGCGCCACTGATCTCCAAGCCCTCAAGGAGAAGCTCGAGCGCCCCTGCCCTTCCAACCCCTCCGACCGCTCAGACCTCCCCGGAGTCGACTTCTTCGTCTCCACTGTCGGCCCCGAGAAGGTGCCCCCTCTCGTCACTGCCAACACCATCCTCTCCATCCTCGCCATCGAGTACCCTGTAGAGAAAATTGCCTGCTACATCTATGATGATGGCGGCACCCTCCTTACGTTCGAGGCCATGGCCGAGGCCGCGAGCTTCACGAATTTGTGGGTACCATTTTGCCGGAAGCACGACATCGAACCACGCAACCCCGACAGCTACTTTAGCATAAATGGAGACCCGACGAAGAACAAGAGGAAGTCAGATTTCGTGAAGGATAGGAGGAGGATCAAGAGGGAGTATGACGAGTTCAAAGTGAGGATTAATGGGCCACCGGACTCGATAAGAAGGCGTTTCGACGCCTTCAATGCACGTGAATAGATGAAGCTGCTGAAGCAGATGAGGGAGATCCTACGGAGCCCGTGAAGGTGCAGAAGGCTACTTGGATGGAAGATGGAACACATTGGCCTAAGACTTGGGCTTTTCCTTGCACGGATCATAAGAAAGGTGGCCATGTCGGAATCCTCCAGGTATAACCTCATAATTATGTAGCCACTTAAATTTAATTGCAATAACTAAATTCTTTTGATATTTTTTGCTTATTTTACTTGGATTTGATGGTTCCATGCAAATGTTGACATGTGATGCTGAAGCCACCGTCGCACGACCCACTGATGGGCATAGCGGATGACGAGCTCATGCTGGACTTCTCGGACGTGAACACCCGGTTGCCCATGCTTGTTTACATGTCGAGAGAGAAGCATTCCAGTAGATGCAAGATCAGGGAAGGGGAGGTCGGGAAGAGGCGAGGTCGGGCAGCGAGAGGTCAGGCGGAGGGGAGATCAGGCGTCGAGGAGGGGATGTCGTGGAGGGAGCCTAGAGGTGTGAGGGAGAAGGGGCATTTTTTGTAATTTTGAGAAACATAATGGGTATTATGAAAAAGAAATTCACGGAATCCGGTTAGTTCTAACGGGAAAATGGATGGGGGTTAACCACATGGTATGTGGAGTAAGGGTTAGCAAGTTTACAGGGTCGAGAGAGGAATTAGGATGTTTCAAAGGTCGTAGAGGTAATTGACAAAGATTATAGGGTCTGCCGGGTAAAAATCCCTACTTTTTTTGGGAAAATTTGAGACTTACATCTCGACAGCCTCCCCACGATTCGATGGAAAATGCCTCATTCTGCCTTTTATTTTTTCAAACATTGGTTACAATTTGGGCACAATCATTTTATTTAATTACCTTGTGTCCAATTGAACGTGACACCATTAAGTTGTCAAGGTTTGTTTTCCTCAATTGGACTTGTGTTTAGACCAGAGTTTGCCTTTGGACTTTACATATATCTTCACCATAATCAATCTATTCCATTGCCTTCATCCAATAATTTTAAAATAAAGTTAGGATGATATTCCACGTGTGGTGATCATCCTTCTTCTTCCAAAAGAGTTACCTGTGGGGTCAAAGAAGATCTTGGCTTCACTACAATTCCATATTATATCTTTATAGCTCCATCAATTGTAACAATTGGCCTAACCATATTGACTTTCTCAAAATGGTTCTACTTTTACTGAGCCACTATGTTAAACATTTATAATTGTACTTAGTTTAAAAAACTAAATAAGATCGGTTATCCTCTTGGGGTAAGCTCTTCCTGTTTTTCCTCATTGATTTACCTGAATAGATGATTTAACAAATGGAACTTTAATCATTGGCGAAGGATTATATTTTTTACAACTTAAAAATAAGTTACTAAGTTCTCATCATTTTACTTATTTCTGTGCATATATTGTGTTTTTATTTGACCAAGCTGAAATGCAAATCCCATCTTGGCAGGAAAGCTTTTTCCTTACATTGACATGTACAAGTGGTTGTCATATGGAAATGGTAATTTCTCTTTGATCTTGATACATGTGCCAGCTTGTTTATATTGTTGCTCTTCTTGTTGTTATTGGTAGCTTTTTACTTGTTTCAATAGTGAATAACTAAATTTGGTGACTGCGCAGATGGAAAGCATCCGGCATGTGATGCTTCTTACTTTGGTCGAAGAGAATTTTCCTTCACTCTTGACAATGATATATATCTTCGCTTCCAGTCTTTCAGCAATGCGTCTGAGTTGGAGAATGCTATGAAAGAGAAATGTCCTTTTAAAATGGACATTGGACCTGTTTACTCTGTAGATGTATGCTCAAAGTGGGATTTGTTTTCATTCCCTATAATGTTGACGTCTAATATCTGTCCGATTCTAATTTGGATATGAATATGTGTTGCCTGCTGCTTGTCATGACTATTGCTATATTTTTTTCAGCCAGCCAAAAGACATGCCTACTCTCAAGGTGGAAATAATGTTTTTGCGCCGATTGAAAGAGAGCTTGTTTTTGACATTGTAAGCTGATAAATTTAGTTTGCTCACTAATGGTTCACTTTTGTTACAAACTAAGGGAGTTGCTGTAAACAACAGGATATGACCGATTACGACAATGTTCGTTATTGCTGTTCTGGTGCCGATGTCTGCTTAGAGTGCTGGCCATTAATGACCGCAGCTATTAAACTGATGGACAGTACCCTCAGAGGTTATATTGATGATTTGATTGTTGTTGTATAGCAGTTGTTATCTCTATTGCATCTTTGTATGCATGTTAGACATACCGATATACATGGTTGGGGATAGGATTTCCTATTTTTTCAGGATACAATTGTTATAGTTGGCCATGCTCAAATGTCTATTTGTTACAATTGTATTGCAGAGGATTTTGGTTTTAATCATATCCTATGGGTATATAGTGGTCGTCGTGGTATTCATTGCTGGGTTTGTGATGGCAGAGCAAGAAGGTAAGAGTTTCAGTCTTCATATTTGATCATGCTTATTAAATGATTCATTTTTTCTTTTCCCAATCTTAGGTTAACTGACGAGCAAAGAGCAGCAATTGTTGATTACTTTCATGTATATAAGGTGGCATTTTTTTATATCTTTACAAATGATTGATTGAAACTTCATGCAAGTGGTAGGAAGTTTGATTGACCTTGCAGGGAAACGAGAATACTATGAAGAAAGTCTCTCTGACAGGCTCTGCCCTACACCCATTTCTGGTGTAAGCTAAAAATTCTGTTCCTTAGGCCTTGTAATACAAACTTCTTTTTGAACTTCAAAAAACACACACCAAGGTTCGAGATATCGATATTGTATTGGTTAGCAGAAAAGGAATATATCGAGGGTATACCGACTATAACGGTAGAGGAAATGGCTCCAAAAGTATTTTTTTAATTAAGATCTTTTAGTTTTAAAACAATAAATAACATATAAATACACATAAATGCAAGAGTAGGGTGTATTTAGTATATCAATACACATTTAATCGCACACATTGACATATAGTTGTTGTCAATGTTGAGCATGCTGACTGCTAAGTGGTATTGAAAAGGAAATGATGAAATTTGGGGAAAATAACTTATAGATATAAAAGAGGTGTATTTAGCACATTAACTATGTTACATCACATACTATATATAAACAAACTATTGAGCTATATTGGAAATCAAACAGACGAACAAACAATAATAATAATATATAATTTTAAATATAAAATTTAAAGAACATTATTCATAATGATTATAAATGTGAATGAAGGAAAAAGATGGCAAAACCTTTTCTCATTACAAGTAGGGTCGACTACATGGACTCTTGCTCAAATCTGCATTGAAAGATTGGACTATTTTTTACGATGGTTGTCGACTACCTAATGCAATCCCCACAAGGAGGGATTTAAATTAGATTAGAAACTAAACTTTCCACCTGAACTAAAGAAAATTAATACCAATTGGAGTATGCAATAGATTTGTGATTTTGTATCACTAGATCACTAGTACACTATCTATCGGCTATTAAATATTAATATAATAACATGTGCAATATATGTATGCGGTCTTTTCTTGATTAACTTTATAGTTGTTTCATCTCCATCGTCAAAATTGGGGCAAAACTGCACATTTAAAACGGGAGTCTCGTTACTCGGTCAACGAGCTTGAGTGGTGGGGGGAGGTCTAAGGGGAATAGGTGCACTCCCCCTGCAGGTATGCGGGGGCATAGCCCCTGACCTCGAAACAAAATTATAATCCTAATGTATCTTTGATACTAAGAGTAGCTACACAAACAAAATCCCCAATAAATTGACCACTGAAAATAAAAAAGTAGAAAAGCCCTTCCAAGTTTTTCCCTCCCGAAAACAAGCAATGAATTCTAGCAACATGGATGATATTGATTATATAGCATCGATACCGGCTAAATATCAATGGCATCAGTTGATATATAGGAAAATTTGCATTGAAATCCTTCAGTTTTAACGATATGACATGATATATCAATATCTAGTCGATATTTATTGTGATATTTTGAATTTTGAAAAAAACTTCTTTTCAAACAATTAACATGGTTAATTGTAGTTACATTTTTGTAGAAAGGCGTATACTGATGTGTTGAAGGTAATATTTGAAGAGAAGTATCTTTGTGCACAGAACTTGCTTGCTTCAGAAGAAAGATATCAAAAAGTTCTTGAACTCATTCCTGACGAATGTAGGCAACATACATTGATCTTTAATTTTATAAGCTGCCATGACACCCAAGAGGTTCCGAAAGCTTAGCATCTAGTTTCTGAACTGCAGCCATTGTATCTGAATTACATAAGAAGTGGAGTGGAAATCGTCGTTTGACTTCTTCTAAAGAAGATATTAACATTGTTCGGTGGGAGCAATTGAAACATTTGTTGCAGTCTTCTGGGAAGCAGAAGGTATACCGTGCTGTAAATATTAACCGTCTTGGAGGCTATCAGTATATAATTTTCTATTATATATACTGTCCAGGCAGTTCGCAGGTGTGTGGAGGAAATAGTTTTCTCCTATATTTACCCAAGGCTGGATACTGGGGTTCGTAAAACTTCTATTACCTGCATTTACTGTTTTTCTGCTGAATCTGCTAAAGAGTAATACAAAATCCATCTCATCAGGTGTCAAAGCACATGAATCATTTACTGAAGGCACCCTTCTGTGTACATCCACGAACAGGTCCTATATATTATTTTTGATGCTCTTTTTACATGTCTTCCATTTTATGGATCATATTCTTGATTGCAGCCTCTAAAATGGCCATAGTCCTTCCGTGTGTCACGTGCTATCTGTTGCTTTTCAGGCCGTGTATGCATTCCAATTGATCCCAACCATTGTGATGATTTTGATCCAACAACAGTCCCGACACTTTCCGAGGTATGATAAATGTTACAATGATATAAATAATAAATTCTTAATGCACTTTAGTTGGCTTCTTGGGTCTCCATGACCTCTTGGGGCATGCAAAGGGTATCCAAGATAGATGAAAGCTTTACATCCATCTGGGTTGTCCATTTACGGGTCCTTGCAAGATGTGCAACCAATCCTCGCCACTAAACATAAAGTGCTCTAACAGATCACATTGATTATTAGTACATGCTATGGAGGGTTGAAAATACATATTTGGCTCTAAGATTTAAATAGAATGGTTTTGCGAGTTTAGTTATATCCCTGTATGATGAGATTGATGAGTTTAACTCAATTTTGCTGAACACTGATCCATCAGTTAGTAAGGGGATGAGGATCACAATTCAACATGCATATGAATAAATATACTGCCATCAAGGGGATGTTAAAGTGGTTTGCTTATACAGGGTAGATTAAGTCCCTTGTCGGATCAATTTCATTATAACTTATCCATGTCTATATGAAATTAATCGGACAAGGGACTCAATCTACCATGTATAAGCAAACCGCTTTACCATCTCCTTGATGGCAGTATATTTATTCGTATGCATGTTGAACCCATTTCCTGTGCAATGTTCATTTGAAGTGTTTATTCTCATCCCTTTACCCACTCCAATGGTCTGTTGGTAGCGCAGCGTGTCTACCAGCCAAAAGACCAGGGTTCAAATCTCTTCTTGTAGGGGTTGCGTTAGGTAGCCGACAACCACCGTAGATCTTTCAACATGGATTTGAGCAAGGGTCCATGTAGTTAAAAGTCGGAGAAGGCTTTTCCTATTCCATGTAAAGAAAGAACAAAAAATAACACATCCTTGTTCACCTTTTACTTCTCTTCTAACGTTTCTCATTGTTCTGGGCGTCCCTTCTATTGGCTATTAGTTTGGTTTCTGTACCTTGGATCATCTAAAGGTATGTAAGAAGATAAAATCATGGACCAAGGACGATTGGGAGATTGTGTGGGGAATGCGGCATGTAAATTGTATCTGCTTCAAGGGACAAATCATGAGATTTATTATGTACAATTTCTCATGCTGATTCATTGTGTGATCTGAGCAGAATCCGAGGAGAAAATTAAGGCAATCTCATCAAGTTCACATAAGGATGGGTCCCATTTTCCATGGGATCTAAGAACAGTCGAGGGTTTTAGTACGTTGCATCCCAAGCTTCGGTTTTAATAGTGGCATATAATTATCGATAAGCGCTCAAATTATTTTATCTTTGCAGCTTCATGATTGGAAAATATACCAAATCTAAGCCTCCCAAAGCAAAGACCATGCTCTACTAAATTCTACTCAAGTTTTTTGTTTTTCACGTGTATATATACTCAAGGCCCTAAATGTCGGTTTCGGTCACCATTTCGGTATCGACCAAAACAGAATTTCGATGGAATTTCGGTGGAATTTCCATTGAAATTTCGGTCATTTCGGTCATTTTTTGTACTAGGACCCCCATATTTCGGTCATTTCGGTCATTTCGGTGGAATTTCGATTTCGACTGGATATCGATATTCGACAGAAATTCGACCGAATTTCGCTGAAATTTGAGGCCATGTATATACTTGTAAAAGCTCGTAGAGGCATAGGCATGCATGCATGATCATATAGGAGCATTTCATACACTCAAAATATCAACACGCATAAATACTCCAAAAATGATCACTCACTTTGAGTGACCCGATCGATCATATTTGGCTACTGGTTAAAATCTAATCGATCATTTTTTTGTGATATGATCAATTATTATTTTTTACTAGTTAACTTTTGACTGATCATTTGTAACCTGATTGATCAGTTTTTACTATTGCCTAAAATGTGATCGATCATTCTGTATGACCTGCTTGATCACTTATTGTTGAGAGTTTTAACAGTTTATTTATTTCTCCATCCCTAGTTACCCATTAGAGTTTCTTTCTTCTACATAAGAGAACCCTTAGGCTCTATGAATGAGCAACGGAGCATTCTCTTCCACATGATATCAGAGCGGCAGTCCTAAAATGGAGCCCTGAGCCACACCTCCCCATTCCTACCTCCAGCTTCTTCTTGCCTGGATTAATGACGCAACTGCAGCCCAGCTGAAGCCCAGTCATCGCGGCTGCTTTAGGCGGCAGCCGAGCCACACGTCGCTACCGTAGCGGCAGCCCAGCCCTTACGGCTGCTTTAGGCGGCCAACTGCTTGCTGCTGCTTTAAGCGGCAGTCCAGCCTCTCGCCGCTGCCCTAGTGGCATTTCTGCCGCCTGCTGCTTCCTAGCAGCCGTCACCACTGCCCTAACGACCGTCCCAGGGTGTTTCTGGCTCCACCTAGCAACCCCATAGCCGACGAGCGCCATCCGGTGTTGGTCGGTGGCCCTTGTGCTACCCTGAGTTTACAGTTTGTGGTCTGATTTCACTCTTTTCAGACCAAAATCAGACCATTTTTCATCAACATTTGTCTACGGTTGGTTGTGGTTTGCGTCTACACCTTCAACCACCCCTTTTCGTGTGAGTGTAGACGCTTCACGATATGTCTAAGGTCCCAGTTGTTTGTCCACGATGTCAGAAAGCACAATCTATACACCATCTACAAGTGCCTTCAAAGGTCCAACACCTATTGTCAAGATGGGTGTCACAAACTACGAGTTACGAGCGGTGCAGTTCATGAATCTACTGCAAATCCATGGTAAGAAGCATATTCTGACGCATGATGAGCTAGTGGACAAAACCGAGATCAACGCCTCATGGGAGTTGGATGATGCATATGCCAAAGTGCGGCTATCTAGTACTGTCTCTGTTGAGATAGCCAACGATATCCTGAGTCCACCCATAACAAAGGCGATGTGAGATATCCTTGCAGGAACATACTCTCAAATGAGGAATGAGTCGAAGATATTGCAACTCCAGCATGATATCTTCACGACCAAATATGGTGATCGTCCTCTTCGCGCCTTGTATACATCTTTGAGGGGTATGTTTGAGCGACTCCATAGCTACATACCCCTGATGGCCTCATCAGAGCAGAGGGATCTCATCTGGAGTCAGAGATTCCCGAGCGATCCTCAGGGCGAGAGAATGCTGCAAAGCGTCGAATGACGTGAAGAAAACAAAAGCTCTGCTTGCCCTTACTAGTGGTCGAGGGAAAATGCAGTCACTAATCCAACTGGCCTTCTTCCGGGTTTCTTTAGGTCCTTGGGATATGAGCTTATAGTGGCGTTGGAAGGAGCAATAAAGACTCTCCACGTCTGCTTTTATCAGCCCGACACTTTCTTCTTTTTAGAAGGGGGTTCAGGGGGCCCGTCCCCTCGATGCTGGCCTAAGCCGACCTGAACTGGCTTTTTGGCAAGCCTGTTCCCACCGTGCTCACTGCCCGGCTGGCCTGCCTGCGGTCGTGGGAATTATCCTGTTCCCTGATCCAAAGACTTGGCTGGATGCAGGATCTACTCCACGAGGACATAGAGATTCTGTCATGACTGAGGTGTTTCTGGCTACCTTAACCTTGAGTATGATTCAGTTTGTTGTCAGCTTCTCACCGACACTACCATACCTCTTATGGAGGAAGTGTACCGCAGGTTGAGTTGATTGAGTATCCCCTTTACCACGCCTGCTCAGACATCGTCAGCTATCGCAGCTTCTCGTGGTAGAGGTGATTCATCTCCATTCGGAGGATGAGGCACACGTGGCAGAGTCGGTCCAAACCCACGTCAGCTATCTTCATACTGTCATCGTTCAAGCCACTTGGAGGACACTTGCTACTCCAAGCACGACTTCGCATCATCGGCCCGTGCTATTGAGCAGGTTCAGGCTGCTCTTAATCTCACTTATCATCATTACGATGACTTCATTGCCCATCTGAGAGGGATCATGCTACCAATCATCGGATCTTCTAGTACCAATCCATCAGAATTTGCAGCCTCTGCCTCTACTAGTAGTTCATGCATTACTTTTGCCTTTGCTAGTTGCTCTAGGCCAGATCCTTCAGATTGTATAGTGGATTCTGGAGCGTCACATCATCTATGCGGAGATTGCTTGCATTTTGGTACTTATAATCAAACGCAATCAGGCGGATCATAGTGATTGCTGACGGGACGCATTTCCCTATTACTAGACGAGGGAAGGTTCATTTGACTCTTACCATACATCTACAAAACATTCTTCACACACCTGCCTTCTCTATGAATTTGCTATTTATCAGTCAGATTGCTAAAGATTTACGTTGCCATGCTATATTTGACCATAATTTCATTGCTTTTCGGGATATACTCACAAGCAAGGTGATTGGATCTAGCCATGAAATTGCAGTCTAATTGAGGATGATGTCGATTAATTATTGGGGTTATACAAGTATATAGACCTTCGATCTTAGAGATCGCACACATACCATCGACCCTCCTAAAATGACCACGTAGAAACCAAAGACAACCTTTCGATTGCACGATGCAGAGATTAAACCAGACCAAGGTGGTGGATTCTTTGATCATGAAGTCGTAGTGGGTAAGGATGTGATGTTTCTTTACAATATAAATCAAATCGTCCTTACTCTTGAATGTTCTGCCCCTTCGAAGTTCGTCGCCAAAACTGTTGAGCCCATACTTCTTTCGAAAATCATCTTTAATGTTGCACATGTGTCACGTCCTATAATTTAAAAAAATGGTTCACGGGTAAAGTTTTTTAGGGAATGGGTTCATCAGCTCCTATCCGGTCATTTACGACGACATTATCATCAAGCTCATGATCACTGTTCTCCTCCAACTCGTCGTCTGTTACCCTAGAGATGACATCATCCAGAGCACGATTAACTTCTCTCAAGAGAGCATCGCTCATGAACTCGTGAATTGGTGTTGGTTGTGATATAGGGTCATTCGTGCTCTGAACAATGAAAGAACCCAAAGGGAGGTTGGCACCACATATGAACTCGACTGACTCTCAACAATAATATCAGTAGATGCTGATTTTTCTATTGTCTGAGCATATATAAATACACCTTATACATCATCATCATCATCCACAATGGACGTCAGCGTTGGCTCTTCGCCTGCCCTACATGGGATGCAATGTAATCATTTAGTTAGATGGTTGTCCTTGTCCAAGTTGAACTTTCGATGGACTAAATTCAAAAACTAATCATAGGTAATGTTTGACATTTACCCAAAATCACGTATATCGGTGTTCGACGAATCACCAATAGTACCCTTCAAATGGAACATGCAATAAATCCGCTCCATTCCAACCTTACACATGGTGGCAATGTATAAATACAAAATGTTAACCCAACAACTCTAGAACAACAATTTGGTAAAAAATCATGTTTTACATGCTAACCAAAAAAATCATGGTTTACATACTAACCAAATCCTAACCTAACATCAAAGACAATCCCGTTTGTACCTAAAGCTTGGAGAAAGTTGGAGGAGCACCGACAGTGACCGCACAACACGGAAAGGAGGCACCAGAGGTCCCTGGAGGTTTGGAGACACGGTGTCGGTAAGAGGGAAGCGAGGAGGCGGCGGTGGAGGGTGAGATGGAGCGCCAAACATGACTCACGACTCGGGCTCCACTGGTGCATGAGTAAAAAGGCTGATGCGGAGAAGCCCCACGTGGAAGGGCTTAAGTTTCCAGGCCATTGCGCATATAAGGCATAACGCATTCATAGAATACGACACTGGTGTCACACTAACTACATGCAATATGTGTACAATAATAAAGTAAAAAAAATTGGGCAGTACACATGGATTTTTGTAATCCCGATGCACTACTAAGGAATTTGCCTCCTTAGAGAGGTATCATTGTCATTTTGGATTATGTTGACGACATCATTGTTACAATATGATGCAACGCGGAACGAGGAATTGGGCTTAATTTTGATTCTTCTTCCGTTCAAATTTTATCGTCTACTAAATTAGGATTTTATTCTTTGTCCATTATGTTAGAGTCAATTAATTAGAGTCAGGATAATTTTATTTACAATTAATTGAATTCATTGTAATTTTATATCTATTTAAATAAGGAGATTGTACATGATCCCCAAATTATTTAGTTAGTCAGTTAGAGCCAATTTTGGATTTAATTTTGTTTTCTTTCTATTTCTGTAGTTCCACGCCTCCTATATAAATGGAATGATAGTCCATTGTTTTAGATAATTGAAATTGATGTAAGTTAAATTGAGATTTATTGCTCTCCCTTCACACGATCTTCATTGTTCTTCCCCAAATCCCTTGCATCTTGTGAGCCTTCTCTTCTTCCACCCTCAAAATTGTTCCACCGGAAATTTTCCACCGTTAAATTTTTTTTTCACTATTAAAATTTTGATCTATGTTAATTGGTATCCGAGTATGGCCAATAGATGAGGGAAATTCCTAAGTAGTACCTCAAGATTACAAATATCCCCATGCACTTCAACATGCTTTTTTACCTATGTATTGTAGAAGTGTCGCATTCAAATGTTTTTTTACCTGGGTTTTACATGCATAACACATCTTAAGAATGCGACATTGGTATTGCATACCCGAGATGCGATATAGTAGGGAGCTTTTGAAAATGATGCAATTCCTGGAAGTTTTTTACATATCGCATACGTGATTTGCGATATACCTAAAACTTCCTAGAAAATAGAAGGCACACCTTGTACATGCGATATATCCAAAAGTTCCTGTAAATGATGCAATTCCAAGAAGTTTCTTCTATATCACATACCAAGTGTGCTATATAGAAGAAACTTCATAAATTGCATCATTTTCAGGTTCCTTGCATAGAGCCATTCATTCATAATATATCTTCATTTCCTAGAAATAAATACAATGATTTTGTTGAACTCTCAACCACATTGAAATTGGAATCAATAAAATGCACACATTCGTAATAGATCCATTCATTCATAATAGATCTTCATTTCCCGGTTCCCTTGCATAGAACCATTCATCCATAATATATCTTCATTTCTTGGAAATAAATACAATGATTTTGTTGAACTCTCATCCACATTGAAATTGGAATCAACAAAATGCACACAAGATTGACTCCAAACATTCAAAAACATTATAATTTCATTAACAACTTCGAATTTACAAAAGGTACCTCTATGAACTGCACCACATGTTACTTTACAGCACACATAAAATAGAAATACAATTGTTAAGTCTATTGCCTTCTTCTCCGTTGATATGCCCTCATTGTATTCTGTGGATTAAAAGGTAGTAAACGACTTCCCTCATCAATCATCGTTATTTGCAAAAAACAGACTAGAATTCTTTAACCTTGAAGTCCTAGTGTGTCAGGATGTGATGCTTCTTCACATCATACATTAAATCATCTTTACATTTGAATGTTCTGCCTTTTCGCAGTTCAACACCAACACCGTCAAGCCCATGCTTATTTCAAATGTCATCCTCATATGATGAATGGGTTTGAGACATTCTTACCCCAAAAAATGGTAAACATGGAACAATTGCGGAGGGAATGGTTTCATCGGCTCACATCTCATTTGCGACATTATCTTCAACATCACAATCATTGTCATCTTCCAGCTCATCATCAGTTACCCTGAGGATGACATCGTCCAAGACTTGATTAACCTCTCTCAGGAGCGCGCCTCTCATGCACCATTCATGATCTGTAGATGGTTACGGTATCGAATCACTAGTGCTCCAGACAACAGAGGGACCGGAAGTGAGGCGATCGTCCACATCAACAACATTCAGAACTTCGCCTGCCGACAATATCTCAGTAATAATATCAGTAGGTGTCGATTTCCTAATAGTTCGGGCATACACAAAAACTCCTTATACATCATCTTCATCGACGATCGACGTCAATGTAGGCTTTTCGCTTGCCCGTGTGGTATATGCAATGCGATAGTTTGATTTTACGTTTGTTCTTGTCCATGTTGAACTTCTGGTGGATTAGGTTCAACAACTCTTCGAAGGTTATGGTCGGCATTAACCAAAAACCATGCACATTGACTGTTGAAGAACCGGTAATTGAACTATTCAAATGGAACATGCAATAAATCGACTCCATTCCGACCTAATACGCGAGGTCACATATAACTCAACATTATAGGACCACAAAATTGGGAAAAAATCGTGGATGATATTATCCTAAACCTAACAACCTAATAGTTCATTGACCTTACCTATGCTTTCAAGAAAAAATGAAGAACTTGGGAGGAGAGGCGATGTTGCAAGAAGACCACCAATGACGCGGAGGCGACAACGCAGGAAGACCACCAATGAGGCAGCGACAGAGCGGGGACATGAGGTCTTTGAAAGGGTCGTCAAGGTCGAGGAGGCTCGAGCGGTGGGAGAAGTGGCGGAGGAAAAAACAAAACAAGATTGATTAGGTTTAAGAATCCAGGGATTTTACTGTAGATCGCATATAGAGAATGCGATATAAAGTTATATTGCATCTCAGGTATGCGATACCAATGTCGCATTCGTAAGATGCGCTACGCCTGTAGTACCTGATGAATCCACGATTCATCATCTCATAGGTAAACAAACATGTTGTAGTACCCATGGATTTTTGTAATCTCGAGGTACTACTTAGGAATTTACCTCGCCAATAGATCATCCTCACTATCTGACGACCCATCCATGTGAAGCGATTTTTTTGGCAAGCTGAAGACCTTATCGATTTTTGGAGGATTTCGCTCAAGTCATTGCATGGGCCATTTTTCGCGATAGGAGAGGTACAAATATCGTCTCCATTCAATTATCAAGGTACGCCAATGGTTGGATTCGTGGTTCAATATAGATATCTTTGTGGTAGAACAACCCCTTGTTGTCTAAGAAGTCATCGAGTTGTCCACCCCTCGAGCTCGTTATCCAGGTGATTCCGGTACCCTCGCCACCATCTCTGACACTACAACCTCATTTACAAACCCAGCTCCTGTCGTATCCCAACCCCTGCTAAGCCTAGCCTCAGTACCACACATGCCCCCATCAAACTCGCTACTTCCAGCCTTGACCCTAGCTATCACATCACCACCACTGCCACCCCTACCAACTCTGGCACCGCCATCCTCTGCCCTAGTCCCACTTCCACCCTCCACCAGCCAAACCGCTCTGCCATTGTTGCTGGGACCATTTTTCGCACCACCCACAACGCCTCTCACCATCACAACACTGACAACCCCACTGCAACCGCTTCCCGTTCTAGCCCACCACCATCGTAACCCCACCCCTCCACCCACCATTCCTGCACCGACACCACCACCACCGTCCCTTCAACCCCTTTCTCCTCCGATACCACCCTCAACAGTCACCTTACCGCTCGTCGCCCAACCAACTGCCCCGCGACAGATTTGGAAGCTTCACCGCGATCACTGCCCTCTTCAACATCGGTGGAGCTACAATAGGTCCGTCACCCATTTGTTGATTTCATGCTATAAGGGCCTCCAAGCTACTACAAAGTGCGTGCGACAACCCTTGATGCCATGCATTGGAGAGCACATGCGCTTGGTGCACCGATGATTTCAACGCGTCCAGCACCCTTTCTACACGGATCAACCATGTATACTGCCCAATTGTTGTCACCATAGACTAGGGGTGGGCAATGTTTGGGTCAACCCAACCGAATAGTTTGAAATGGGTTAAATGAAATGGGTTATTTGGGTTTTCAGATCGGGTTAGATCCAAATCGTTTTGTTAGATGGGTATTGGGTTTGGTTTATGGGTTTGATAGTATTTACCCAACCCACCAAAGTGACTCGAATAATAAATATGTGTGACCCCTGATTTAGACACACCCAACCCGAATCATAAATTCCTATGAATTTATACACAAACATATACACATTGTACGCATACATAATATACATACATATTATTAGAAAGGTGATAAAAACTCCCATTATATTACAAGTGTTATAGGATTTTTAACAAATTTAGGAAAGAGAATGAAAAATTATTAAGTGGCAACAATCACCATTTTTCAATTTGACTAATTTGGTTTTAATTCAACCCTAATTGACCCAAACCAATGATCCAAATACCTCAACTTGAAGTATTTCGATCGGGTGATGGGTTATATTTTCCAACCCAAATCAAATTCAATCTAAACCGATCGAATACCTACCCCTACCATTAACCTAGCTACCGCCATCACCCTTGCCATTGTTGGCTTAATTGCCATCGTGAAAACCCTATGTTCTATGGGTGCCATCGTCATTGGCAAACCTTAAGTTGTTTCTCAAATGGAAGATCTGAATCCCATCGAAGTTGGGATTGTGGTTTGTCATGGAAGAATTATAAAGGAGTCCCTTATTTTAAACTTCTTTATCTGAAGGTGAAACTTGGTGGAAAGAGTAAGAGAGATGGCTTTTTTAGTTGAAGAGGTAGATTTTTTACAACAATACCCTTCAATGGAAAGAAACTATAAACGTAATGTTGAAAAGAAGAAAATTGGGGTTGATTCAACGACTCTGAATGTATTCTTCCAAGTTACACCGGAAGACAAAGCCCCACATTAGGTGATTTTTTCGAAGCAGCAAAAAGCTGATGCAATGCGGAATAACGAATTAGGGCTCAATTAAGGTCCTTTGTTCATTCAAAATTTATCATTTGTAAATTAGGAATTATTTTTCATCCATTATATTAGAGTCAATTAACTAGAATCAGACTAATTTTATGTATGGCTAATTGAGTTCATTGAATTTCATTTCTATTTAAATAAGGAGATTCATATGATCCCCAAATTAATTGGTTAGTCGATTAGAGTCAATTTAGGAGTTAATTTTATTTTCTTTCTATTTCTTTATTTTCACCCCTCTTATGTAAAGGGGATGATAGTTCGATCTTTTAGGCAGTTTTAGTTAAATGAAATTGAGATTTATCTCTCACTTCTCTCATCTCCCTCCACACGATCTCTGGTTTTTATATCGTAAATCCTTCACATTCGGCGAGTCTTCTTTTCTTCCACCATCCAAATTCTTCCACCAAATACTTTTCCACCGCCAAATTATTTTTTTCACCATTTGTTTTTTTTTCAGATCTGCATCACAGGAGATGAATTACAGGGTATTAATGTATCTAAGGAGTTCATTGGACAACAATTTGTCACTAAGGACCTTAGCAAATTACGATACTTAGGGCTTGAGTTTTCCTGGAACCAACAGAGTCTTGTGACAACCCTATGGAAGTCTGTCACAGGTCTTCTTTCAGAGACATGTATGGTAGATTGTATACCTGCCACCACTCCCATGGATCCCATTTTGAAGATATACGATGATTATATATAGGAGGTAGACAAGAGGAGATACATAGAGCTTGTTGGGAGGCTCATCTACGTGACTATTACTAGGCTAATTATCTCATTTGTTGTGAGCAAAGTTAGCCAATTAATGGAACAACCGAGACAAACTCACATGGATGTTGTTCACATGATCCTGAGGTACATGAAGTCTTCTCCGGGTACATGATTGTTTTTTAGCAGAGGGAAATCTCTTGCCATCACGTCGTAGCTTGATGCAGACTATGCAAGATGGCCTAAGGATTGGAAATCTACCTCTGGATTTGCAATTTTCATAGAAACTCTTTGGTGTCATGAAAGAGTAAGAAGCAGACCGTGGTTGCTAAATCTAGTGTTGAGTTAGAATGTATAGTCATGGCACATGGGAGCATTGAGATCATGTGGATCAGATCCGATCAGATCGACCTAGTTATTGACGTACCTTTTTCATACAATAGTTAGTTACAATGCGATTACCAGGCTGCTCTTTTCATTGTCAACAACCATACCTTCCATGAGAGGACCAAAAACATTGAGGTAGATTGCCATTATACACGTGATATAATCCAAAGGAATTTTATCTTTACTTCACACGTCAGCTCAAGGGAACAGACAACATATGTTTTCACCAAGGTTCTAGCCAGAGGGCCATTCCAGATATGTTCCAAGCTGAGAATGATTACATCTATGCTCCCTCTTGAGGGGAGGTGTTGAGAGTTATATTTATCATTCCATATTCATTATGTATTTCTATTTCTTTCATATCTATTATGTAATTTTTCCTTTAGAGTTCCTCTATATAAGAGAGCCCTATGGTCCCTTTCATAATTCAAGTTATTCTTCTTTTAACAGTCTCCCTTTAAGTTAGGTTAGTTTTCATGAATAAAAGTATTCAAGATAAGTCTACGAAAGCTTTTTGCATGGAACTTTTACTACTGAGTCATCTATACCAACTATAGTCTACAGCAATTGTCGTTATATGTCAATGGCAATCATACTTCGGGGCGACTCATGATCTCCATAGGCTTTATCTCCATGACCAGGAGCCATCTCATTCAAAGAACAAAAAGGTCAACCAGTTCCATTGGATACTCCCTTTTGAAATGTAAACAGGACGGGTCACCTTTAGATGGTGATCACCCAAAATTCCCTTGTATATTGTTTCTTCATGTGTCAAAGCCTCAGGATCATTTTAGGTTATAGATTTAGGAATGCTAGCAGTGCCATTTGTAACATCCTAAATCTAGACTTGGATCGTTATCGAGGAAAACTAGTCAGGACAACTACTTGGATTCAGAGTTTCAGACTCAAATGATGACATTGACAACTAACCAAATGCTTTAAGCCCTAGTTATCAAGTAGTAATTCCACCACTTATAACCCATTCCCACACTTGTGAGTTTGAGATGTGCGACTATGTTTGAGGTGTTAGAGGTCCATGCTTCCTTATATATCAAGACGTGTGGTGAGAAATTATGCACGGATTAACTTAAAATAGATATAAACCGATACATGAATAATAGTAAAAAACCCAATACCTTAGTAAAAGAGAATCCATCAAACTTGAAAACCCTTAATAATATCCTTGATCAATCATTAATAATATCTCTACACTCCTAGAAACGCTCCAGTTTATGGTGCATTTCATGCATCTTGGCAATTCTAGGACCTTTGCTTGGTTATAACTTATAACGTTTATAAGATACTAATTTTCTCTATGAATTACTATGATGTGCTCCTTTGAAATTTCTTACGGGTGATTCTTTATAGCTTCTGGGAGAACTCAACTTAAGCAGTGCAATGGCAGAAGGCGAAAGTGGTTAGTAATTGTAATCCTTTCTCTCCACACCTATCTTTACTTTTTATTAGAACAAATCAGATGGCACAAAGGCAGAAACAACACTTTTTTGGTAACTGCAGCCTTTAATTTGCCTCTACCTTCACCTCCTTTTCTATCATTAACATAATATCTAAATTTAAGTAGCTCTTACACACTAGTTTGGACCTAATAACTTTACGCTTATTGAGAATCATGTAAACTGAACCTTGTTTTTGCTTATTTGACCAGTCTGGGAGCGAACTTCTCTTGCAAAATCCATCAACCTTTTCCGTTCCTTCTTGCAACCACTGCTGAAATCATGCAAGGTAATGTTACTGATCACAACCATTTTCGTCGCAAAGTCTATCCATAGGACAAGAAGAAAAGAATTGATGATGCAATTACATGTTAGTTGATTGTGTTAGCATGATTACAAGTCAAAATTACAAGGCAACCACAGTAATCCAGTACATGTGTAACATGCCTATGTTTGAATTGTCGTGTCTCTTGGAAAATGTATCGATGTGCTGCTTCGTGTTCGGCAGGAAGAAATCGAATCTTTACACAATGCCAAGGTTCAACAGTCTAAGGATTCCCTCGGCTGGTAAATGCGGAATGATGTGGAAGCAGATAATGTTAAGGCATGGTGTCTGCCAAGTTGATGGAGGACAGCAACAGGTTGCCAGGTTAAATCATATGCGTACTGCTGGGTGTGTTTAAATATATATTAGGATTGCATGATGACTCATTTTCAACGCAGTATTTGTTGCAGGCTGCATTATATATCATAGCTTGACAAGGCCAATGCGTCGCTGGAAAGATATGTAACAGTTTAAATTATTGTAGCTGCAAGAACTTCATTTCACCTTATGCTTTCCTCGAATCCTCAAGTCATTTTTAAAGATTTAAGCTTATCACCTGCTGTAGACATGCACCATGGAACATATATTCCCACACGTTCTATCTTAGGTGGGTAACAATTAGTGATGTGTATATATTTTCCTTCTCAAATGGTCTTATTATATCAGTGATTTGATATCCTTTAGTCGAACTGTCATTTTTCTATCGACATCCTCATGAATTTCGATGAAGAGTTTCTAGTCGCTACTGCTCTTGGATACTTTGGTCTGGCTCATATAGCACTCCTTATGGCTCTCCTCAGTGCTTATTCTCAGGGCTGATTGGGTTTGCTAGTTTCATTGGTCTGTCATGGTCACGGAGACTCGTCGACCATCCTGCTTGTCTGGAGCTTGCTTATAGCATTGGTATGCCACTTGAGCTTAAAATGTTTTAGGCACCCCTATTTGTTTCGAATGGAATCAGGGTGACTTCAAGCAAAAAGCTACGAAGACTCTGTGTCACCTCCGCTCTTTCAGATCTTAGCAATGGACTGATGGATTACGAACTTGTTTTTGAAAAATGGAATCCCGGCACAGACGGAAAAAGCTAAATTCTCACCCAAGATAGGAAAAGAGGAATCCTTTTTGCAGGAACTACTGGCAAACTGATTACAAGGAACTCAGGCAGAAAAAGGAAGACCATAAATTTCCTTCTTTCAGAGTCCATGAACCCAAAACCTTGGACATCTTTCTTCCAAGATAGCGAGCTGCATTAACACCTCTGGCGGATAAGACACCAGAAGCTGCCGGCCTTGCACTTGAAATCATCACCAAGCGCCTCAATGCTTTTCTTGCACAGACATCCTGGGACAGCCTGCAAATCGAGTTCTCAAAATACGCAGGTTCGCGAACGGGCAATAGGAAAATTAAGATAACCTGCTTCTGATGATATTGCGTTGTTCCTATTCCAAAACTGACTCGGCTTGTTTGATGATGCTCTTTTTTGAATGACTTCAGGAAGAGCAGACTTGAGGAAGTTGGTTGCAGGATGCCCATGGCCCTTCACAGTTGAAAACCAAATTTGCAGTTCAGAATTGTTAATTTTAAAAAAAAACAAATAAATGTCATACAAGAAATTTATTTCTTTGGTTACCTTCGGCAGTCCTTTCCGACGAGAAACTCTCTGGAAAAAGGGGTGGATGCCCCATCCAGGCCAACAACTCAGCTCAAGTTTAGATCAGGTGGCCATCCCCTTAGCTCCTGGTATTGTAATTGTCATCATCCTTGAGAATTGCTCTGCCAACACCCTTCTCTCCAGCGATAATCAAAGACCACTTTATGCGGTTGGATTTTTGGCATTGATTTCGCAAAAAAAAGTAAGAGGGATCACAACACTTTTGCTGAAAATGGGTTTACAGTAGAGGTCAGCTCCCTGCAAAGAGTATTTACATGCAAATGAACGTCTGGCATTTCATGAAATTTTGAATGCATCCTCTACTCAATAAACCCCAAATCCTTGAACCCTCAATTCTACTGTACTCTCTCCCATGGTGGTGTCGCGGCAAAATTAAATTGCAAATTATGGTCAAGATATTTCCATCCCACGGTATCCTTTTTCCTTCAACATTTAGTGCGCAATAAACTTGATAAGTAAGATAAGTTTTACTTGTTCAAAATTCACTAGGTACAAAATCTAATGGTGGGTCAGTTTACGAATGGGGAGGGGGTAAAAACATTTCCCCAAAACAAGGACAGTGTGAAAATATTGTCCACAACAGGCATATATCGGCAAAATCTTTTGTCATGGTGTGGCAAATGGTTTGTCGTGCCATGCGGACGGATGGGAGGGGGTCGGGAATCCCGTGTAGCCGTCTATGTTGCACGGCAAATGATTTGTCGCTCACAGCAAACCATTTGCCGTTGGAGACAGATCAAGCGGTAAACAGTTTGCTGATTATACGTATTCTGGGAATTATTTTCAACATGTACCCATTCTGCGTAGTATTTTGCAAAGTCATTTTCTCTTTAGGGAATAACTCTCTAATGGTTGACCTTAAAGGCGTGATGTATGAGATTTTTGGAGGGCATCACCCTTCTTCTTGTTGACTATTTGATATAATATTAATATTACCACACGCTTCGTGCTCTCCTTTTTTTTCTATTGTGCTACAAATATTTTTGTTAAATTTATCTCACCCACTTTGTTGTTAGCTATCCCAATTAAAAACCACCCCAAGGAAATGTCCCATGCAAGTCCCTGAACATATCAATTGGGCTACCTGACGTGGTATTATATTTTGTTATCCTATTTCGAGATCTTATCATTAGATTGCTACTGCGAAACGACGCTATAGTCACGCATTTTAAAAATCTGTTACTAAATTGTTTGCTAAATATATAATGATGATATTATTTGTTGTGAAATGATTTTTTATAATTGAAACTAGCGACGAATGCCATATCTACCGTTATCTCATTAGGGATGGTTCACATAAAGATGCTCAAGGAAAGATGGAGAGAAGAGAGAAAATGCCGATTTGGGAGCTTCCGTAAGATGATTGTTCCTCTCCAAATCCGTATGTGTGTAGAGAGAGAGAGAGAAAGGAGTGATCCTATGAGAGCCAAAACCTGTGAGAGCATGAGCGCATGCATTTTGGACCACATGATCCAACCAGGAGAGAGAACAGAATCATGTGGTCCAGAATGCATGCTCTCACATTTTTTTGCTCTCATAGGATCACTCATCTCTCTCTCTCTCTTTATATATATATATATATATATATATATGATTTTTATCCAGAGAGCCATGTGCCCATTTGCATTAAAATGAACCCATCATATCCACCGTTAGATCAAATGTTTCAATCCCATGATTTTAGGAGTGATAATGGTAATGAGAATACTTTTAATTTTGAAACTTAATGAAATTCCCTAAATAGCAATAGACTTTTTTGGTAACGTTTGCCATTGTATTGAGAATAAACTCAATTTGTCACATTTCGAGAGGAGAGCGATCGATCGTTCACATGGAATCATTGTTTTTTATTATTTCTGCGACAACCTTTTCGGAATCAAAGCTATTTTGATAGTTTTTTTATGTTTATCTGTTTTTTCTTTGCTAATATTTTTTCATTAAGTTTCATCCATGGATAATTCACGAATGGATTGTGATCAACATATTTTAGAAGCAATTATGAATACTGCATATTTTTGATCGTAAGCAATATTTATTCGAGAAGTATGATTAAAATATGAGAAAGTGGTATTCATAATATCTTATTCATTTTGGTATACGATTTGTGATCCTAATTGATTTTTTATCGATGGTATTTTGATTTCATATAATAAAAAGGTACAGTAAATACATTACTTTGAAGATATACCGAGTTACTGATATATTTACTTAATTTACTTATAAGATATTTTATGTTGTTATTACTAACAGAATTGTTACTTTTAATGTGTTACTTTAAAGATATATTGAGTCACTGCTATTACATTTATTATCACTGATAAAAATTCTACAAGTTACATAAGTAACTTAAATATTTACTTGTACTTTGCAATTAATTACTGATATAGAATTAAAAGTTACTGATTTTTTGAGCAAAAATGAATCTACTTACTTTCGAAATAGTGAATTCTTACTGATATGAATTCCGAAGTTTATCTTACTGATATCAATTCAGTAAGTTACTTAAGTAGCTCATCAAATTATCTATGCTTCACATTGAATTACTATTATAAATATAATTCATTATAAGTTACTTGTCATATAACAAACGTTAGTAACAATTCATTACAAGTTAATTGTCATTTAATGATTCTTACTGAAGCGAGTATATTGCTGAGTTACTTTTCTTTTTATAATTCTTACTATTCACGGATATAAAATAGTACTGAAGCAAGTATCTTCCTGAAGCGTTACTGAAAATTTGTAAGTAATGTGTATTATTTTCTAATTTTTTGATATTTTAATATTTTTAAATGGTCAATTAACTTATTATTTCTTGCAGAACAATGCAACAATTTGGTGTCTTGAAGAAGCTGTTGTTATGCCGACGAGCGAGAGCAAAACAACATCGTCTAAATGGACTATAAGATAACAATTGAAATTTGGATGTTCATCATATAACAATAATTAAGTAATTTATGTGTGGCTTTCAGTAACACTTGATGTATTACAAGTAATTAAATACGCTACATAAGTAAAGAAGGTGTGATTCGATAGTAATTCAAAACAAAGAATAAAACAAGTAAGATATATAGAAGCATCAGTAACATGTAATAAATTGTAGGTAAAAGAAGATAACGGAATAAGTAAGTTAGAATAAGTATAAAAAATCACGTAACCAGTAAGTTATGTATTGCTATCAGTATCACTCGATGCATTATGGTAATTAAAAATGTTATATAAGTAAATAAGAGTAAGACTCAAAGTATTAAGTAATTATAACATTAGTAACAATCAAAATGACTTCATTAAAATGGACATTTGCAATCAGTACTTATTGTATGGATACTAGTAATTTACGTACTTAATTACTGATCTCACAATAATAAGTACTTGAGAACTGAATATGTATTACTTGAGTAACATGAATGAATTACTGATCTCTTTACAATGTAATATTACAGGTGTAAAATACTGACAATTGTTTCAGTATTATTGATCTTGCAACATATAATTACTTGAGTATATTATGTACATTATTGATCAAATGTATAATGATTATTTCTTCGGCACAGAATTAATGATTTAAATGCATCTTTCCAAAATCATCTTCCTTTTTTTAAGGACTCGATATATGAAAATATAAAAGACTCAAACATATTAAATCCTTTCAAAACTGTGCTCCTTCGAAATAGACAACCATTCAAATGGAAATACATGTGGCGAGCCATGTTTGGTGCTCACCGCAACTCAAATGGACACAGGGCTCACTGGATAAGCCCCCCCCCCTCTCTCTCTCTATATATATATATATAGAGAGAGAGAGAGAGAGAGATCCATTCACCACCCCGTTCGCCTAAATCATAACCGCCCACATTCATTCAGAAATTATTCTCCATAAATCTTAATATTTATTTCGGACATTATTGTCATAATAGCATTTTTATTATGATTTTGATTTCTCCATTATTATGGAGATTTGTAACCGAAAATGTTGACCATTAAGGTCAATATTTCTAACATCTCCCACTTTGACCAATATGTCAAGATTATTCTACACTCCCACTATTCATGAGATGTGTCTGATTTCTTGGAGAAATAATTTGAGGCTCAATTTTCATGAATACCTTGCTTCACTCAAATATTCTTGAGTCCCTTCAAACCAACATGTTTGATATAAATTCATGCTTATAATCCTTTTGTCATGAAATCTACAAGCATATCTTCTTTAGGTATATATGTTACCTTAATTTCTTACTTTTCTACAATATCTCTTATATAGTGATATTGGATCTCATTGTGTTTCCCTTTAGAATTGTTTACCCCACTATTAATCAAACTTATTACTGCTTGATTATCGCAGAAAACTTCGATTGTTTTTTTTTGCTGATAAGAAGTTTAAATTCTCTAAGAAACATCTGATCCAGACTGCATGCGTAGAAGCCATAACACATGCAATATATTCAACTTCTATTGTGTGTCTTGACACACAATCTTGTTTCTTACTTCCCAAAGAAATAACTGCAGCACCAAGCTTGAATAGATAACTCAATGTGGATTTCCTATCATCCATATCCCCTCCGAAATCTACATCGGAGTATGCAACAACTTCAAGCGATTTTGCATGATAGACAAGTTTGAGGCTAATAGTTCCCTTTAAATACCTCAATATTCTTTTTATGGCTTCCCAATGTTCTTATCTAGAATTACTTTGGTATCTTCTCACTAAACTGACTGGAAAAGCTAAATCAGGTCTGGTGCATAACATTGTATACATCAAACTTCCTACTGCTTGAGCATATGGGACATTCAATGATTTCTGACCTTTACCTGGTCATTGATTTTTACTTAATCGTTTTCTCATAATCATCGGTGTAGGAGCAGGAGTGTTATTCTGCATCCCAAATCTCTTTAGTATAGTATGTAAATATATTTCTTGATCCAAACCCAATGTTCTTGACTTTTCGTCTCTAGTTATCTGAATACCAAGAACATAGGATGCATCCCCCATGTCCTTCATCTCAAATTCTTCACTTAGTTTATGCTTAACATCATTAAGCATATCTATGCCATTTCCTGCGAGCAAAATATCATCCACATATAATGACAAAATTATGAACTTTCTCTCACTATTCATGACATATACACAATTATCTAATTTGTTTGCTACAAAACCGAATTGGATAATTGTCTTATGAAATTTGAGATACCATTATTACGACGATTGTTTCAGACCATACAAGGACTTCTTTAACTTTTACATTTTATTTTCTTATCCTTCTACCTGGAAACCATTAGGTTGGTGCATGTATATTACTTCATCAAATTGTGCATTGAGGAAAGCTATCTTCATATCCATTTGGGATAATCCACATCCATACATGCGACTAGTGCCAAAATCATCCTTATTGATGCAAATTTCGCTACTGGAGAATATCTTTCCTGGAAATCAATTCCAACCTTCTGTGTATACATCTTAGCAACTAATCTTGAAAGTCACATAGTTCCCAAACACCATTCTTTTCAATCAAGTCTAGTTCTTCTCTCATGGCGGCCATCCATGATTCTAACTCAGGTGAAGCCATTGCTTCATTAAAAGATATGGGATATGTATAATCCATACTATCCTCATTAACAGTAAAACATGAAACCTCGCATGAGTACAAATAATAATCACTCATCCGTGCAGGTTGTGTTTTGGGCCGCTTGTTGCTAGTAACATCAGTGGCTTGACTATGCTCCCCTATCTCTTCTAGAGGTTGATGATCATTCATAGGTTCTACTTCCATCTCTACTTCCGGATGAACTATTTCATTCCCTCCATTTTGATATATTTTTGAGTCGATCTGATCATAAAAAACGAGTAAAGGTTCTGATTCATCTGTTTCTTGCTGCTTTTCTTCGTGATTTTTTTAGAAAAGTAGCTTCACGACTTTCTATCATACCTTTTTATTTGTAGAAGAACCTATAACCTTTGGATTTTTCAGAGTAGCCTGTAAATCTACATTTTTATTGTCTTAAAATCAAACTTATCTCTAAGTTGATTTGACACCATAACATGTGTTATGCATCCCTATTTTTTGAGTTATTTTAATTCTGGATTTCTACCAATCCATACTTCATAAGGCATAGAGTCGATTGATTTAGTAGGGATTCTATTTTGTATATAATTAGCAGTCAATACAGCTTCTCCCCAAAATTTCTTAGAGAGACCAGAATGAGATAGCATGCATCTCATTGTATTCATAAGAGTTCGATTCTTTCTCTCAGCTATTCCATTTTGTTGCGGAGTATATGGCATTGTAGTCTTCCTACGAATACCCATTTGAGTGTAGTAATCATTGAACTCCTTTGAATTGAATTCCCCTCCCCTATCAATCATTAACGCCTTAATTGGTCTACCCTATTTTTTCTCCACTTCCATTTTATCTCTTAAAGCCTGCAAAGGCTTCGACCTTTCTTTCTAAGAGATATACATATGAGTATTTGGAATAATCATCAATGAATGTTATAAAGTATTCTTTATTTCCATGTGTAAATATACTTAAGGGGCCACAAATATCTGAATGAACTAGTTCTAATAATTCTCTTGACCTTTGACCTTCAGAAAATGATTTTCTGGTCATTTTTCCAGTCAAGCAATATTCTCAGGACAATGTTCTTGCACCTGTTACATTAGGTATTAAGTTCATTTTTATTATAGATTCATTTTTAAAATTCCCGGATGTCCTAATCTCATATGCCAAAGATTATAATCAGATAGATGACACCCAATATAGTTCAAATAAACATTCATTAATTCTTTAGAGGCAACCACATGAAGACAAAAAGATCATGCTCAGGTACAAACTTCCCCATGGCAAAGACTTTGCAATCTTGACCAATGGAGACACGATTATTGTAGAATCTGACTTCAAAAATTTTCTTCAGAAGGACTAGTACAGAGATAAGATTTCGACAAATCCCTAGAGTGTAGAGAACTTTCTGCAGGATCATTACGCTTCCTCCAAGGTCTAACCTATATGATCCAACATCTTCTATGTCGAGGTAGGTATTGTTTTCCATATATATTCCGTTCACCCTTCTTTAATTCCTTGAAGTCCACTAGTCCCTCTTTTGTTTTTGCAATGTGATAGGTTGTAACAAAGTCGATCCATCGACCATCACACTCAGTTGTGGCTGAGTTACATTCAACCACTACAATAGATTCTGGCTTGTTAGGACCTTTCTTTCCTGAACCTTTGGATGGGTCTGGCCTCTTTCCCTGTGGATAGTTGGCCTTGAAATGGCCAAACTTTTGACAGTTGTAACAAGCTACCCATGGAGTTTTTCCACACCATCCCTTGAATTAGGCTTTGGAGGGTCCTAGGTTATAGCGATGATGTACCACATGCACTTCCTCCTATTCAGATTCATACACCTCTGTTTTCGTCTTGCTAGCAGCCAAGTCTTGCTCGATTGTCAACTGAGCTGGCAAATCAGTAATCGATTTAATGGTCTCATTAAGTCGTAATGTGGTGGCAACCATATCAAAAAATGCTGATAAAATATTTAGAATAGTTGTCACATGCATCTTTTTCAGGATTTCTGTTCCCGCGACGGTTAGGTCCTTAGTCATGACAATCATTTTATTTACATGTTCAATTACACTGTTAGATTCCTTCATCTTGCGCTTATTGTACTTGTGTAAGAGAAGTTGTACGTTCACCTCCGTCTTGGAGTCGTACTTTTCCTTAACAACATTCCACAACTCGTAGGCATTTTCATAGTTTTCAAAAACTCTAATGAGATCATCTTCCTTGTGAATCAACATGAAGCTACGTGCCTTTTTGTCATTCTTGTGCCACTGCTCATAAGTTTTCTCGTAAGATTTCTTTTCCTCATCAGTGACTTCTTCTAAAAGCTTAGGTGCAGGGGCATCATTGACACCATCAAGATTGTCATGCATAAGTCCATATCGGATTTTCCGGCTCCACATATCATAGTTCACATCATTGAGGTGTTCTAATTTAGCTCAGAGGTAATCAACTTGGTGGTTATGGAGGCAAATGATCTAAGTATTATTTGATAAAGAGAATATAAGATAATGATTAAACAAATAAACATTATGAGGTTCTTTTTAAAAAAATATGTGTGAAGAGCTAAGTTATTTAATCTAGATAAAGAATATAAAAAAACTAAATAAGATGATGGACTGTTTCCCTTCTTTAATTTTTTTTAAAAAACCCATGATTTAGTCACGATGATTGGATGTTTATTTAAAAAAAACTATATTAAACAACACATGTCTTGGCACTAAAAAATAAAGTAACCTTACATATCACACACAAACTCCAATTTAATGAATTAATACCAAAAAAGATACAATCGAAAAAATAGGGAAAAGGTTAAAAAATACATAACAAAGACAGAGATTTGAAATGATATGCATATACTATTGACATAGATAAATAACAATAGACAAAACAAGATAGAGAGAATAAAAGATCAAACAACTACAGGACAAACAATGACATAGCAAAGGACGGCAACAAAACAAGGCAATGGATGTGAAAATCATTAGAGTAAGCTGAGATTATCATAGCAAAGGATTAAACAAATACACATCAATAGAGTATGCAGAGATATAGTGTGTTATGCATGTACTATTTGCAGGAAAAGGGTAACGGCAAAAAAACTACATGACAAAACGAAAGACCAAAGCAACAGTACTATGTCATAAATTTAAAGCAAAGGCTCGATAAAGATATGATATAATGCAGAGGAAAAGAAACGTGCACAACACGACAGGTTTTAAAAAGAAGAAAGAGCAAGCGAGTCACCCTTAAAACTCCAAAAATGGGCTTCTTACGACCAGTTGAGAAGGCTCTGATACCACTCAAGGAAAGATGGAGAGGAAGAGAGAAGATGACGATTTGGGGGCTTCCGTAAGATGGTTGTTCCTCTCCAAATCTATGAAGATATATATATAGGTCATTCACCATCCTGTTCGCACACATCATAACCGTATACATTCATTCCGGATTTATTCCCCATAAATCCCAATATTTATTTCGGACATTATTGTCATAATCACATTTTATTACGATTTTGATTTCTCTATTATTATGGAGATTTGTAACTGAAAATCTTTACCATTATGGTCAATAATTCTAACAACTTATCTATTATCTATTTATTAAATTTTTAACTAATCAAAATTTCAACTAATCTTCGCTAATTGTTTAATTCAAAATTTAACATCAATTAGTTAAAATTTGAAAAATGGTAACGAATATGCACTGCTATATAGATCATCACTAATGATATATGACACTAATGATAATTGTCGCTAATTTTCAAATATACAAGATTATTTTCCAATGTCCCCATTATATATTTAATGACGAACGACTTATTGACAGATTTTGAAAAAAGTGTCATGTTTAGTTGTAGTGGATCTTTTTATGTTTAACTTTTTTGAGGTTATTCTCTGTCTAGGGTGAATTTTCCTTTTATACTTAAATAGTGTAGAAAAAAGCTTTAACTACAACAATTCGTAATTAAGGCCTTGTCTTTTAAATGTAAAAAAAAAGAGCTTAAATTTATTTTTTCATCTCAAATATATGTCTTAATAAGCTTCCACGACCCATTTATGTCGACATTAAATCTTAAATTTAAAAGTTGGGAGCTATGTTTGTTACATTTGAAAAGATGAATGCCCTAATTGGGAATTGATGCATAATTGTGACTTCTTTTTTGTAATTTACCCCCTAAATATTGGGCACCCTCGTGATATGATGTTTTGGAACTCTTTGGCAACTACATCTATTTTTAATGAATGAATCTTGTGTTAGACATGTGAGCCAAGGGCGAACCATTCTTACAATAAATATTATTATAATATATATGTTTACCAATAAAAGTTATTGATGTTTCACTCCCTTTCTGAAATTGAATGAATGAATGCACTATAAGGTCCCTCTGTACAATTAGGGTTATGTACCATGGCCATCTTGATGATCATATACATGTTGATTCATTAAATGAATCATAGAGGTTGGTGTTTGGATTAATATCTAAGGAGTTAGATAGAGGACTCATCAAGCACCGTCAAATGATTGTTAAGAGATGATCTCCAGCCTGAGTAGGAGATGGTAATCCTTTCTCACATAGGTTGATATCTGACCGACCTCTTTATGCAGGTCCTCTTTATGGGAATAGTGATTCAGAGGTGTCAGATTAGTTAGGTCAAAGGGTTGACTTAGCGAGATCGAGATAACCTAAGTCCTATGGTGAATGCTGTCGCAGCATAGGCACGCATCCTCTGACCGGAGACAGATGTGTTACTATTTGTCTGAGTGTGTACATTTAACAGACCAATAGGTTGATGACCTAACCAAGGTCTATACATCGGCGTGTTGGTGTGCATGTAAGGGCATATGAGTAATACGATCTCTCAAAGGGATCATACATGTTCACTTATGAACCAGAAGACATGAGCTCACTCATGAGGTATTGAGACCAATCAAATTCCATGCATGGTCGTCGTGCTTTGGAAGCATGACATGAATTTGAAGGTATGATATATGCTTTGGGAAAGCATATGATCGATACCAATTCCCAATGACCAAGATTGAGAAACTTAGTGATTAAACTCTGAAGAAGACAGTGTAAAATTGATCTTAATCTTCAGATTGATCATGGGTCTTCCAGTTTGCAGGATGTACAGGTATTGGGAATACCTGAGGGTGATGTGATCATAAACGATTGTATAACCATGATGTTTCCATTCCGAGGGAGTGATGAAACAGGTCTGGATTTTAGTGACTCCTCTCAGTAGAGAAGCAATCTGATCTTGGTCCAAGTGTTGGACATTGGTCTGAATGAGACTCAGATGCAATGAGAAGATTAGATTTGCGGTCTTGATTTAATCAAGCATCAGTGTAAGGTCCGTAAGATCTGAATTTGAGATGAGATCTCAACATCCAAGTCGCTATACGTGGAACAATACATTCGTCCTGTCCTTATCTTCAAGTATCTACGGAGAAAGCACATTATTCTTGAAGGAGTTCAAGAATAATTCCTATGATGAATTTTGTATCCAAGTAAGAAGGTCTTGATGATTAAATGGGATTTAGTAATCAAGTATAATATGAATGAGATTCATATTGTGAGAATGATTATCCAAGATAATTAAATGGGATTTAATTGTCAAGGATTATAGAATATGGATAGTACTGTCCATAATATCTGTGTATTATAAATGTGATTTATAATATATATCAGAGAGAGAGAGAGAGAAATTTTGTAAATAACATTTGTTAATTATTAATGTGGATTGGATTTACATTGGATAATTAATTGAAAATGTAATTTACAAATTAGTTTGGGTTGTGAATATGATTCACATATATATCAATGGCATGATTGAAATATTCACAAATTAATTTAGAATTAATTTGGTGGATAATTTTATGATAATGGTTATTACAAAATTATCAAGAAATAATAGATAAAATAAAAAGGAGATTAATCACCACAAAATACAGGTGGCGTCAACCACGGATGACGCCCCCTATTTTTAGGGGTGATTTATTATCTCCTCCTTTTTTATCTTGTTATATCTTGATAGTTAATTTATGTTAAATTAAATTATGTTGATAATATTGCAACATATATTTGATTTAAATATAAATTAATGTTGTTGGTTTTTAACCAACAACAATCATTGCTATTGATTAATACATAGATCAACTTGGCCGTTGGATCTATGTGTTCCAAGGATTGAGATCCATTGGATCCCAAACTAATATATAAGGAGGGCTAACCTAGCCTTTCAAAGGTACAGAATTAAGAGTTGTACAAGATTACTACTCTCTCTCTCTCTCATTCTCACCTTCTCTCTCTCTCTCTATTCAAGGTGGCCGTCCATCTTGTACATTGAGAAAGAGAGTCTCTCGCCTTCGCCTTCGACGACTCGAGGATCTCCTTCTTTTTGGGATGCTTGCTCTAAAGGAAGACGACGGATTTTGTTGGACGAAATCAGGGGATTCGTAGCTTGGATCTTCATCGAGGATTGCGGGAGGAACGCGTCTCATCATCGCGCCCGCAAGTGTCATCTTTGTGGATCGCACTTGAGACAGGAGGATCTCTTGTTTTAGATATCTCATGATTACAACCACGCTTCAAGAGGTATTCCTTATACTTTGTGATTTGATGAAACGATCCAAGAAATGTTCTTGTGATCATGTGGTTTCATCACTTGATTGAAAATTTTAATTTCTGCTGCATCTAGCGACTAGTACGACTAGTCACCCCGATCGCATATGATGCGATCAACACGCTTCCGTGATGCGCTTGAGGATTCACAATATCCTTCATCCTATCTTTTAAAAAAATGTAGGAGGGGGATTGGATATTTTGTCCTCCTAACGAGCACCACCTAATCCATGCTCCCAATCCCAAATCCAAAGAAGAAAAAACATCAAAATCAAAGAAATGAGTGTGGTGATTCCTTCATCCTCATAGTCATGAACTTGATCATGTTGGGGAAGCCCCAATCGTGAAATCGATGGTGCTGGAGGCGGAGGGACTGCAATGAAGAAGGTGTGAAGAACTAAGGAAGCCCAAACATGAAAATCAAAGCAAATGGATGGTGGGAAGCTGGATGAGCGGTACATTTTTCCCAACTTGGTGGCCAGATTACCTGTGGGTTTTTCCACCTGTTCTCCAACATGGAGCAAGGTGACCGCTCATGGGTATCCGAAAAAAAATATTTTTGTAGTGTAACAGTGAACTTGGGTTGGATCGAGTACCCATTCGACTAGGATATTTTGAACACCCCGACTCGCAGGGTAGGTGGTGGTTGGAGATGCGGTGGTGGAGTGTGATCGTCGATCCACTGCTGGGATTTGTAACCGTCTGAGGGGTCATTGCCGACTACGAAGGGAGGGAGCTTCAACGGGTCATGTTTGGGTTGCCGAGCTTTCGCGTGGCTTTTGTGTGCAAGGGGTAACCACAGGCCTCGAGGAAGAGCTAGACTGAGAGATGTGGGTAATGTTCAAAGAATCCAATCTCGGTACTGTGTGGGAGAATCCCGCTTTAGTTATATCAATAGATAAGAGGCATATCGCTTTACCAAAGATAACATTGAAGTAAACAAGAAACCATCAAATGAAAATGGAGACTAATGGTACAGATCTTCGAATTCGCTTAGAAACCGGAAGGAGATCCCTATCGTAACATCCACCGACTGAAAAAAATTAACTTACAAACGAGAAACCAACAACTGTGATAAACAAAACTGGAGATCGAAAGCACCGACCATTGATAGGCTACTATAAGAAGTCGAAGGGGAGATCAATAGTGGAAGACGTCGAGATAGTCTAAGTAGAAGTGCAACAGAAGAGGCGGAGAGAAAAGAAAAAGCGATGGCAGAGAGAATAGAGAACGGCGGGAGAAGAAGACGATGAGGGATTAGTGTTTACAGTAATAGGCGCATGCAGCTGTAAAGGTAACATAAAAAAGGAAATATTGCATTCGGTAGCTGGCAAGAGAAAGAAAGGGAAGTAAACACGTGACGTTGAGGAAAAATAGGAAAGCGACAGGACAATTTTGGATGTATAGGAAAAATCGTAAGAAAAAACGTGAATATAAAATATGAAAATAGTAGAGACATGGTTATAAAATTGGTAGAAACCCACTAATAATACTAATAGTAAGAGTAGTAGATTATGTGCCATTGAGAAAAAAAAGAATATGAGTGGTGTTTGGGTAACCCGTGTAAATCTATCTTCGCCAAAGTGTCTAGGTATTTATCTCCACTGCTGTCCCCATCCACTTACATGGGGCGCACTCGCTCAACGGGCGAAAATGGCGCAGCTCCCATTTCCCACGCCTTCAAAACTTGACCGTTACAAAAGAGCGCTCCCACTCTAGAGCAAGGGCACACACGCCACACACACACACTCTCTCTCTCACACATGGCTCCAGAGGCAAATGCTTCTCTCAAGAAGCTCATGGCGGTGGGCTCCTTCCTCTTGGGCAAACGTTTCAACTCTTCCAGATGGTAAGATAAACCATCTCATTTCTCTCTTTTTGTCACTGACTGACCCATCTGGTGTGTTGGGGGTAAATCTGCAGCAAGACGGAGCTGAAACTGTCCATTGCGAGGATGAAGCTTCTGAAGAACAGGAGGGAGGCGCAGATCAGACTGATGAGAAGGGATATCGCCGCCCTCCTTGGCTCTGGCCAGGACTCCACTGCCCGAATCCGGGTACTTTGTTGAGATTGGCTTTGTTATTCTTCTTCTACTACTACTTCTTCTTCTTAATTTTGTTGTTGCACTTGATTCTTGATGCCGATGGCTTCTGGAGAAATACAGTGGAATTCTTGAGCTGAATTCAAAGTTTCTCTGGAAAACCCAAGATAGGCGTTCTTGAAATTTCTTGCTTGCGTTTCTTTCTGAATCTTTAAAATGGTCCGTGATGGGATTATGAATTCAGGCAATCCATCTTTTCTTTTGATGTTTCTTGGCATGTCTTGGTTTTGGGGATTATGGTCAAATTTGATCGATTTTGTTTTGGCTAATTTGATGATAATTGCAAAAAAGAAAACAACTAAGAAGAAGCGCACAAGTACTTAACAAGGAAACCCTCCGATGCAGAAGGAATACCCACAGAAATTGCTAGACCTCTAAAGAGGCTAAAGTTCCATTTCTTTGCTACACAAGAAAAGAGTAGGGATAAGTTACATATAGATCCTAGGAGCTAAGCAGCACATCCTCCACGACCCATTATTTTAGTAATGCAAATATACACTCCTTAAGTTAGGAATGGTGATTAAACATGCTCAGCTTGCAATCATTCTTTTCGAAATTCGTCATAGGCAATACTTGTCGCTTGATCTTCAATCTTCATGTAGGGAAAAACTTAACCCTTGTTGATTCACTCTTTATTGAAATGGTTATGATCGTCAACATGATTCTATCAAGTATGACATGATTATCCAAGAGGTTAATGGAATCTGAACTTTGGATCTGATTGGGGTGTGTCCCATATATATGTTAGGGTAGGATGTGAGATTGTATTGTATGTTCTTCTAGGAGATTATTGTCTCTTTGAATTTTTATATATTTTACTCCTTTTCACTCACAGTGGATCTCTCTTTGCATGAGATCTTTTAGTTTTACAACGAAGGTGGTTTCCGCATAAATCTCTGTCTTATTATGGTGATTGCTTTGTGGAGCGGGTACATTGATATTGTTCGATGAGGGGTATTTAGATAGGAAGACTTGTGTTTGTTGTTGAACACATGCAACATTGTTACTCATTTCCTATTTTAAATTGTCATACGAGTACCTTGTGATGTATAAATGGATGCAGGATACGTACAACCCTTTTGAGGAAGTTCTGGGCGAGGCTACACATTTCACAATTATTTTCTTCAAAGATAGGTGTTGTAAGAATCGGAACCAAGGGTTTGACGACCTCTGAATATTAGGTCGCTTACATGGTAGATGTGGATCCATGAGGTGATTACCTGACATGTCGAGCGTTTTTATAGATATTTTTGTATGCATCCACAGACATTGGCAAAATTTTGTGGAAATTGGTGGAATTTCTTGAACAACAAACCAGCTTGACTAATACCTCACGCTTGAACACACATGAATGTGTGCACATTTCTCTTCGCTTCTAATTACGCAACAAAGAATCAAATACTAAAGGAATGCTTCCAGCATTGCAGTGTGACGATTTATTTTCACATTCACAGAGTTCTCACCAAGATTTGTTGCTTGAGTTATCAGCCTCCTCGACGGCTACAAGATTTGTTGTTCGAGTTATCGCTGAAATCGGAAGCTACAAGCACCATCTGAAGATAAAGTAATTCGTCAGGTTCACACATCGAAGATAAAGTAATTCGTCAGCCTCCTCGGCGGCGTCGCTGGCGGGGATCTCCACTGGCGCAACCCCTTCGCGCGTGATGATGATGGGGAGGGAGATCTAAACTGTCTCTTACAATAGACTACCAACCTCTTTATATAGTAGAGGTGGAATTAGAAAAATAGAAAGTGAATCAAAAATAAAATCTGACTCGATCTTAATTGATTTGAATCGAGATTCAAATCTACATTATCCTAATTTGACTCTAATTCAAAATTCGAAATTCAAAATTAAAATTGACTGACTAATTTCGAGATCATACGCGATCCCTCTATTTAAAAAAAAACAACGACTCAAAACGTAAATCAAATTAATGGATAAAAATATCAAGCCCTATATGTTAATTTTGTGCTGCATTAACTCTCCTCTACTTAAAAAATTCATTTCCTGACGAATTACTTTATCTTCGATGCTTGACGGCTTGATTTCAATGTTCTTGATCACCTTTTGGAAGAATAGGTGTGGGGCAAACGACGGATCCCAAATTTCTTTGTTGAGATATTTGGAGTCGTCAACCCCATGCCGGAAGAACATATGTGGCGCAAATGGCGGCGTATCCATGAACTTTGTCTCCTTATTGCGGTGATCGAAAAACTAATGAGGCATGAATAAAATAGCCTTCGGAGAACCCATAACAAATGTGTGGCACAAACCTAGGATGAGAGGAGATGTGGCCAGTGTACTAACCCATAGGACCCTTATATAGATGAGCAATTTGGAGAAGGTAGCAACCTTAGTTTCCTTTTGTCAGCACTTGTTTTTAAGTTTTCTCACTCCAGGGGGTAGAAGAGCAATTTTTCTACCCCTTCATTTAAAGGAATGCCTCTCCAATTCCCACCAACTCCAACCTTAATATAAAACTTTTTATGGGGGAGAGTACTTGTGCAATTTTTCCAAGTCATATCCCAATTACTATTTTTATGGGATCCGATTCCTCTAGAAAGGAAACCACACGTTAGGGTTTCTTGCTCCCTATGCAAGAGGCGGTAGAGGGTACTTGGTATGTATGGCCACGGGCGACAGCGAGTTCCTGGGGTGGACATCCACGCGCAGCGGCCCCGCCGAGGAGGCTGCGCAAGTTGCGCACGAGGCAGCGTGCACGGGCTTGGGAGGCGGTGTGATGCAATTAAATGTTGATGCAACGAAATGCAGTACGAAATGACAAGATGGTGTGATGCAGGCAAGTTCTTTAAATGAAAAAAATATGATACTCACTAGAAATCAGACTTCGGTTGGACCCAAAAAAAATGATTGACAGATCTGAGTTCAATGACAGATAACTAAAGAAACATCACTGCATATCCACAGAATGGCGCCAACCAAAATAGTTAATGGCTATCGGAAATATATAGCAATGTTGCGGCAACCGGAACCTCAATGGTTCACCAAACCGAATAACAGTATATCAACCAACACTACTACTGTCATTCAGACGGAATAAATATGTAAGGAGACGCTCATACCACAACCGGCGGGGAGTTGTCGGCGCGCTTTCAGACCTGGTCGGTGGCAAAATCGAATGTTGGGATGCTTGCTGCGGTACGGGATGGTTCATGCCAGGGGCAAACGGGCGGCGGTTGCACAACGGCTGGTGGGGAGGAGCTGGCGGCAACGCGGGCGTGAACGGTGGGCTGTGGGTTGGTGGGCTGGGGTTTAGGGAGCAGGAAAGGCGGCCGAACATGGAGGTGGGCGATGGGTTGCGGGCGCGTGAGGGGCGACGCGATAGAGCGTCAGGGAGAAACGAGGGAGGTGAGTGTGGGGAAGAGGAGGGTTGAGGCGGAGGGCGGGGGAAAGGATGGGGAGGAAGGGTAGCAGGCACGCGATGGGGAAGGGGGCGAGCGGCGAGGGAGGGAAGCGGGAGTGGGGTGGCGGCGACGGGATGGAGAGTTAGGGTTCGTAGGAAAAGGGGCGTGGGTAGGGATTGGGGAAGAAGGCGGCGTCGGGGGAGGGTTAGGGTATGGGGAGAAAAGAAAAGGGGCGGGAGACGGGAGAGAGAGAGAGGGAGAGAGAGAATAAGGGATGGGGAAATAAATCTTCATTCAAAATTAAATTCCAACCCTTGCCAATGGGGTGCCTTTATAGAGGCCAAATCCCCCCAAACAAGCAACTACTTTACTGTAAATAGAAAAAAAAAGAAAAGATGATAAGACCTTATATAATGAGCCTCTACATAAATAAATAAAAGGAATAAATAAAGAAAAAAACAAATGTTCGACTAAAAGAAAAATCTCATAACATCATGCTGCATCAGCTCCCCCCTGCTGAGAAGAATCTCGCTCCGTCGAGATGGCGTTGCGATAGTTCTGAAGTATATCAGGGCGGAGTTGTTGAAGTTCATCCTCGTCAATCCAGGTGCAATCTGTCAGAGGTCGTCCCTTCCACTTGACTAGATAGCGACGGAAGAGACCACGTCTAGTCGTCATATATCGTATGTCGGCAATATCTTCTACCTGATCGGCATCAGTCAACGAGAACTACTGGTGTGGCTGCATCTGGCTGTTCATCTCTGTGATATAAGAAGAGATCTGAAACATTAAAGACTGGCGATGTCTGGACATCTTGTGGTAGATCAAGTAGGTAAGCATTCTGCCCAATCTTCTTGAGGATTCGAAATGGACCAATCTTTCGGACACTCAATTTTTGGTGGACACTCAAAGGAAACCTCTGTTTTTTTGGTGGACCATCACTAATTCTCCAACTCTGAACTCGCTCTCTCTATAGTGTAGGTTGGCTTGGGCTTAGTATTTCTGGGTCATGGTTTGTAGTTTGGCTCGGATTTCGATATGGATATGGGTTAGGTGTTCGACCAGGTCCTCAGATGCGACACTACTCTTCCCTTGCATGGTTGAGGGTGCAAGGTCTAGAAATTGGGTAATTGGAAAGCTGTACACACTCTCAAATGGTGATTTTCTGGTGGATCTATTAGTAGAACTGTTATACGCGAATTCGGCTTGGGGAAGAATTATATCCCATTTGGACGAAGAGTCCCCTGCAAGACATCGCAATAATTTCCCTAAAGATCTATTAACTACTTCGGTTTGCCCATCTGTTTGTGGATGATATGCAGTGCTGTATTGCAAACGCGAGTACCAAGACGAGACCAAAGCGTGCGCCAAAAATGACTCAAAAACCTGGTATCACGATCCGAAGTGAAAGAACGCGGAACACCATGCAATCGAACGACATCACGAAAAATCAAATCAGCAACATGAGATGCATCTGAAGTTTTTTTACATGCAATGAAGTGTGCCATTTTAGAAAATCTGTCCACAACCACAAAAATAGAGTCAACTTTCCGTACCGTGAGGGGTAAGCCTAGCACAAAATCTATGGTGATGTCTTCCCAGGGTCGCAGAGGAATCGACAGAGGTGTATACAACCTAGTGTGTTGCCTATGACCTTTGAATCTCTGACATGTTTGGCATTTTTGTACAAATTTTGTGACATCCTTTCGCAATTGCGGCCAATAAAATCGCTCTTGGAGAAGAGTCAATGTCTTGTCCCTTCCAAATTGTCCAGCTAAGTCACCGTTATGCAGTTCTGAAATTAGATTCTCTTGAAGGGAAGTGGCAGGAATGCACAGTCGGTGGGCCTTGAACAGGAATCCCTCATGAAGGACATAAGTGGCTGTCGGATCCTGTCCAGTGTCAACACACTCTGCATAAGCTTGTCCGAAGTCGGGGTCAGTGGGGTAAAGATCCTTGAGTGCGTCAAATCCTGTTGTGCTTACGGTCATTGTGGTCAGGACGTGTGCTCGTCTGCTCAATGCGTCGGCCACGTGATTCAGGGTTCCCGCCTTGTGCTTGAGATGGAACATGTATTCTTGGAGGAAACTAACCCATTTTGCATGACGCTTGTTAAGGGTTTTCTGAGAGTTCAGATATCTTAAGGCTTCATGATCAGAGTTAAGGACAAATTCACGCTGAATTAGATAATGTCTCCAATGCTTGAGAGCTTGCACCACGGCATAGAATTCGACATTATATGTGGAGTACCGTGATCGATCTTCATTCAACTTCTCACTGTAGAAGGCCACAGGTCGTCCTTCCTGACTCAGGACGGCACCAATCCCAACATGTGAGGCATCACAGTCAACTACGAAAATCTTGGAGAAGTCGGGAAGTGCCAAGACAGGGGCATGGGTCAGCTGATGTTTTAGTTTTTGAAAGTTGGTTTCTGCCTCAGGAGTCCAAGTGGGTGCACCTTTACGTGTGCAATCTACTAACGGAGTTGCACAAGTACTAAAGTTTCGGATGAAACGTCGATAGAAAGAAGCCAATCCCAGAAAGCTACGAATCTCAGTGAGGGTTTTGGGCACTAGCCAGCTCTGAATGGCCTGAATTTTGGAGGGTCAACTTTGAGTCCGTCGGCAGTGACAATGTATCCCAAGAAGAGGATCGTGGCAGACATGAAGGAGCATTTCTTAAGGTAGACATAAAATTGTTGGGTTCTTAAGGTTTCCAAGGCTTGTCGTAAGTGGACTAAGTGGTCATCTTTGGTCACGCTGTAGATCAATATGTCATCAAAGTACACAACCACAAACTTACCGATGAAGGGCCGCAGTACATGATTCATGGTTCGCATAAAAGTGCTGGGAGCATTAGACATACCGAAGGGCATTACTGTCCATTCATAAAGGCCCTCTTTGGTCTTAAAAGCGGTCTTCCACTCGTCTCCAGGCCGGAGGTGAATCTGATGGTACCCGCTGCGAAGATCCATTTTGGAAAATAATTTGGCACCCGCTAGCATGTCGAGCATGTCATCAAGGCGTGGAATCGGAAAACGATACTTGATCGTGATCTTGTTGATAGCACGACTATCCACACACATCCTCCATGTGCCATCCTTTTTTGGGGTAAGTAGAGCAGGAACCGCCACAGGACTCATGCTCTCTCGAACATACCCACAACGTAGAAGATCAGTGACCTGCTTGCTCATCTCTTCGTGCTCACTTGGGCTCATCCGATAATGCGGCAAATGTGGTAAGCTTGCTCCGGGAACTAGGTCAATGTGATGTTGAATGTCTCGTAATGGGGGTAGTCCTTCAGGAAATTCTTCAGGCATAATGTCAGCAAACTCCTGGATAATGGGCTTTACCTCAGGCGGGACTTCGGGTGTAGTTGTCTCTTGTTCGCTCACTTCACGTCCCATTAATGCATAAATAGTGGAGCCCTCCTGAACTTCATGTTCGAACGTCTGGGCTTCGATTAACAATACTGGACCAGAAGTCGGAGTACTTTTACCAGCTTGCGCAGTCGCGAATCGGAGCGAAGCCACCTGTCGAGGGCTGAGGGCCTCGCGTTGTGGTCTAAGTGTCACACATACCTTGTTTATGAGAAATGAGTACGTGTTCAATTTTCCTCTGTGTTCAGTGTCCCGATCAAACTGCCAAGGTCGCCCAAGTAGTACATGACAAACATCCATAGGAGCTACATGGCACCAAACCTCGTCTTTATATGAAGGGCTAATTGAGAAACTAATGAGGCTCTGACGGTGGATATGAAGTTGGGTGCCACCTCGAAACCATGCCATACTGTACGGTTTCTCGAGTGGTTGAGTTGGTAAGTCCAACTTGTCGACCATTTCTTGAGACACGAAGTTCTCAACGCTTCCTCCATCAATGATCAACGAACATCGACACCCTTTTGAGGTGCATGTGGTTCGGAATATGCTGCGTCGCAGCCAACTATCAGCGTCATTGACAGCGGGTGTGAGCAAGATGTTTGTGGGTGCGCTGTCAGGAGCGAGAAAGTCCTCATGTTCAATTACCAGGAAAGGTCTGGATATATCTCCATCCACTCCAAGAAGCTCATAGTCATCAGTTCCCGAAGTAACCGCAGCTAACGCGGCTTGATCCTCTTCAGGCGACTCCTGATGGTCAGGAGAAGGGTCTTCAGGGTCTTCGATGGTGCATAAATGGGCGGGCATAGCTTTAGGGTTTGGACACTCAGCCCCTTGATGTCCCTTTTGATAACACCGGAAACAAGTATCAGGTCCTAAACAGGTCGGCTTCCCAAGAGGCCAGGTCCGAGGTTTCCAGTAGATGGTCATGCGACGGCAGGAGTTGATGGTTTAGCTTGGGGTTTACCCGTAACAATCGATGGGGTAACTATTGGTTTGGAGGTCGTCATCGAGGTACTAGTTCGTGGGACGGAGTTCACAGAAAAAGACGTTCTCCTTGTCTGGGCCTTAGCAAGCTTGGTCTCAGCCCATTCAACTTGCTAGGCTTCGTCGACGTTTTGACAGTTGTGGAGGTAGAGTTCATCTTGGATGACTTGACGAAGTCCTTGCATGTAGCGGGTGACTTTCTGGATAGGAGTCTCCTGCAATCGGTTGCAATGAATGAGGGACTGGAATCCTTCGGTGTACTCTCTTACGCCATGGTACCTTGTCGCCAAGATTGCAATCGTGCATACAGATCTCGCTTGTAATCTTCAGGCACAAACTTTGTTTTTAGTTTGGCCTTCATCTTGCTCCAACTGCGAATCTTACCTTTTCCTTTTCGTTTGCGTTCAGATTGCAAACGGTCCTACCATAGCAGAGCATGTCCTTTTAGTTTGATGGTGACAAATTGAACTTTTCGTTCGCTAGGCATAGTCTTCCATACAAAGAAATGTTCGACGGTTTGGAGCTAATCCAAAAAGACATCAGGATCTTGTCCTCCATCAAATTCCGGAACATCAAGACGGATGCCTCGATCCCATCCGTCATCGGGCCTAGGGCCAGATCGTGACGGGAATTGATAGCCACTAGTAGGTTGTGACGTATATCCAGGAGTGTGTGGATCGTGGTTCTTTGAGATGAAAGGGGTGTCATCTCGTAATCCTTCATCTTCGCTTTCTTGTGAAAGATAGTCGCTAATGTGTCCATCAGAGGTAGAAGAACTAGAGTCTTTTGATGTGTTACTCTGTGAGTGTCGTCTCCGACTAGTACGCCGACCTTTGCATGGTGTCTCATCATTATGATCCTTCTCTAGCATGCGACTATTTAGTGTGGCAATTTGTCCGCTCAGTTGATCAAACATCTGCTGCATTTGAGCAGACAAGGATTCTAATGATAGCTCAGTTTGTGGGGTATAGCCGGTTTAGAGGTAGTCGGTTTTTCAGCCATGGGAATCCTATACCTTCTTCTCTCTTTTTTTCTTTTAATTTTTTTGTGTGTTTTGTTTTTTTATGCAATAAAACAAACGAAACGGATCGATGGGCTCTGATACCAAATTGATGCAATTAAATGTTGATGCAACGAAATGCAGTACGAAATGACAAGACGGTGTGATGCAGGCAAGTTCCTTAAATGAAAAAAAAATATGATACTCATTAGAAGAAATCAGACTTCGGTTGGACCCAAAAAAAAGATTGACAGATCTGAGTTTAATGACAGATAAGTAAAGAAACATCACTGCATATCTACAGAATGGCACCAACCAAAATAGTTAATGGCTATAGGAAATATATAGCAATGTTGCGGTAACCGGAACCTCAATGATTCACCAAACCGAATAGCAGTATATCGGCCAACACTACTACTGTCATTCAGACGGAATAAATATGTAAGGAGGCACTCATACCACAACCGACGGGGAGTTGTCGGCGCGCTTTCAGACCTGGTCGGTGGCAAAATCGAATGTTGGGATGCTTGCAGCGGTATGGGATGGTTCGTGCCTGGGGCAAACGGGCGGCGGCTGCACAGCGGCTGGTGGGGAGGAGCTAGCGGCAGCGCGGGCGTGAACGGTGGGTTGTGGGTTGGTGGGCTGGGGTTTAGGGAGCAGGAAAGGCGGTCGAACAGGGAGGTGGGCGATGGGTTGCGGGTGCGCGAGGGGCGGCGCGATAGAGCGTCGGGGAGAAACGAGGGAGGTGGGTGTGGGGAAGAGGAGGGTTGAGGCGGAGGGCGGGCGAAAGGATGGGGAGGAAGGGTAGCAGGCGCGCGATGGGGAAGGGGCGAGCGGCGAGGGAGGGAAGCGGGAGTGGGGTGGCGGCGGCGGGATGGAGAGTTAGGGTTCGTGGGAAAAGGGGCGTGGGTGGGGAATGGGGAAGAAGGCGGCGTCGGGGGAGGGTTAGGGTACGAGGAGAAAAGAAAAGGGGCGGGAGACGAGAGAGAGAGAGAGAGAATAAGGGATGGGGAAATAAAAATAAATCTTCATTCAAAATTAAATTCCAACCCTTGCCAATGGGGTGCCTTTATAGAGGCCAAATCCCCCCCCCCCCCAAACAAGCAACTACTTTACTATAAATAGAAAAAAAAGAAAAGATGATAAGGCCTTATATAATGAGCCTCTACATAAATATATAAAAGGAATAAATAAAGAAAAAAATAAATGTTCGACTAAAAGAAAAATCCCATAGCATCATGCTACATTACGGTGGTGCTCGTAGCGTATGTGGAGATGATTGCACCTGACGCGTGCGTGACGGCATCTGGAGCTCGAAATCGAGCGCCGGTGGGCTGGATCGGGTGATCGGAAGCAGCGGCGATGCCCTCTTGGGATGGGAATGTATGGCGGCACAGGGCAACAGATACAGTGGAATGGCGATAGCTGGGATCGACAGCAACACATGCGGCAACGACGACGATTGCGACAGTCACACGAGAAGCATTGACGACACTGGATGGTGGCGTGGTACAAAGGTAGCGGCGGTGCAGGCTGTGGAGTCTGAGGGTTCCGAGGGGTCCTTATAGTTACGACTTCGAGCTTGGAAAGATTTTGGAGCTCTTGGACAGCAACTCCTACCGTGAACAAATCAAGGATTTCCAGTTCCTCCTCTGTGGAATCCTCATCGAATGTGGGCCCTAAATCTCCCTTTTTTTGCTTTTTAATTCCTGGACAACAACTTCAGTTGAGGAGATCAAGCATTTCGAACTCTTCGTCTGTGAGATCTACGTCGAATATTGGTCTTGTATCTTCATGGCGTTGTAGTACAATAGTTGTGGAAGTATAATCCTCTTTTGAACTGAAAATACCTTCGTTTTCCGGACCAAAATCGGGTTGAACAGCAGGTCCAACGTTCTGATTTTTGTTGTCGACGGGTGATTCTCCCTCGATTTGCGCATCCAACCATGCTTGAACCTTGAAACTTGATATAAGACGTCGCTTGAACTTTTGTTGGCGCAAACGAGACTGTGTGCCATGAGATAGGCGGCTCAGATCGAGTTGCAAACGACAATATGCGACAGGATCGTTGAATCGTGAGAACGATTCTATTTCCATGCTCTGATACCACTTGATGCAGATGGAAAAAATCCAAGAACGGAATAATTAAGTTTGGTGGAAGAAATATGGAGAGGGGAAGAAGAAGGAGAAAATATGTCGGTTACGCGGGGTTTTGGAGATGAAATCGTGAAGACCACGTGAGAGAGAGAATGATGAAAGAGAGAAATAAAAAAGATAATGAGATAACCTCAATTTTTCATTTAATCTGAACTGTCTCTTACAATAGACTACCAACCTCTTTATATAGTAGAGGTGGAATTGCAAAAATAAAAAGTGAATCGAAAATAAAATCTGACTCGATCTTAATTGATTTGAATCGAGATTCAAATCTACATTATCCTAATTTGACTCTAACTGAACTGTCTCTTACAATAGACTACCAAACTCTTTATATAGTAGAGGTGGAATTGCAAAAATAAAAAGTGAATCGAAAATAAAATCTAACTCGATCTTAATTGATTTGAAGCGAGATTCAAATCTACATTATCCTAATTTGTCTCTAATTCAAAATTAAAATTGAATGACTAATTTCGAGATCACACGCGATCCCTCTATTTTAAAAAAATGCAACGACTCAAAATGTAAATAAAATTAAGGGATAAAAATATCAAGCCCTATATGTTAATTTTGCACTGCATCAGTACTATACGTACTTTAAGGTATTACTAGTACTAATTCCTCTTTCTTAGAATTGCTTTTCAAGATGATTTAGTATTACTAGTACTAATTCCTCTTTCTTAGAATTGCTTTTCAAGATGATTTACTTATAAGGCGGGGTGTTAGGAACGATAGAACACACATTACAGCTTGAGGATCGTCCACGAACATTAATGAGAAGCTCTGGTATGATTTCATATTGTTGACATAGATATTGCCATCTCTCCCTCACATAGGATGCTAGGATGGAAAGTGGTTCATATTCATTCAACTGCAAAGATATTCTACTCTACCCTAGCTGGAAAAGCGCTCATGTGAATCCTCATGAATATCCATATTGTACCGTCCAATGTATGTGAGACTGGTATTCATGGCTCCTGTCCAATTCTCCATGACATGCAACCGTTCATGTGGGCTTTCATTTTAGTAATGCCACATTTACATAGATTCAATACACATATTGCAATGTTTGGAAAATACGATGATTCCTCGAACTGTTTTATACAAGATTGTTAAAAAAATAGGAGAATGAGGTTGAATTCATCCTCGTTATATACAAAGTTAAATGTCACAATCACTACAACATTTCAGGTGTAGGACATTATGTAGTGCGTACAACATGGGATGCATGCAAATCATGACTATCAAGAAGATTCAAAGGGGGTCATGGAGGGGCACATACCTCCCTTGAATTTTTAATCTTTATATATATATGGGGGAAAATGGGGCTGCCCCTACCCCATTTTTCGCAAAAACTTTTTATTTTTTGGGAAAATATCACCATGTATATTCATCCCTATATCCCTCCTATATGTCATTCGAATTTCATCAGAAACAGAGACTCCTACGACCTCCATCCAGACATTATTTTTTTAATGGTCGCAGGATTTTTTAAATCGACCCTGTCTGGATGGAGGCCGTAGGAGTCTCTGTTTCTGAAGAAATTCGAATGGCATATAGGAGATATATATGGATGAATATACATGACGATATTTTTCAAAAAAAATAAAAAAATTTGCCCAAAAATGGGGTGGGGCAACCATGTTGGCTGCCCCCAGGGGGCAGCCCCATCAACCCCATATATATATATATATATATATGTAGAGAGAGAGAGAGGAAATGGATCCTACTTCGTGAAGTAGGTAACCTTACCTACTTCATGTCCATTTTTGGCAATTTTTTTTGGAAAATACCATCATGGATTTTCATAACCTTCTAATATGTCATTCAAATTTCGTCAGAAACAAAGACTCATATGCCTTCCATCCAAAACAGGTCGATTATAGCAAATCTAAGACCATTAAAATTACCTGTTTTGGATGGAGGGCATAGGAGTCTCTGTTTTTTGACGGAATTTGAATGACATATTAGATGGATATAGTTATGAAAATCCATGGTTGTATTTTCAAAAAGAATAAGAAAATTTCTAAAAATGGACATGAAGAAGGTAAGGTTACCTACTTCATGAAGTAGGATCCCTTTCCTCGTGTCTGTGTATGCGTGTATGGTTTTATAATTTATAAATAAAATGTGACATATCATGATGTTTATAAAATAATTCATGAAAATGTTTAAAATGTGGCATCAATATTTTTGATCTAAGTCGACAAATCCATGTAAGGCAACTAAGTATAAGAAGAAATGAAAGTGGTTGTTTTTTTTGAAAATTTGAAATCTCGATTGTTTTCATATTAAATCAAATTTACAAAAATAAGCTAAATCTCATTTGTAATCTTTTGTAAAGTATGAATTCATTAGGCTTGTTGTTAGCTTATACTTAGCAGTCACATGGTAATATATTATTCAAATGTGACTTTCACATGTAAAATTATTCTGCATATTAATATTTACAAATATAATTTCTAATAAGAAATAAATTAAACGCATGTTTTGATAAGAGAAATATGAGATTGATGCCCTAAAGTAATCGGGAATCACTACAACAAATTAGTCTATATTGGCATTTTTAAAAACAATGGGATCCAATTAGTCTATATTGGCCTTTTTCGGCTTACCTCGACATTTATTATGATTTTCATCGTATTGAAAATATGTTCTAAAATTGAGCACAGGTTCAATCTTTTTTTTACACAGGTCGAGCACGTCATAAGAGAGCAGAACATCATGGCAGCAAATGAAATCATCCAACTTTTCTGTGAATTGTTGGTTGTGCGCCTTCCCATAATTGCAAAGCAAAGGTTGTAACATAGCATGAATCTACTTACACAATCATATGTAAGACCTCTAAAACTCCTCCTTTCTTCAGGGAATGCCCTGCTGATCTAAAAGAAGCCATTTCTAGCCTGCTGTTTTCTGGGCCCAGATGCTCAGAAATTCCCGAGCTTCTGCGAATCCGTGATATTTTTGAGAAGAAATATGGGAAGGATTTTGTATCTGCTGCCATAGAACTACGCCCCGATTCGGGTGTAAATCGCATGGTACTCCCTTGATTACTCCTTTTTTTATGCGTCAGTGAATGATCTGAATCCTTTTTTCTTGTGTTATGAATTTAGTGTCTCTCCATACTTATTACTGCATGAATGAATTTTGTTATTTAGAATTCTTAACTTGTAGATTCTCTCCTTCCATTAAATTGGAGATTTCCCTTCATGATTGCCTTTTTTTGGGGGAATGGAATGACTTCCCTTCGAATTACCCAAGAGAAACCTGTTATTCTGCCAACTTTGTTCGGGAGAAATCTTCCGAAAAACTCATTCAGGGAACTATATGCATCAGTCATCTTTCATTTGTTTTGTTCTTTCATGCCAATAGAGTTCAACAATCCTTGCAAATTTGACCCATTGGGCACTTATCTTGTCTCTCACAATTTTAATTGGTGTCGCTCGCTAGCTCATTGAAAAGCTGTCAGTCAGAACACCACCAGGAGAAGTTAAGTTGAAGGTCATGAAAGAAATTGCAAAAGAATTTCAAGTTGAATGGGATACCAAAGAGTCAGAAGAAGAGCTCCTCAAACTGCCAGAAGAAAGACTGGTGAGCGAAAAAGAGCTCCCTTGATTCACTCTCTTATGATGGCTCGTAATCTGATTTGCAAATTAATTTGCATTATTTCTTTTGTATTGTTACTGAAGAATGGGCCGAGCACTTTTGTCGATGCCTCCAGTGTGCCAATGAAGCTCGATATTCCTGCCTACTGGAACGAACCCAGGTAAATTTAGTATATTGTCATTTGACGTGTTTCTGCTGCATGTTCAATAACTAGTATTTGAATTCGTAATTTGACTTTTAAAGCCTCACAGATCTTGCGAAGAAGCAACATCGACGTCTCAAAAGGAAGATATCAAAGACTCTATTTCAGCTGCTAAAGCAGCTGTTGAATTAGCCGAGAAAGCCGTTGCTGTGGCACAGGCTGCAGCTCATCTTGCCCATCAGAGCTCAACAAATATAACAGACCATAATGTCGAACGAGAAGCTGTAATTGACAAGGGAGTCACTCGCACTTCAACTTCCGTTGAGCCAGTTGTGACTGGAAACAGATCATGCCGGTCCAGCCTCTTGATAGAGAATGCTAGAGATTACCAGGAGTCAGAGAGAACTTTAAATGACGAGGATGCATCTATGAATCATCAGAGAGATATGAAGAAAAGATATAGTGAGAGATCTGTGAATTCTGACATAAAGTTTGATGACTCAGATGAGCATGAGTCGGACTGCAGCGATGAAGTAGAAGAGCACTCGTGTGAGAAGCAAGTTAACCATCCTCCTCCAGAGCGTCCAGCTCCGAAGCTGCTGCCATCTTATGGTGCCACTGACGCAGACATGAACAAGGCTAACATATCTTCTTCTCGGGTTCATCCTAAGCTGCCGGACTATGATTCCCTTGCAGCTCGGTTTGAGGCACTCAGACTGCGACGATTCAGTTAGTTTGCACAAAATAGGATTTGCGCCATATATAAATATTTACCTCTACAGATTGTACTTCTCTCTATATACATTTTTGTATCATGATATGCTATGACAACATCTAATAAGCATTTTCCCTAAAGGGACAACAATTCTGATGTTTTTTCTACTTTCTAGCTGTTTTCTTTGCGCTCTCCATCTATCTATCGAATGAAATACAGAGTTGGCAAAATGTGAATCTCGTAATTAGAGTAAATCACAAAAAAGTCCCCGAAGTATACACCCGATTTCGGTGCCATATCTGAACTTTAAGGTAATAATATTGTGGTAACCAAACTTTAAGATCTGTCTCGATGTGGTCCTTGACTATTGGAATTTAGTTGGTTATTCTATCTTTTTAATGTTACTCGAACTTTAATATCTGTCTCGATGCGATCCTTGACTACTAGAATTTAGTTGATTATTTCGTCTTTCCAATCATACATTTCAATAATCAAGGATCACATTGAGACAACTATAAAACTTCGGGTATCACATTTTTACGTTTTAAAATTTAGGTATGACAGTAAAACCCAAAGCTGTCAGATCTCGAGTGCCTTAGTCTGGAATAAGTTGATTTGAGGTCATTTATCAGATACTATTCTTTTTTGAAAGTCAATATAAAATCAATGCATGTTTGACTTACACGATCCTCTGCATAACTCTCATGAATAAAAAAGATTATTTCCTTTCTTGTATGTCGATTTCCTTGTTATCTCAAAAGCCTAACTCGATCCATCACTTCTCATGACACAACCTACAAGTATTGAATACATTAATGAATATTACAACTATAATTAATGAGCAAATGAATCTTACATGCTACGAATGATTTTGGATAATAATTTTGTATATGAAATAAATGATTTTACCTTGAATTGTTCATTGTCCCAATAGTCAATGGCAACCTCCCACCCTGCGGGATGCCAAATTGGAGGTGGATTTTCTCTCGCTTCAGCCTCAGATGAGAATCGCTTGAAATGCTTCAATTTCTACTTATTTAACTTCAGTTTAAGAGAATCCCAAATTTATATGGAATAATGACTAGTAATGACCTTTCGTCCTTAGGAGTGGACACCTTGATGTATTTTGATTGCTTGATGTAGAATCCCCTCCTCTATCTCAGTCTCTATACCTCAATGAAATACATTTTGAAAATCAAAATAAATTTATAACTAATATAGCAATTGCAATTAGATTTTATTCAACTTTGATGTTATATACCTTCATATCCGAGATTATTGTTGCCTTTACAAAGGATGGGACTTTCCTAGTGTATATAGTATGCAACGAGATATGCATCCTCGTGATGAGTCCTAATTGACTGGAAAAATGACTATTGTGGTCTTCTATTGTATGACCTCCCTTGGTCACTTGCACTTTTATTCTTTCATATGGCTTCAAATTATTAAATTGACTGCATTTGCGGCCCCTACTTTTATGTTGATGCTCATGTAATGAAAGCATAGTTACATTCCTTAACATATCAAGGAAGAAACACATATAATAGCCTTTAACCAATGATAATGTGCGCATAGTTCAAGAGGAGCTTAAGTGTCCTCCTTTGCCTCTCCTTCATTCCCAGTATTAGTAGGAGTCTAAGTGTCCTTGTTCCCCTCTGAAACTCTCGCATCATCATCGTCCTCTGGCTTATTCTCTGGGGAGTGAGTGGCGGACCACAGAAGGATCTAGAAGTGGAAAATTCCAACACACGTGAAGATTTTTATGTGACTGTTTAGGAGGGCAAGGCTGTTGATTGAGGGCTGATTTGCATGGTTCATTCAGGTTGTTCCTTGGATACTCCTTGGAAGTAGGATTGCAGGTTGTTCATTTAGGAGGGGAATGCAGGTTGATTGAGGGCTGATTTACATGGATCATGTTATCATTGTCAGGAGGATGTCGAGGATGTAGATCACCCCTTCTTCAAGTCAAGGAGCTCCTTGGAAACTGGGAGTTATTTGGGAATCAATTGGTGCATACTAAAGGTGTATCAAGATTTTGGGATTCCATTGATGTGGACTAGAATGGCTCAAAGAATAAGAGATCAAGATGTATGGTGATTGTTTGGTCTCCTTGGTTAGCCAAAAATGGAGTGATTTTTTTACATGATGATTTTTATGGTGAAAATATGGTAGTGCATGCAAAGGCGTTAGTCGAGTGTTTGAGCTTGTAACTTTTTTTATCTGTAATAGACATGTAAATTTTTGGTGATTAAATGGTGAAGTTTTTGGGCACATACCTATACGATGAAGGGTTTTTTTCTTTCAAAAAATAAAAATTCAAGATAGTAAAAGATCTCAAAGTGTCTCATTACATTTTCTCTCAAAGAAAAAAAAAGATTGTAGAAAGCAGATAAATTACACGAGTATATATATATATATATGTATATGTATGTGTATATATATATATATCCACAGTGTCTTGTGCAAGTAGGTCTGCAAAACGCTCGATTTCGTCAACAACCACTACTGTTGTGACTAGTTACATCAGTTGGGTTTACACGAGGGTAGCATTATGAATGATTGTTCAGGAAAGAGACAAACACTATACACTTATTTAAAGGCAATCAAGGAAAATGTACTCAACTCTCTGATGAGGCACATGCATGTATTATGAAAACTAACCAGTACAAGTTTACTCTGACTCACATTGGGTAACATGTTTGCTGGTTATATTATTTACTTTAATTTTTCGTTCATGAACACTGCGGCAATGGTAATAAATTAGCTACATGTTGGCAAACTATCATTATTCAGTCATATATTTGTTTCTTATACAAGCACACACAAGTTTGAAACTCACAAGACTCTGCATCATGGGAACTTGGTAAAGTCCCTCTTAAGTGAATCCCCCAAGTATCTATATCCATGCCTAAATAGAACATTGTATCCCAATCCTAGGGTGGAGCAGTGTGCTCGACCCGACTCATCCCAGGAAAGCCCAACCTAGGCCTGCCATTTTCTCTCGAACCATGGGCTGGGTTGAGGCTTGGAAAATTTGTGAGAACCCCGACCTAGGCCCAGTACTTCAGGTCGGGGTTTGGGTCGAGCTAGGACTTGTTGCAACGTTGATTTTTTTAATCTTTGTGACCTCTTCGTTACCTTCTAAACCACACAATTTGAGAATGATTTTCTTTCTCATGTATGGGTTTTGGTATGTCGCAACGCACTCTGACATTGTGAAATCATTTAAAGATTATAAACCATGCAATTACAAATCAAAACAACACAGAGAACAAAAAATCCATGAAAATGATATGATATATAGACAGGGACGCAGCCACGAACATAAGTAGAGAATACAACACTTGTATACAGGTGTAGATGTGATCTATCCGATACATATACCGTCGCCAATCACCCTCTTATATAAGTATCACACAGTAATATATCTCTTATAGACTACCTTGATTGGAATATATATCCATCCATTTTCTCATAATTTTTGCAATATTGCTTGAAGTATTATTCAAAGTGACCACAACTAGTATTAGATAGTGTATAAGTTCGAAGCCAAAAGTGCCAATCATGCCACCTGCCAGCTTCGTTGAGTGACTCCATTATTTAGATGACTAGGTGAAACATGTCCCCAAACTTTTCTATTAGAATCGCTGCCTTCAAGGGTTCTACATGAGGTCCAGGCATACATGCCCCATCCTTTGCAGCTCCTAACTCTATCTATCCGGTCATCTTGAAATCTCATATGTGGGATGATAATAACCACTAACAAAATCAACTCTAGTAACATGTTGGAAACTCCAATTACTTTGATTGATGATTGTCATATATTAACCATGAATCAACCATAACCTTACTACAATTATATCTATACTAACATGATTTAATCATTTTATCGTCCATGTAATTTTGCATGGCATACATTAAAAAGAGATTTTTGAAAAACAATTTTTTTAAACAACAAACAAAAGGATTTTCTTCAAGCAATCGCAGTATCAACTATATGAATAAGCAATAAGCAATTCCATCTTGGCAACTAAGTTGCCAACTTAATAGTTAAAGGACTATCACAGTTGCATTAATACCATAATCTGTAATGGTGTTAAATGTGGAACATTGTAAAATATGTTATTAACATAAGTACTCCATGAATATTAACGAAAATCAATTGAATCTCCAATGTTGACTTTGAGTAATGCAATTAGCTAATTAAGACGGCCAATTTAAGTTGCAGAATTGGCCAAAACAGTAATGCTCTATGCTTATCCCATTTCAACAAAAAAAACTTTTGATAACAGACAGTGGAATCGAATTATGTGGAATTATTAGAAAATGGTAAGGGAATAAAATGATACTCTAGTACTTCATCCAATATATAGAAAGAAAACATGGGTAACATTGTCCACATCTCACAGTGGATTAAAGAAAACAACAGATTAGTTAGAGATCATATCCTATTCTTCCAATGCATTGGAACAGATTAGTTAGTGTAATTTCCCGAGCTTAGGTTCCCGGTCCGTTATTGAGGAAAACTGGCCCTGACAACTTGTTGGGTTCGGGCTCAAATGGACCCGTTGACAACCACCCAAAATGCTTAAGCCCAAGTTGACAAGTAGTAATCCCCACCACTTATAAACCACACCCACACTTTGTGAGTTTTCGATGTGGTACTATGTTTGGGGTTGGGGTGTTACAACCTCCCCCACTTATATTCGCAACGTCCTCGTTGCGACATGGCCCATCACTTATTCCCAGTGATAATGGCGGCTGCACACTCCCGGCTTAGTTCCATTCGGGTAGCCCTTTCCACTATCAGAGGGAACCTGCTCTGATACCATTTGTAACATCCCGGGCTTAGGTTCCCGGTTCGTTATTGAGGAAAACTGGCCCTGACAACTTGTTGGGTTCGGGCTCAAATGGATCCGTTGACAACCACCCAAAATGCTTAAGCCCAAGTTTACAAGTAGTAATCCCCACACACACTTTATGAGTTTTCGATGTGGTACTATGTTTGGGGTTGGGTGTTACAGTTGGAGATCATATCCTATTCTTCCAATCCATTGGCATTGGATATGCAAAAATGTGTATATGAAATTATTGAATCGGGCAATGGGCAAATATGGAGAGTAAATCTGTGAAGTATAACTGATATTATCTTAATCCACATTCTAGTTACCTAATAGATCCAACATTTTCGCATATTACCAATAAGAATTGGTAAGATAGCTCCCACAACTCATCAGGATCTTGTTCTTATGAATTGAATGTATTTACATTTTGTATCAGTAATGTAACTACTGTATTTTTATGATATGTGATTCAACAACACAGAACTTGTGATTGATCGGACTAAGGCACAAAGAATAGCTTTTGCAATGGAGCGAGATTTAACATGATCAAAATATTACTACAAAGTGGTGTTCGGTATCAGGATACATGGTACGAGATAAGGAAGGATTAAGCTGTTGTATTCCTCGTTTCTGTTCGTTTGCAGGAATAGAAGTATGTGGGGTATGTGGTCATTATGTGCTATTCTCGGTTTGGTTGGATAAAAAGAGATACATGTTATAAGTTAGTTACGTTTGATAAAATGGTTAGATAAGTGGTAGTTATGTGTATCTTTATAGAGGAAGAGGTTGATGATGATGGAGGGATAGGGTTCAAACCATATCCCTCATGTTGACTCCAATGTCCAAACATTGACCATTTTTAGAAGGATGTATATTTAAGCAGGGATACATGCCTTATATCCCTCAAATGAACACCGCCTTCTTCAACATAGTGGGGAAAATCCGAGTTCTTTATTTACCCTCGTAAATGATATCAAGGAAGATGAAATATAAGTAATTCAAAACACATCAAAAGGTTTGAGTGAAGAAATTAATAAAATCATATGAAACCAACAACAATGAAGGATATAACTTCACTATCTCTGAGTATGTTCCGTCGAATTCCTCTCATGTTGAAAATGATGCATTCAGTGCCTAGGTGACCATCACGTTCGTGGAAATCCTTCAAGATTCCTTTGCAGTGGTCATCACATATCATTAAATAGATCAACTTCTTCAGCGACGTCGGTGGCCCTCGACATGGATTCCGACAAGAAAAAACAATGGTCTGGTGAGGGGAAAAAGGGTAAGCATCTAGGGTTGAGAGCAGACCCTATATCTCTTGTATTTTATAGAGAAAGTGCCACTTTTGAATCCGGTTCAGATCCATAAACGCTTCACGACCGATTAACTTAAACATCGATATCTTGAGCTTGGAAACCCAGGATTCGATGTACTTGAGCTTGTTGAAAAGTTCTCGATGAGTTCTAAAAAAGTGACAGTCATTTGTATTTTATAGGTTTTCAAAACTCTAGATTTAAAAATCAGAATACATGGAGTGAGAAGAGTAAGATGACAATCACTCTAGCAAGTAAGACAATCAAAGACTTATACATTACAAAGGTGGAGTTGATGGAGACTAGAGGTGGAAAAAGCATGAGGGAAATGTAAGCAATTGGAAAAAAATTATTTAAAATAAAATTTGTTTAAATATCTGTTTAAGACGCCTCCTTCCCACCCAGATACCTTGATGGCAGAGATTCCTCTTATAGGTGATGCAGTTGCTATTTTGTGGTCTATCAAATCCTTTCTCAAAGGGACATCATGTGGCAGAGATGGGCTGAGAGCTCAACACATTTTAGATGCCCTTTGTGGGGAGGGGTCGGCAGTTGCCACTGATCTATTACGTGCTATAATCTATGGCTAGGTGGGAGATTCCCATTGAGTTTGGCTGAGTTTGTAGCCTCCGCACCTCTTACTCCACTGCTCAAACCAGACAACGACATACGTCCTATTGCTGTAGATACTATATGGAGGCATCTTGTATCCAAAGTTGCTATGATGGGTGTGGGAAAAGAGATGCATAAATTTCAATGACTTTCAATTTCGAGTTGGTATATCTGGAGGAGAAGAAGCCATCGTACACAGCTTCAATAGAATTTTGAGTAAGCTTCATGGTGACGGGTCTCTCTCTATGCTTACAATAGATTTCTCTAATTCTTTCAACATGATAGATAGATCGTTGATGCTTTGTGAAGTTAGAAAGAGATGCCCATTTATTTCCTTATGGGTGGAGTTTATATATGCTCAGCCTGCCAGATTATATATTGGAGACAATCATTTATGGTCATCCACCGGAGTGCAGCAAGGTGATCCTTTAGGTCCACTTCTTTTTTCTCTCGCCTTGCATCCATTTATTCATGAGATCCGAGATAATTGTAAGCTCCTTCTCCATGCTTGTTATCTTGATGATGGGACTACCATCGAGGATACCTTGGAGGTAGCTAAGGTGCTTAACATTATACTATGCAAGGGTTCATGGATGGGGCTTATGCTAACTATAAAAAAATGAACTTTTTTAGCCTTCATGTGATGGATAGAAGATCCACAATGGGTTGTTTCCGGTGGATATTGGGAGGCATGTGCTGGGAGTGAAGATACTTAAAGGTGCAGTGAGTAGACAAACTTTGTTTAAGACCTGGCTATGATTGAAGGATATGGGAAGATCCTCAAGCGCATCACAGAAGCGTGAGGATCGCATCGTATGCGATCGGGAGCGACTAGTCGCACTAGTTGCTCGATGCAACGGAAATCAAAAAATTTCATATGATGAAACAACATGATCCAAGAACCATTCTTAGATCGTTTCTTCTAAACCACAATTAGGTATAAGGTTTACCTCTTGAAGCGTGGTTGCGATCGAGTCTCTAAGCGAAGAGACCTCCTGTCTCAAGACCGATCCGACGGAGGAGACGCTTGTGAACGCGGGAATGAATCGTGTGCTCCTCACAATCCATGTTGATGATCCAAGCAACGGATCTCCTGATCTCATTGTTGGAAATGCGAGCCCACGGCGAGCCATTATGCAATAAATGTTATTGCAATTCACTCCTTAGTCTGAAATGAAGAATACATAATTTGCATAATAGGTCCCTTAGTACAATTAGGGTTATGTACCATGGCCATCTTGATGATCATACAGCTGTTGATTCAGTTATTGCATCATAGAGGCCGGTGCTTGGATGAATATCTAAAGAGTTAGATTGAGGACTCATCAAGCACCATCAAATGATTGTTAAGAGATGATCTCCAGCCTGAGAAGGAGATGGCAATCCTTTCTCTAAAGGTTGATATCTGACCGACCTCTTGATGTAGGTCCTCTGCTTAGGAATAGAGATTCGGAGGTGTCAGAATAGTTAGGTCAAAGAGTTGACTTAACGAGATCGAGATAACCGAAGTCCTATATCGTATACTGTCACGATACATGCACGTATCCTCTGACCGGAGATAGATGTGTTACTATATGTCTAAGTATGTACATTTGGCAGACCAATAGGTTGATGACCTAATCAAGGTCTATACACCGGCGTGCTGGTGTGCATATAAGGGCATATGAGTAATACGATCTCTCAAAGGGATCATACAGGTTCAGTTACTGAACCGGAAGACACGAGCTCACTCATGAGATATTGGGAAGAATCAAATTCTGTGCGCACGATCGTCTCGCTTTGGAAGCTTGACTGAATTTGTAGGTTTGATATATACTTTTGGAAAGTATATGATCAAGACCTAGGTATGATATACGCTTTTGGAAAGTGTATGATTGATACCAACTCCCAATGATCGAATGAGAAACTTATTGATAAAACCATGAAGTAGACAGTATAAAGTTGATCCAATACTTCGGGTTTAGTCTGAGTCTTCCAGTATGCAGGATGTACAGGTATTGGGAATACCTGAGGGTGATGTGATCATAAACGATTGTACAACCATGACGCTTCCATTCCTAGGGAGTGATGAAACGTGTCTGGATTTTAGTGACTCCTCTCAATAGATAAGTGATTTGATCTTGGTCCAAGTGTTGGACATTGATCTGAATGTGATTCAGATACAATGAGAAGATTAGATTTACGGTCTTGATTTAATCAAGCATCTATGGGAGGCCCGTGATCTGGATTTGAGATACGATCTCAATATCCATGTCACTATACGTGGAACAATAGAATTGCCATGTCCTTATCTCCAAGTATCTGCGGAGAAAGCGCATTATCCTTGAAGGAGTTCATGGATAATTCTATTGTTGATATATATATATATATATCCGAGCATTGAGAAAATGGATAATTAAATGTGATTTAATTATCATGAGTAATATGAATTTGATTCATATTATAAAGAGAGTTATCTGAGATAATTAAACGTGATTTAATTATCAAAGATGTAAATAATGTGAATGTGATTCATATTATTTGAGAACAAGAGAATAGATATCCAAGATGATTAAATGTGATTTAATTATCATGGATATGAATAATGTGGATAGCAATATCCATATTAGTCACATATATTATAAATGTGATTTATAATATATAAGAGAGAGCTATTTGTAATTTACATTTGTTAATTAAATGTTAATGTGAATTGGATTCACATTGGACATTGAATTGAAAATGTAATTTACATTTTGTTTTGGGTTGTGAATATGATTCACAAATTTTTCAATGGCAAGATTGCAATGTCTACAAAATAGTTGTGAATTATTTTTGTAGAATAATTTACAACAAAAGTTGTTGCAAATAATGGAGATTACATAAAAGATAAAATAGCCACCTTCCTAATGGAGGAGGGTGGATGGCCACCACTCCCATTAGGAAAGGGAGGCCGTCCCCCTCTCCACATGAAAGGAGGCTTTCTCTCCTTTCATTATCTCCATGTATTGATGATTTAATTTTGTGATTAAATTGTGTTGATTTATCAATATATATTTAATTTAAATTAAATTAATTGTTGTTGGTTTTACCAACACAAATCTTAGCCATTAAAAGAAACACAATCAATGAGAGCCATTGGATTAGTGTTGTCCCATGGATTGAGATCCATGGATCCCAAAACCCTATAAAAGGAGAGGCAGTCCATTGCTCTTCTTTACACTATGCTTGACAAGCATATCTCTCTCTCTCTCTTTTTCTCTCTACGCGCCTCCTCTCTCTCCCTCTCATGGCCGTCTACCATGGATGCCCTAGAGAGGTTCTCCATCGCCGCAGCGTCGTCATTATGCTGCCCGATGGTTTGCTCGTGGAACTTCGTCTACTTCAGCGTGCCTTGCTCGTGAAGAAGACGTTGGATATCGTGTGTCGAGATCAGGAGATCCGCTGCTTGGATCATCAACATGGATTGCAAGAAGCACGCGATTCATCCCCGCGCTCGCAAGCATCTCCTCCGTCGGATCAGACTTGAGACAGGAGGTCTCTTCATTTAGAGACTTGATTGCAACCACTCTTCAAGAGGTAAACCTAATACTTGTTTGTGGTTTAGATGAAACGATCTGAGAAGTGTTCTTGGATCATGTGGTTTCGTCGCATAAAAATTTTTTAATTTCCGCTGCATAGAACAACTAGTACGACTAGTCGTTCTTCATCGTATTCGATACGACGATCACGCTTCCGTGATGCGCTTGAGGATCTAACCATATCTTTCAAGTGGTATCAGAGCCAGGTTGGTGTTTTTGGATACGATCTATAAACCAAAGACGACTTGGGTTCATTAGGGTATGCGGAAGTTTTCTTGCATTTCATTTTCGCATCTCTGTTTTGATATTATTTTCGGCACTGTTTAAATTGTTTAAACACAAAAATAGTAATTGAATTTTTTTCCCTTTAAATAAGGAAACCGTAGGATCTGAGTTTGCGTGATTTCGATTCCGTTTGCTCAAGATATGCTCATTTTAGTGAACAAGTATCCACTGTTTCGGGGACTGCGGATCATGACGTAATTAAGATGTTAATTGCGGATTTGAAACGCCTTGAAATACGTGCAAATCACTTGGGTTCTGTTGTAAATCAAGTTAGCAAACTTTAGAAATTTACTTTACTTAATTTGGATTTAAATTGATTGAGATATGATATTTTTAGTAAGTGAGGGTCACTGCTGAAAATACTTTCCTAATCAAAAACCTAGTGATTGTCATTTAATTAATTAGTGAAATTAAATTGTTTAATTTCCTGGAATAATTATGCATAAATATATGTGAAATATTTGATGATAATTATATCCTTAAATGACTTTGTCCTAAGCAACAAATGATTAGATGTGATCTAGATCAAGATTGGTTACATGATCTACATGATCAACATTCCAACAAACATGTTGCTTGAATAGGATTTGGGATTTGTTTAGCAAATCTCATTATAATGTTAATCAAAATTGTTTTGATTATTATTATATGGTATAATTTCGGTTGAAGAACCGATGATCATCTCAAGTACAAAATGATCTATTTTGCATTATCCTTTCCCGAGGTGGATATGATGTCTAGTCGGAGAGCATTGGGGTCGCGGGTTGCAACGTATGTGGTCCGTCCCACTCTCGTTGGTAATGGCCATGACAACAGGTAGGGTTAGTATAATGCTTAAGAAATCATGATTTATTTCTAATTATTAAAATTCGAAATAATACGTATTTGAGATAATACCATAATTCAAGTAACAATTAAAATTATTTGTTGGATATTAATTGGATCATTAATTTAATATGATTAGATTAATTGGAATCCAATTAAAATTAAAACACTCTATGAATAGAGATGTTATTTCCCTTGGAAGAATTAATCATAATGAATATGATTCATAATGATTAATTAGAATTTGAATATGATATGGAGGATCACATAAGTGACATCCATGGTCTCCCGTCAAGGCGAAGGTTTCCGTCGCCAGGGATTGTATGTAGGAGACGCCTGTCCGAAGTGACAGCTCCTGTATGCAAGCGCATTTGGATCGGGCTCTTTGCTTCTCGAAAGAGTAAGGCCGTATACGTAGTGACCCAAATATCGGATCCTCATATTATTGGGGCGATATTGGATTGCGTATAGCGAGTACTATTCCTGTTGACGGTTGGTTCAATTAACGACGGGTCAACATCGCCTTAGGGGTGGTGGGCCCGGGTGTTAAAGATCGAATTGGGAATGCAAGTTGGACTTGCAAGGCGGAATGTGTTCCCGCTTCTTTTTATCCGAGTTGCAGATTCTCATATTATTGGGATGTAACAAAGATAAGGAAGGAGATCCCAGATCTTGTTAAGATATAATGGTAAGTATATCTCTTACATTAAAAGTGATTAAGGGAATGAATTTTCAGTGTTGACAAGACAAGACAACTTTGATATAAAAATTCCTAAATCAAAGTAATATATATATATATATATATATTTATGCAAATTTCTTATTTCAGATAATCCTTCATTAAAACCCACTCAATGTTGTACTCAATAATAACCAGTAAAATATCATGGATTGGACTCATGATCCAAATATTGTACTTGCAGTTGAACACATAATGTATGTGGTTGCAATGTGCAAGTTTCCTCATAATAATGAGGAATGGCAATTAAATAAATAATAGGACTACAACCCTAGGGTTTGTATGTCTCTATAGTATTGATCTCATTGGATGTACTTTGGAAGTAACATGTTGATGATGATCGCAATTGTCAAATAATCCTTATAAAGACTTAAGAAGATATTCTGGCATACATATGTGCTCTTGACATTATCATGAATGACATGGTTCACTGCATCATGTAGAATGGTAGCTCTATAAGAGATGATGTATTCAAATTGTTTGAGTACCTACCTGAACCTATGTTCTAAGAGTTTAGATGGATGTAGATGATGAGTGTCATCATTCTACTATCTATATTCTGGTCATTCATGAAGCTTCATAATATTCATATTGTATGAATTTAATGAAGCATGTATAAATGTTGAAATGCTCTTACATAAGAGATCCTTAGTCTTTAGCAATGGTTGCTTATAGATAAAGGGAGCGCAGTGGAAGCATGGGTTGGACCCGAGTAAGAAGTATGGTCAAAGAGTTGACTGTACATCTATGACTTCCATATGTCATCCGAAGAGTTGGATGAATGCCAATACTGCAATAAGTTGATGTGTTGATAGTATGACTATCAAGTCTATCTAGAATCCTTAGAGAAGGACTCGGATGGAGCATAGGATTAATCTACATAAATCATTGATATTGACTTGCTTATTAAATAATATAAAGTCAAATAATTGTATCTCAATCTTCTGATGACATTTGCAATAGGTTGCATATGTTTTAGAAGACTGGAAAATTTGATCTTAAAGGTTTATAGTTATCCACATGGATACTGATGCAATTGTTGCAACAATCTTTGTTGGATTGATAGACTTGTTAATTTCAGTGGGAGAGCCCTTAGTCTCAGAGAATGTCTCTATAACCTAGATATAAGAATACACTCATTGCTTGTTTCTAAATGTTGGAAATAAACATGAATTCTGAGGTAGAACTATCATAAAGAGTTATGATGGAGATATTTCAGATAGTAATATAAAATCTAGTGGACTCCACTAAATTAGAAAATTTATGAATGGCTCATTAACATTTCTAAATGCTGAAATTAAAACTTAAGATCAATATGAGGATGAAGATCATTTGACAATGATCTAGCATCAAGCCTTGGACATTTGTTTATTGATTTGATCAATAGACTAGTAAGAGATGAAACTTTAGAATGACTAAAATTTCAAAACTTACATATTTATGAATATTGTATTCAAAGTAAAATGTCCAATACACCCTTCTTAGATAAAGGTGTAAGATGCCAAGGTATTCAGGATCTCATGCATATTGATGTCATCTATATCATAGTAAACATTATGGATATGTGATATCTGTTGATGATTATGTATGATATGAGATTTCTTCTCTTCACCTAAGAAACCTTTGAAATGTTCAAAGATTTCATTATTTTTTGATTTAGAACCAAAGTTTGAAGGAAGATAAAATGAATTTGATCTAATCTAGGTAGCAAGTACCTGCTAGATAAATTCAAAGAATACCTTATAGAGATATGAATATCACTTCTATCTCAATCCTCCTAACACACCTTAACTCAATAGAGTTATAGGTAGATACAATTGGATCATGTGTGACATGATCTTATCAATGATGAATTTTAGCATAATTATCCCTTAGTTTCCTGGTATATATATGTGTAGTAGAGACTGCGTACAATGTATATCCTTAAAAAGGTTCCATGTATGTTGGAATCTAGCACTTGAGAGTGCTGCTTCATTAGGAAAATAAAGGATGGTATTGGATACCTACTTTATGACCTTGAGATTCTTAAAGTATCTCATCTCTGAGAATGTTATTCTTAGAGGTTGAGACTCTTGAAATCAAGATGAAAATGAAGTGTAGGAACTCATTTAATCTTGAGAAGATAATGAGGCTCCTGAAATTGGAAACTAAAAGACAATTAAGGATGAAACACTAATACCTCTTCAAATGAGTTTGAGGATGTATTCCATGTGTCAGTTAAGTCTGACAATGATCGAACTTCATTTGATGAAGCTTCTGAAGATCATAACATGGAAAGATGGATTTTAGCGATAAAAGTCTAAAGTAGACTTCATATACAAGTGTAGTATATGGACCCTCGAGGATCCACCTATATGGGTAAGACCTGTAAAGGTGTAAATGGATCTTCAAGAAACAGGGAACCTGATGAGAAGGTAGAAACCTTCAAAGCACGGTTGGCTAAACGCCGAAAGAGAAGACATTGCTTGCGATGAGATTTGCTCTTTGGTGACCATGCTTAAAACCGTCAGAATATTGCTAACCTTAGCTACACAACTTGACTATTGCATCTTCAAGATGTAAGTCAATATTGCATTCCTCTATGAATACCTCTCTGAGGATATTCACATGAAGTAGCCCCAGGGCTTCATGGTTGAGGAAAGCAAGGTGTGCAAGCTAAGGAATCCATCTAAGGACTCAAATAAGCTTCTTGAAGTTGGATCATAAGATTTGATGAAATTATAAATGTTATGATTTCAGATAGAATCTGGATGAGCCATGTGAAGCTTAGTGGGAGTGCCTTTGTGTTCATCGTGCTAAATGTAGATAATATCCTAATCATTTAGAATGATATAAGTGTTTTATAGACTGGCTATTCCATATCCTGAAATATAATTGCAAAAGATACCTCTTAGATCTTAGTTCTGAAATTGTTTAGGAGCAAAGAGAAGAGGGTATTGGGACTGTCATATTAGTAGTACACCTTGGACATCTTCCATTTTATGGAAAATTCCAAGAAAGGCTTCCATCTCTTAAGATATGGTACTGAGCTATCTAAAGGGATAGCACCTCAAAGAGTTGAGGAAGTAAATGCTAGAACTGCTTGCACTTGTGCATCAGTTACGAGAAGTTGAGTGTATGCTAGATGTGCAAAAGAGCCAGATGTCTGCCATGCAGTGGGAGTAGTAATCTGTTACTAGTCCTACTCTGGAAATAAAACACTTAGTTGCAGTAATAACAATATCTTCAAAGATGATGAAACTTAGAGATAGTGATCTCAAAGTCTTGTATTCAAAAGTTTAAGACCATGTAGATAGTGATCTATAAGGGTCTTAACTTTAGATACCTTAGGAGATAGAGATCTCTGGGAATGAAGGTATTCTAATAAGGATTATGGGAATACTGGTTATAATAATTAATCGAGCTAAAGTGTCAAGGACACTATGACAAAATTGAGTATTGGTTGCATAAGATGCAACATTCGCATTGGATGCGAGCACTGTTACTGGGGATATGCAAGTGCCGTAAAAGGACTTGGCGTAGTCTCTTGGGAACAGAGTGACTGATCAGCTTACCTAGCTATTTTCTAAATAGCCTATGATTGTCACATGAGTCTGGGTATAAATGATTAGCCCATGGCTCTTTGGGCTAGTGGGAGATTGTTGGAAATGCGAGCCCACGACGAGCCATTATGCAATAAATGTTATTGCAATTCACTCCTTAATCTGAAATGAAGAATACATAATTTGCATAATAGGTCCCTTAGTACAATTAGGGTTATGTACCGTGGCCATCTTGATGATCATACAGCTGTTGATTCATTTATTGAATCATAGAGGCCGGTGCTTGGATGAATATCTAAAGAGTTAGATTGAGGACTCATCAAGCACCATCAAATGATTGTTAAGAGATGATCTCCAGCCTGAGAAGGAGATGGCAATCCTTTCTCTAAAGGCTGATATCTGACCGACCTCTTGATGCAGGTCCTCTGCATAGGAATAGAGATTCGGAGGTGTCAGAATAGTTAGGTCAAAGAGTTGACTTAACGAGATCGAGATAACCGAAGTCCTATATCGTATACTGTCACGATAGAGGCACGTATCCTCTGACCGGAGACAGATGTGTTACTGTATGTCTAAGTATGTACATTTGGCAGACCAATAGGTTGATGACCTAATCAAGGTCTATACACCGGCGCGCTGGTGTGCATATAAGGGCATATGAGTAATACGATCTCTCAAAGGGATCATACAGGTTCAGTTACTGAACCGGAAGACACGAGCTCACTCATGAGATATTGGGAAGAATCAAATTCTGTGCGCACGGTCGTCTCGCTTTGGAAACTTGACTGAATTTGTAGGTTTGATATATACTTTTGGAAAGTATATGATCAAGACCTAGGTATGATATACGCTTTTGGAAAGTGTATGATTGATACCAACTCCCAATGATCGAATGAGAAACTTACTGATAAAACCATGAAGTAGACAGTATAAAGTTGATGCAATACTTCGGGTTTAGTCTGAGTCTTCCAGTATGCAGGATGTACATGTATTGGGAATACCTGAGGGTGATGTGATCATAAACGATTGTATAACCATGACGCTTCCATTCCTAGGGAGTGATGAAACGGGTCTGGATTTTAGTGACTCCTCTCAATAGAGAAGTGATCTGATCTTGGTCCAAGTGTTGGACACTGATCTGAATGTGATTCAGATACAATGAGAAGATTAGATTTACGGTCTTGATTTAATCAAGCATCTATGGGAGGCCCGCGATCTGGATTTGAGATACGATCTCAATATCCATGTCACTATACGTGGAACAATAGAATCGCCCTGTCCTTATCTCCAAGTATCTGCGGAGAAAGCGCATTATCCTTGAAGGAGTTCATGGATAATTCTATTGTTGATATATATATCCGAGCATTGAGAAAATGGATAATTAAATGTGATTTAATTATCATGAGTAATATGAATTTGATTCATATTATAAAGAGAGTTATCTTAGATAATTAAACGTGATTTAATTATCAAAGATGTAAATAATGTGAATGTGATTCATATTATTTGAGAACAAGAGAATAGAGATCCAAGATGATTAAATGTGATTTAATTATCATGGATATGAATAATGTGGATAACAATATCCATATTAGTCACATATATTATAAATGTGATTTATAATATATAAGAGAGAGCTATTTGTAATTTACATTTGTTAATTAAATGTTAATGTGAATTGGATTCACATTGGACATTGAATTGAAAATGTAATTTACATTTTGTTTTGGGTTGTGAATATGATTCACAAATTTTTCAATGGCAAGATTGCAATGTCTACAAAATAATTGTGAATTATTTTTGTAGAATAATTTGCAACAAAAGTTGTTGCAAATAATGGAGATTACATAAAAGATAAAATAGCCACCTTCCTAATGGAGGAGGGTGGACGGCCACCACTCCCATTAGGAAAGGGAGGCCGTCCCCCCTGTCCACATGGAAGGAGGCTTTCTCTCCTTTCATTATCTCCATGTATTGATGATTTAATTATGTGATTAAATTGTGTTGATTTATCAACATATATTTAAATTAAATTAAATTAATTGTTGTTGGTTTTACCAACACAAATCTTAGCCATTAAAAGAAACACAATCAATGAGAGCCATTGGATTTGTGTTGTCCCATGGATTGAGATCCATGGATCCCAAAACCCTATAAAAGGAGAGGCAGCCCATTGCTCTTCTTTACACTATGCTTGAGAAGCATATCTCTCTCTCTTTCTCTCTACACGCCTCCTCTCTCTCCCTCTCATGGCCGTCCACCATGGATGCCCTAGAGAGGTTCTCCATCGCCGCATTGTCGTCGTTATGCTGCCCGATGGTTTGCTCGTAGAAATCCGTCTACTTCAGCGTGCCTTGCTCGTGAAGAAGACGTTAGATCTCGTGTGTCGAGATCAGGAGATCCGCCGCTTGGATCATCAACATGGATTGCGAGAAGCACGCGGTTCATCCCCGCGCTCGCAAGCGTCTCCTCCGTCGGATCGGACTTGAGACAGGAGGTCTCTTCGTTTAGAGACTTGATTGCAACCACGCTTCAAGAGGTAAACATAATACTTGTTTTTGGTTTAGACGAAATGATCTGAGAAGTGTTCTTGGATCATGTGGTTTCGTCGCATAAAAAATTTTTAATTTCCGCTGCATAGAACTACTAGTACGACTAGTCGTTCTTCATCGTATTCGATACGACGATCACGCTTCCGTGATGCGCTTGAGGATCTAACCATATCCTTCACTCATCACACGAGATCCAATATCTTCTTCACGAGCGAGACGCACCGAAGGAGATGAAGATCCACGAGTTGATGATCCGGCAACATAACAACGATGCTGCGTCGATGACGACTCTCACAATGGCTCCATGATGGACAACCATTATAAAAGAGAGTCATGCTTGGCGTGTGGAGAAGAGAGAGAGAGCATTCATTAATCATCTCTCTTGAAGAGCAATGGATGCCTCTTCTTATATAGGGTTTTGGGAACCCATGGATCCCAATCCATGGGAAACACATAATCAATGGATGAGATTGATTTGTGTTTCTTTCAATGGCTAAGATGTTGTTGTAAAAACACAACAACAAGTCATTTAATTCAAATTAATTAATATTGATAAATCAATATAATTAATCTTAAATTAAATCACATTTGACTAGAGATAGGATAATGAGAAGACCAACTCCCATCCTAAAAGAGAGGGGACGGCTACTCCTCTCCACATGGAGAGTTGTAGCTGTCCACTCCTCTTGGGAGGAATGGGTCAATCTCCCCAAAATATCATGAGATCTCATTATCTCATGATATCTCCTATGACTCTTGTCGAGAATATTTTCACCATAAAATAATTCCAAATTATCTTATGGAAAATATCAATCATGCCATTGAAATTATATGAATCTTATTCACAACCCAAAACAAAATGTAAATTATATTTTAATTCATCATCAAACGTGAATCCAATTCACATTAATAATCAATTAGCAAATATAAATTATGATATGCTCTCTCTAATATATTATAAATCACATTTATAATATATATATGATTAATATGGATAGTGCTATCCATATTATTTATATCCATGATAATTAAATCGTATTTAATCATCTTGTATCTTTATTCTCATGTGTCAAAATAATATGAATCACATTCACATTATTCACATCTTTGATAATTAAATCATATTTAGCTATCTCAGATAACTCTCCTTATAATATGAATCAAATTCATATTATCCATGATAATTAAATCATATTTAATTATCAATTTTCTCGATGCTCGGATACATATATCAACAATGAAATTATCCATGAGCTCTTTCAAGGATAATGCGCTTTTTCTGCGGATACTTGGAGATAAGGACATGGCGATTGTATTATTCCACGTACAGTGACTTGGATATTGAGATCACATCTCAAATCCAGATATTACAGACCTCTCATAGATGCTTGATTAAATCAAGACCGTAAATCTAATCTTCTTATTGTATCTAAATCACATTCAGATCAACGTGCAACAATTGGACCAAGATCAGATCACTTCTCTACTGAGAAGAGACACTAAAATCCAGACCCGTTTCATCACTCCCTATGAATGGAAGCGTCATGGTTATACAATCGTTTATGATCACATCACCCTCAGGTATTCCTAATACATGTACATCCTGCATACTAGAAGATCCAGAATAAACCCAAAGTATAACATCTATTTTACATTGTCTACTTCAGGTTTTTATCACTAAGTTTCTCATTTGATCATTGGGAGTCAGTATCGATCATATACTTTCCAAAAGCATACATCATACCTAGATCTTGATCATATACTTTCCAAAAGTATATATGAAATGTGCAAATTCAGTCTAGCTTCCTAAGAAAGACGACCGTGCACGGAATTTGATTCTTCCCAATATCTCATGAGTGAGCTCATATCTTTTCAGTAATGAACATGTATGTTCTCTTTGAGAGATCGTATTACTCATATGCCCTTGTATACACACCAGCGCGCTGGTGTACAGACCTTGACTAGGTCATCAACCTATTGGTCTATCAAATGTACATACTTAGACATATAGTAACACATCTGTCTCCAGTCAGAGGATGTGTGCCTATATCATGACAACATATGATATAGGACTTTGGTTATCCCGATCTTGTTAAGTCAACTCTTTGACCTATCTAATCTAACACCTCCGAATCTCTATTCCTATGCAGAGGACCTGCATCAAGAGGTTGGTTAGGTATCGGCCCAGATGAGAAAGGATTGTCATCTCCTACTCAGGCTGGAGATCATCTCTTAACAATCATTTGACGATGCTTGATGAGTCCTCAATCTAACTCTTTAGATATTCATCCAAGCACCAGCCTCTATGATTCAATTATCGAATCAACAACTGTATGATTATTAAGATGGCCATGGTACATAATCCTAATTTTACTAAGAGACCTATTATGAAAATTAGTTATTCTTCATTTCAGATAAGGGAATGATATTTGCAATGACATTTATTGCATAATGGCTCGCCGTGGGCTCGCATGTCCAACAATGACGAGGGACACCAAAGCTGTTGACTTAATGCATTTTTACTCGCTCAATTGGATGATCCGCAAAGTGAAATTCTTTTATTATGATCTTGTATCGGTAATGTCAAGCTCGTGTTTTGCTTAAGACATGTTAAACTGCAAACATGGAACGAGTTGCTACGTGATTTGATCAAGGGCTTCACGGAGCTAATGATGATATTGTGGTTTGTGGAGGCCCTTTCTTTGGAGACCTTCAATGGTGGGTGGCATCACTACCCATTAGATTTGCTGGTTTCAGTCTTCATCCTGCTCTTGAGGCTTCCTCGTATGCTTTTGTGGTCTCTAGAGCTCAATCGTGGGTGCTCCAAGATCACATTTTACGAGACAGTGGGATAGATGGTATTGATTCTGACTTTCTATACACTTTGGAGGGCCTACGTACCACACTTCCATCTCTCAATCTTACATGGTTTGCTAAAAGGATACCGTCCCCCATAAAGCCTATAATGCTTTGGCGAGTTCTCTTTTTAGCAAAATTGTTGAAGAAATGGAAATTAAATTTGCCATGACTGTTAGGAAAAAAGTATTTTTTTCATTGTTTATAGGCTGAGCATGATCAAGGCTTCCTCGTGCTATTCCTATTGAGGGCTTTGGGATGCATATGTCACCTATTGAGTATCGTACTATCCTCAAATATCGTATTATGATTCTTCTTTTTCCAGCTGATGGGCCTTGCCCAGTATGCCATAAATTATGCTTGGACGCTTTTGGGGAGCATGCAGTTCATTCTCGTGAACTCCCATATTTTAAATATAGACATGCTTTTGTAAGGGATGTCCTTTGTGATGTACTCAGACACGTTGGAGTTGCTTCAAAGAAAGAAGCACCAGTGAATTTTTTGATAGATCCACTAGAGGGGAGATCAACACTCAGACTAACAGATGTTTTAAGATTTGGATGAGCTGGAGGGAAGCATGCATGTGTTGATTTCACTGGAGTTTCTCCATTGGTGAGTCCGATAAGGAGTGATTTTATTGCAGGATATGCTGCATAGAAAGCTGCCTCAGCTAAAGAATGAGAAAGCCCGTATTGACAATTAACATGAATTCATTCCTTTTGATTTTGACACTTTCGGATTCTTGGCTACTGAAGCAGTATGACTCCTCAAAAGGGTCCAGAGAATTATGCATAGCAATGTTATGGTTCCCGGATCTATAGATGTTGTATTTCGAAGAATTGGATTTGCCATCCAAAAGGTGTTGGTGATGCACCTTGTTGCCCATCTTCCATCAATCTTTCTGTAATAAGTTCATGGTGATTTTTTTTAAATTTTTTAATTTAAAAAGTTAAAAATCAAGGGTAATATGTAAAACTAGAGTGCTATGAAAGTATTTGTCTATATGAATTTTGAGACAATATCTGCATAATATTGCAAGTTTGCAGGGATACTCGCATAATTAAAAACCAAATAAATGGGCAGCAATGTAACTTAAAAAAGTCTTAAGAAAGATCGTTAGAAAAAAAAATTAAAAAAGACAACGACAAATAAATGGGACAAAATTGGGTATTGTGTAACTATGGAGTCAAGAAAAGGTCATAGCTATATACATTGATCACCATGGTTAATATAAATGTTCCCGTCCAATTTCCCGCTGTCTCCCCTCCGCCGGAGACACTTCTCCCTCTCTCCATCTACCGCTCACCAATCTCTTCGCCGCCTCCCGCTTCCGTTCCCTGATCATGGTAGTCTCTATTCTCAAAACCAGACATCTTCCCGGTTTCAAACCTTAAAGCCCTAACAGATTTCCTCCACTCCGATCCCCCAATTGAACGCAGATCCGCTTCATACTCCTCCAGAATCGGCAGGGCAAGACGCGCCTCGCCAAGTACTACGTGCCCCTCGAGGAGTCCGAGAAGCACAAGGTCGAATACGAGGTAATCGATCACTCATCTATTTTTCTTCTGTCGAATACTGCTTCTGGGGTGAATTTTAGGTGAAAGATTCGATCTTTGACCGTTTCTTTTGTGTGTTTTTTTTGGTCAGGTGCATCGTTTGGTGGTGAATAGAGATCCCAAATTTACCAACTTTGTCGAGGTAAGGGCCCTGTTATTTACGAGGATATAGTTTTTCTTGTTCATGGTTTGATTACAGAAGATGATGTGTTGAATTTTATGAATTTTGAGCTCTGGTTTGATGAGAAAGCGTGACTTCATCTATTCTTTGTAAGAATCCATGGGCTTTACAACGAAGAAATGCAGAAAAATGGGGGCTTGAAAGCTTATTTTGGTCTGGGATTTCAGGTGACTAGTAGTATGTAGTAGGATATGAGACCACCTGTACTTTTACCACTTGATTAAGCCACATACATATAATATATTTGACCCTTTCAAGACTTGGAAATTAAAGTTGCATGCATATGTTAAGAGATGAAATTACCAAACATATCTCGGAAATTGTGGTTTTGTTCAGTTTATTGTGGATACATTCCTCGACTCATTGTTAAATGAATATTTGTAAAATCGGTGGTTTAGTATTCGTCATGCCCAAAGCACAAAGGACATGTGCCAACACCTCGTCGGTTGGCACTTCTTTGCCCATATCCCATCGGTCACGTGAGCCCCATGAAACAATACATTCGGTGATGGATTTTTAAATGAATATAGCTTACAATTTTGAGGTGTTAGGAATAAAACTTTGCAATTTAGTAAACTAGAAAAAAGAAGCTCCCTTATGCCAATAAAGTGTCCATCATATTTTCAATTATGAAGATTACACTCTGGAAGTTGGAGAGAATTTGTAATTACTGCTCTAGTTGTGATATTAATCGAGAAATTATATTTGGAATCTAAGCGCCTTCACCATATAAATAGAATACACCGGTTATAAAATTGTGACAAACTTATTTCTCTCAAGTTTAAACTTTCGTAGGAGTAGCGACATATCCCACCTTCAAAAATGCCTAAAAAAGATGTCACCGACAACATAACTGTGGATGTTGCTAATTAAAAGTACATGTTTTTGTTGTCATGCATGCTAATAAAACATTATTCTTCATGTGGGGTTGCATTTTGGAGGTCAAGCGCATGTCGACTTGGTGCATGAGATATCAATCAAAATAAGTTGTTTTCTGTCTCTTCTAGTATAAAGGAGGAGATGGCAGTGATGTACGACGATGTCCTAGTATTTCCTTAGGGAGAGGTGCAACTGGGGTTTATTCTTGACAGATGGTAGGGTGTTATTAACTAATTGGGATCCTCTACTAAAGAAGATGGAGCAGAATCTGGGGGGTGGAAGCAAGATGTCTCTTGTGGAGGTGAGGGGTTGTTTTCGACAATCCTTATAAGCGAGATCCATCAAAGAGTCAAGAGTATCATGCAGAGATTTATTCTAGTCGTCCTTTAAGGAGGAGAGCATGGGGTAGTGCTAGTTTCTTGGTTCTTGATTTCAAGACCCTTGAAGGAGGGAGGCCTTACTATGTTTGCGCTTGCTCGAAATGAACTAGACCTTGTTAATGAAGTGGATGGTGCACATTTCGAAGAATGGAGATTAACTTGCTTTGTCAACTTATAAGAGATGTTTACAAGGTTAGGGTAGGTGTTGAGGTGGCATTAGGGTGGACGAGCATACGACACCCCTTGGATTGTTAGGAGTTTCTTTATGATGGTACCAAAGATGTCTCCTTTTTGCGACCAATTGTGGGTGATGGCATGTCGTTTGATTTCGTGATGGATGGTTGGACCATTGATAGTGTTATGTATGACAGGTTCCTAGATTGTTTTGCTTTGATGATGTAGATAGGGGCTACTATTGAAAATTTTGGTTTAAACCGAGGGATGATTTTAGGTTATAGTATCTGGCCTTCTTGTTAGGACTTTCTGAGCAGAGGATGTGGGAGTTTGTTGAGTTATCGAAAACTCTAAAGGATAAGGGGAACCCCTGTAGGATGTGAGGGATATGTGAAGATGATGAGTTCTCGATGAAGAAGGCTCACATAAGGCTGACTAGCCAAGAATGCATGAAGATGTGGCTTGGAAAGAAATTATTTGCTAATTTGGAAGCTAAGTGGGACATTGATGATGAGGTTTTCCTTTGGTTGCTGAGGCGATGGCGAGTCATGATTTGTGTTATTAGAGCATGCTTCATCCCATCTGTTGAGTTGATGTGACAGGTATCAGATGGAGGTTGATTATCACTTGCATCTCCTTTTCGAGTATGCATTCGCAAAGGAGACTTGGAAGAGTTCCGGAGTATTTTGGGCGGATATCTCTAGAGCGGAGGCATCCTGACACAACTTTGGGGAAGCAACCTATCATTTTAGGATGGAGAGAGCTAGATCGTCCAATCGCATGTGGGCCATTAGACTGGCTAGAAAATGTAGTGGTGTTTAGAGATGAAGGATATTACGCTCGAAATGTGGTTGCACATGTGCTTATGAACTTTTGGAAGTTAGTGTTGTAATTTCTTTTTTTCTGCGATTAGTTTTTTGAGATGCCTAGCTCTACTCATGTAATCATTGGTAGCTATTTTAGTATTCGAGAGACATGTATAGATTGAAGATTCAAACCCCGATATGTTCCTCAGTTATAGTTCTAGGTGTGTTGACATCCTATTACACCACAGGTGGGATTGTATCGGTTGCTCAAAAAAGCAGGATTGTGTATTACATACCACAGGTTGTACTAACTAGAAAATTTTGATTTCTCAAGCAGCCCTTTTGTTTTTGCTAAATCTTTGTAGGGCTAAGGAACTGATACATTCAAAGAAAAGAGAGTAAAACACATTATATTCAGCACAAGGACCTTACCCCTTAAAATAATCTCAATTTTTGGTGCAACACAAGATGTTTATATAAATCAATTATCGTTTCTTTGGGTTAGAAAAGTATGCTTTATTTTTTGTTTTGTTATAATTCCATAGGGTTGTGGCATTTGCCTAGATAGGATTTTGGATTCAGATATGAACTTTTTTAAGGATTGCATTTCCTACCATGTATAGTAATTAATTTTTTTTGAGGCTCAAAAAAAGGGGGAGACACTCTACGGTGTTCACCCCAATTTATTAAAAAGAAAAAGGACAAAGAAGGTTACAAGAAAATTACAAAAATCAAGCAAGCGCAAGACCCTACGGTACACGAAAGCGCCAAACGCAAAGATCACCCTCAAAAAGCCACCGTAGGGCTACCCTGAACACCAGTCATCCAGATAGCACGAGGCAATGATAATCACGTTTTCCCGGTAGAACCGCTGGCCCGCGAAAAGGGCCTCATTCCTCCCCAGCCAGATGCCCCTTGCAATCGGAGCCAAGAAATCCTTCCTTTCCCTGCCCCTGAAGTCCTGCAAGCTGTCGCAAAAAGCAACCAAGCTCTCTGAGTTGATCTACTCCAAGTCAGCCCAAAGGCCCCTAGCCAAGCTGCAGCCGAAGAACAGGTGGTCTATGGTTTGCAGCTCCTCATCACAAAGCCCGCAGTTCGGACCCACGTTCGGGAAAAATCTGGCGCAACAGTCACGCGTAAGCAGCCTCCCCTTGCGAAGAAGCCATAGAAAGACACCAATGCGCGCAGGAAGCTTCATCCCCCAGAGTAACCGGCAATCACGCAAGAGAGTAAGGTCCCCCACCTGAGGACTAGGAGCAAGAGCGAGATAAGCCTTTCGCGTGGAAAAATTACCATCCCTCCAAGACCAGTGATCCCGGCCATCATTAGGTTGAGCAACGTCAGCAAGCAAGCTCAATAGCGAGAGAAAATCATCCATATACTGATCCGAGAAATTCGCCATAAACCGCGGACACCAGCAACCGTCAACCCAGCACGCGGCCACCGAGGCCTCCTTATCATCCGCCAAAGCAAACAAGCGGGGAAAGCGGTCCTTGAAGGAACCCCTTCCCGACCAATCATCAGTCCAAAAACGAAATGAATCCCCCTTCCCCAACATCGGCTTAAAGAGGGAGAGATTTCGAGTAAAAACATCCAGGACACCACGCCAAAACGGAGAGAGGTGCCCATAAGCATCCCCCCGAGTGAAGCCTATCAACCCAACCCCCAGAAGCTCCCGCAGCACATTAAGAAGGAAGTTGTCCTCCTGTCCCCAGACCCTAGTCGCCCATTTTAACAGGAGAGCCTCATTAACAACCTCCAACCTCCGCACCCCCAAGCCCCCATCCCGCTTGGGCCGTGAGACGTCATCCCAAGCCACCAAATGAACCCCCTTCCCCCCTCCCCCTTCTTCCCCCACAAAAAACCCCGCAGACAATGCTCCAGGCGCAACCGAATCCCCTTAGGCATAGAACGAACCGAGAAGAAAAAAATTGGAATAGAGGAAAGCACAGTCTTGAGAAGAACCAGAAGCCCCCTAGATAAAAGAGCTGCACGCCACCCGGCAAGGCGAGCCTCCAGCTTCTCCACCACCACCCTCCAATCACGAAGCCTGACACGACCCACTGTCAGCGACAAACCAAGGTAATCGAAGGGGAGGCCACTCGGAGGGGAGCCCAACAACCGACCACACTCCATCGCCTCCACCTGCGACATCCCAAAGGGGACCACCTTAGATTTAGCCCCATTAATCAAGAGCCCCGAAAGCTCACTGAACAGCTCGAGAGTAATAGCCATACTGGAAACCTCTGAAGCGCCACCCTCGATGAAGCATAAAGTGTCGTCCGCAAATTGGATTAAGTGCACCTGGAATGCCCCCACAGTGCAGCCCCTGGTCAGCTCCGCCTCGATCACGCAGTCAATCATACGAGCCAACACATCCGACGCCAGCACAAAGAGAAGGGGAGCGAGAGGTCACCCCTGCCGCACCCCCCTCCTAGGCTGGAAGAAGCCCCCAACCAGGCGACCATTAAGCAAAACCGAGAGGGAGGCCGTGGTCATACAACGGCGCACCCACGAAATCCAAACCTCAGAGTGTCAGTAATTAATTAATGGTTGATTTTTTTAGAAACATTAGTTCATCAAAAATGCACTTCCATCTCTTTCTTCCTCCCTCTGACACTCCATTCCTTCTCAAACCCACATGGTATGCACACATTTCTTTAATTTCCTCTCATCCTCTGATTCCTCTTTCTCTTTTCTTTTTTTTTTTTTTGACGCTCATCTTTCTCTTTTCTTGTCCAAATTCTTCCAACCATGTTTTTAACCTTTCCACCGGCTCTAGTCCTTTATCTAAAAGTCCAATAAATTGATGTAATATATCCATGTGTTAAAGGGAACCCTGATTACCAGTAGGTAGAGCTCTTGATACTCAACCAAATAATTAATGTTTTATGATTTCCTCCTTCATATAACAAAAACAAAACAAAAATATGTTGAATTTTCATCTCTCCCATTATATCTGCAGTGTAAATTTTGTCTTTGTTCGTTTTGGGTTTGGTGTGCAAGGGAACATGAGGAACTAGGATCTTTATGAATCTCCTCCAAAAACACTAATTTATGCCCATTTGAAGCATCATAACTCATAAGTAGCTCCTGTCTTCCCTGTAAAAACTTGGTAGCAGATCATTCTCGACCCCAAGGACATGAGTTGGGGTTCTGAATGCTGTCCTGCCACCCCTGGCTCGGGGCACTTGGCTACAGCTTCCTCTGCCTGAAGCCATGGCATCCTATTCAATTGACTCATGCTCAAAGGACCACCCACATTTCAGAACTATGGATCCGACTTCTTGACTTTTACATCAGCAATATGGTCACATCAATTTCCATCTCTTTGATCTAACATGCCATGTATGCCACATACCCCATCCTGCATGTTCACATTAATAATGCAGACTCCAATCACTCATTTATAGGGATTTTCCTGATTTGGTGGCTTTAAAAGGAGACATGATGTATCTCCTTATTGGAAATTGTTCTTTACTTTGCAAACTAGGTTGGTGGACTCCAGCATCTTGTTAGAAAATTTCTATCTGCAAGAAAACAATCTCCTTTAATCGGGTCAGATGAAACATCCCATTTACCATTGGGGAAATGAAAGTGACGTCGGGAGTATGATGGTTGCTAGGGTTTCTGGTGGGTAGCCCTGTCTCCTGGCCTTGTAAATTAGATACAATGCTGCAACTAGCAGCTTGTAAGGTTCAAATCTTCCGCCTGAAAAGCCCATTAGAGTAAGACAAAGATAACCTGATCTGCATTACTCGGTCAAATTCCTTTTGATAGACCTAAACCCTTCAGTTTGTCCAGTATGCAAGGAGAAAAAAGTTTGACAGCGAGCACATCCTCTCAGGCCTTATACTGTCATACACAGAAGAGGGAGATGGAGAGTGAGAGGGAGGGAGAGGGAAAGCGTCGGCATGGACCGGCAATTGGTGGCGTCAATAGTCCTTTTTGAACCCTTAGAAACAATTCTCATTATCCTTCCTCAGTCAAGGGGTTTTCAACTGCTTATATCTTCCCCTTACCAAAAAATATGAGTATTCAAAGACTTAAAACTTTGGATTCAGGATTAAAGTTGAATGATGTCTATCCATCTCTTAATCCATGGAATAAATTCTTCATTAACAATTATTATGATGTTGATGTTGGAGAGAAATCATGTTAGGATAGCATTATGTGATACCTGATGTGTAGTAAATGAATGAAAAATAGTTGAATAGAAGGCATGGTGAATATAAGTTAACTGGCTATGTTGGTAGTCAAATTGATTGATATTGATAGAAATATTGATTTGACACTTTAACCGATATGAAATGGTTGGAATACGATGCGATAGAGGGGTCAGTATGAAATGGGATAAATGGATGGTCAACTTATAACTTATCCATGACGTGTTCCTTTCGTTATGTAAGGGCTTAACTTGCTTAAATAACTATACTCTTCCCTTAAAGAACTAGAAGTTAGTTGATCACTCACACACCCAAGGGTCCATGTTTCTTTGTCTACCGTTGATAATATAATTGGTTGTAAAAAGATATATTTGCCTTTTCGTCTTTCTTTTATTTTGAAAGGCAAAAAAGGGCGTACACCCATAAATTGCACATCGAAAGCTTCCATTAACCAAAAGAGATTACATAGTCCAAGACTCGGTAAATAATGTTGTGTAATGTTACAGACCTCATGAAACACCACACTATTCCTTGCTAGCTAGATAGACCAATTCCATGTCCAAGGCTTCATCAATGCATCATGTGTTCCTGACTCAGAAAGATAATCCTACAACCTATCCATGGATGAAGTGTCCAACCAAAAGCAAGACGCCTTATGCTAGAAATCCCAACAAGCTCACAATGAAGAAAAGATGCTCCATCTCCTCCGGATGATTGGGCCAGAAGGGGCAATGTACATTTGCTCCTTGGGTGAAGGAGGCCATACGAACCTGTGTCATGAAACGACACAAGAAAAGCCTGATCCTCAATGGAGCCTTAGAGGCCCAAATCAAATCGCTATTACACTTGAATTCCCCTATGACGGGAGAGTCACTAGTGCTCCGTTAGAATCGAATAGGTCTTCTTGATTGAAAACGAACCATCTCTCTGCTCTCAGTGGCTCACGAAAGTGGAGGGGCACCCTATCCCTCTTAGAACCTCCAAGAGATGTGAAGCCGCCAACGAACATCGATTCTTGAGCCCAGAGCAGATGGTGGATAGTCGAGCCCTGTCATTCCAGACCGCCACCACCGATAAATCATGGTGTAGGGCTAAGGCAAAGAGTTGCATGAATCTAGCACAAAAAGCTCATGTTTACATCAAGTCGTCCGTTCAGAAGTTAAAAAACCATCCCCAATAATTGGGAAAGTCTAGGCATCATCTCTGGAAGAACGGAGTATACCCCCTACAGGTGGGTAGAGGCTAGAGGTGCGGGGATAACAATTAGAAAACATGCCTCCAAGCCATAGATATTTCGAATCAAGCTGCAAAGTGAGTCCGCTTCACTCCCCTAGATCATTTTAACCAACAAGGTCTTATTCATCTCAGCAATATGAAGAACGTTAATGCCTCCATAGCGGCCGACATGGCGAGGTGACATCATCCCATACATCAAGGTGATCCCCCTTGATCAGCCATCCCCACCACCCAGAAGAAGCATTGCATAATAGACCCCAAGTGCTTCTGAATACCAATTGAGATCAATCTAGTAGCAACGTAAAAGATAGGATTGCTGAAGGGGCAACTTTCAGAAGGACAAATCGGCCCCTCCCCCCTTGATAGACGTGATGACGTCCACCTGGAAAGCTTACGGTCCATATTCTCCACCAACAGGGCTTAATCAACTTGTTGAAGCCTTTCCTGCTTAAGAGGAAGCCCCTGGTATATAATTGGAAAGGAGCCGTAATGGGTCCCCAAGCCCAGCCTAACATCCAGAACACCACGATATGATAGTCCAAAAGGAATGAAGAGTAACTTGGATCGATTGATCTGAAGACCAGAGACATCACCAAAAATGTTGAGACTAACTTACAAGGTCTGGAGGGCCCCCTCCATGAAAAATCTTATCATTTACGAGCTAAAGCATCGATATAGAAATGCCCCCCAAATGGTGTCCCTGACAAAAATCATGCTGAATTGTCTGCTAAACCATGTAGGAAAACTCATCTGCCATTAGATTAAACAAAAAAAGTGTAAGAGGGCACCATTGTTGATGCTCACGTTGCAGTTGGAGGAAGCCCCCTTGGGCTTTCTGTTTATTGAAACAAAACACAATGCAGTATAAGCATCTTTTCATCCATGCAATCCACAATCTTGGAATCTCCACTTTACCAAAGAGGCTACGAAAACCATCGGTCAACATAGTCTTACGCTTCGAGAAATGCACCTTTTAGAGCATGCTATCTCTTCCACTCCACCACAATCTGATTTGCCATCATCATGATGTCCATCATATTTTTCCTTGGGATAAAAATAGTTTGGAATAGGGAGATGATGTCATTCATGACAAAACATAACTTGTTAGCCAAAGCCCCGACCAAAATGAGGTGGGTTGCATTCAAGAGAGAGATTAGCCTTAAAATCCTCCAACCGCTCAAAAATCTCCTTTTGGGAAGAAAAAAGGGTCTGATTTCAACCGATTGAAACATGTATCCCCCTCATGAAACTCGTCCAGAAGCTTTCAAAGATCATCCAAATTGACTCTCAAAAATTTGGAAAGTAGAACACGGGAAAACCGTCAGGACTTATTGAGCCATTAAAATTTAAATCATGCACAGTGTCCCCGACCTTAGACTCGTCAAAACATCTAATCAGAATCTCAACTCTATCGTGTGGAAGGGAGGAAATACCAATATCAAACCACCTTCAAACACTTCCTGATCCACTCCTGCTCAAGGCTCGAAATGATCAACCACAACCCTTCCCACCATCTTAACCCCCTCCACTCCTTAATCCCTTCCCTCCACTGGGATAAAGTCAATAAGATAATGCCATGCCTAGCACTTGTGACCAAGTGGAAGAAACTTGTGTTCGCATTCCCCTTATATGTATCCATTTCTATTGAGAACATTGTCGCCGCTCATCCTTGCACTTCCTATCTTCATCAAGAATCAACCTCTGGCCTCCACCCAATCGTATGTTCATCCAACTTGTCTTTCATGAGATTTCATTCATGCTCTAAGAAATTAGACGAAAGAAACAAGTACAAGCCTCTCCGTGCCTCAAGCCACTGTTGGCGAAAAGTTATGCTTGTAAGCCACCAACACTATTGTAATATTGAACCGAATATTCTTATTCAATGGTGACTGAATGGAATATTGTTATTGAGTCAATATTAGGTCAAACCTGAATATTCTTGGATATTCGGATGATTATTGCACATACTGTTGGAAAATAAACATGCGAAAGCGAACATGGAAAAAGATAAAGAACACGAAGAACAACGGGATTTTAACGTGGAACCCTACTCCGTGAGGAGCAGGATGAAACCACGGGAGAAGCCCTCAAAGGGGCATATGCTTCTATTGCTTTTCTCTCAATGGATACAGGAGGTCTGGGCCTTCTTATATAGCCTCCACAGAGCCTCCAAGTCCCACCACTGATAGATGTGGGACTAAAGGACTGGATGGGGTAAATGGATCTCTCCCATCTCCCATACATAAGGCGCACAACCAAATACTCCAACACTCCCCCTCAAGCTGGAGCATGCAATGCTCAGCTTGGATAAACATAAAGAAACTCAACTCACGCTACAGAACACTACGGATAATATCAACTCAACGCGCACAACTGTCGGCTGCTGTCGAGGGCGTTGCTTCTCATACTGTGCAAGTGAGGAGGACGAACGTGCTGGAGTGTGAGTCAACTGAATCTCCTCGTCAGAGAGCATGCGCTCTGAACTGCGCCTGTCAGAATCACTGCAACTGGAAATGAGTCTCCTCGTCGGAGTACTCTGTCCCGCCACAATAATGTGGGCAACTACTCCATCTCTGAAAAGGGTCGAACTGAAGAAGGCCGTGGAAGTGCAATCCTCGTCGGAGTCCCCGATCGCTGGAGAATGGAGTCTGAAATAGTCTCCTCGTCGGAGAACTGAGTCTCTCCCATCTGACACAAAGAATGGTACATGTACACTACTCTGGTGTCCCTATGATACCACATAAAAACCCTTGCCAACATGGCATAGGGAATGGTCCTCTACTCTGGAGTCCCTATGGCTCACATGAAAACTCTGGCTGAAACAACACAAGATGATGGGGACCACGACAAAAGATGGCAAACATGTGCTCATCTGAAAAGACAGCAAACATATGCATGTCTGAAAATGAGTCTCTCTCTGGAGAACTCGAAAATGGGTCACTCAGACATGGAGTGCCTCGAACTTGGACTCTGACCAATCTGAATGTCGAGTCTGAACAACTGTGCATCACACATGTGGACTCGGAATCTGAATGTCGAGTCTGAATCTTGCGCATGGAGAATCTTCATCTGAAAAACTGTAGAGTCTGAACAACTGGCTGATCTGGAGAATATCTGATATCTGGATCTGGAGAATCTGAATAGACCGGTGACTCTACATATACTCTCCCTTTCTCCCATACTTGTCTGAAAACAGAGACATCGACAAAGTTGGGAGAAGACAATAAAATGGGGAAAAACAAAATTAATTAGCCGATCAGAAAATTTTCTTCGTCTTTTCAAACATGGATAACATTTGGCCGTTTCAACTTTTTTTACGGCTTTTCTCTCATTTTTTTTCAAAACATTTGCGTACGGCTTTTTATTGTATGCGCCTTTTTTGAACACCATATATATATAATTTATTCTCTCTTTTTCTTCTCCTTTTTTGCAAATAATGTCATATTTTTTTTCCAAATGAGCATAGCCTACTTGGGCCTTTTTTATAATAAACAGGAGCCTTCGTACCTCCTATTCTTTTCTCGCCCAAAAGTAGGGTTCCCACTATGGGGAACCCTCACATATCTTCCGCTACCCTCGAGGTGTGTGTGGGGGGGGGGAGGGGGTTGTGGTTCTCCTGTCGCTGGAAGGGATTGCTGGAGGGGCCGCGCCGCTTAGAGAGCGCCGCCAGGGGTTGCTTCACGTGCTAGCGCCACAACTGGGAGGTGTGGAGGTGCGATCTGGAAGGGAGGGAGGAGGCCACCGCTGATCAGCAGCTTGCGGGCATGCGGGGGCGGCGTTGCCTAATGCGCCTGGATGCGAGTGCGCGAGGGGCGGCACTGCTGTGTGCCGCCGCTCGATGGAGGAATCGCAAGAGATGCTTGAAGGAGGCGCGCCGCCAGCATCGATTTAGAGAGGAGCACGATGGGGCTTGTGCGCGGGCTGTGGCGGTGATGTCGCCTTGCGGCTGAAGACCAACGAGATGCGGGCAGCTTGACTGCCGCCTGGAGAGGCTCGGGCAGTTGGCGACGCCTCCTGAATGCAATCTGGAGGTGTCGGCGGTGATCTGGTCGGTGGTTGAAGGTAGACCGCCAGAGGACATCGAGCATGAGGGAGCCAGGTTTTTTTTGCGCATGGTGTGTTGCCGCCTGCAAGGAAGCAAGATCGCCTGCGTGATGGGAGCATGCCTAGGGCTCCTGCGACCTGGAGAAGGATGTCTTGTGCTGCTTGGATGGAGATGTCGCACGGGATGTGTGTGCGTCGCTGGGGAGACGATCTGGAGAACCTGGGTTTCGATACGACTGGGATCTGCGCAACTATTGCGCAAGGATCTTCTTGCGGCCTGGAACATCCTCCTTTTCATCGAATTAGGGTTTTGTGAACCCTAGAACACATCTCATATTCGAACAGATCTCGAATAATAAATCTTCAACCAAAACACAAATCTCGAACAAAAATAAAGAATACAAAAAGATTCCTCGAGAATCGACCCGCTCTGATACCATATTAGAAAATAAACATGCGGAAGTGAACATGGAAAAAGATAAAGAACACGAAGAACATCTGGATTTTAACGTGGAACCCTACTACGTGAAGAGCGGGATGAAACCACGGAAGAAGCCCTCAAAGGGGAATATGCTTCTATTGCTTTTCTCTCAATGGATACAAGAGGTCTGGGGCTCCTTATATAGCCTCCACAGAGCCTCCAAGTCCCTTACTGGTAGATGTGGGACTAAAGGACTGGATGGGGTAAATGGATCTCTCTAAGATCCATTTACCCATCTCCCATACATAAGGCGCACAACCAAATACTCCAACACATACGTTTATTTATTTATTTATTTTTAAAGGTTCCCATTCATCTCAGTATTATTACAAATGTTAAAGCTCCATATATGTATCTTTTTAATTGGTACTTTTATCTTGGACTCTTATTGATTTATGACCATATATAAATATATTAGAATATATATTAGACATAATATTTATATTTAAAATAATTATAAATGCATAACCGAACAATTATGAATATTCTCCCGAATATTGAATATTCTTTATTCAGTGACTCCTCTGACTGAATATCAAATATTGACTTCTGCAACACTGCCAAGGACCTCCATAGCTCAACCAGCTTATAAAAGAAATTGACAGCATGTGACCCGTTCGCTTACAAAGAGCTCTAGTACTGGCTGCGCCACCAAATCACGAACACCATTTTCCAGGAGCCAAGCCCACTTAGAGAGGACCAAGGTGGGATCCCCTTTCATGAGCACCGCAAAATTGAGGTGTGATTGGACCTAGATTGCGACAAAGAACAGACTAGTATGACCGATAAGATAGCAACAACTTGAGTGAGGCTTGAAAACGATCAAGATGGTAGAAGGAATTTGAGTTTTTCCATATGTATTTGTATTCTATTGTGTCCATGAGCACCAACTTCAGGTCACTAATCGGAGCTACAAAGTATGAGCCTGAGGAGCCAGGGTCTAGCCCCCTATGGGATCACGGATGATCGTAAGAAATCAGAGTGACATTAAAGTCCCCATCAACAAATCAAGGAGCATTGGAGAAACGAGACCAGGATCCCCTAGGATTCAACCATAGTTCCCGACGAGTTGAGCTTCCATCGGTTGTAAACAATCGAAGTCGCAAAAGAGTTGCTTGTTGCCCCACATCTAAGAAGTGTCGCCAGGATGTGATTGCCACACTCTTCATCTACAAAAGCAAACACATCAAGGTTCTAGGCTACCAGCAACCTCCTCAATAATCCATTCACGTCTGTGACCCAGAACTTGGGCAGGAAGAGAACACCCACCCTTTGCTAAAATCTACCTATACACTGCCTCAACTTGATCTCCTTAAGAAGGATAATACCCTGGTGCCATCCTAAGATCAACCCACCAATGAGACTCATATTCTTTGTGTCCTTTCAATCGTGTACGTTCTAAGAGATAATCTTCATTCGGTCTTTGAAGTAGATGCCCTTGAGAGGATAACACCAACTCCCATACCAACCTCGACGAGGTAAGAATCAACAACGATCGAGACCGTCACCAACACCACTCCTCCGCCAACTCCCATTGGGATCCCCTAATGTTAGAAAATAGAATACGGAAGCGTATCAGAGAAATAGAGATAAAACTTGAGAAACATCATGATTTTAACGTAGAATCCTCACAGGATGAAACCACGGGAGAAGGCTCAAAGGGCTGATGTATTCATTCACTTTTCTCACTGGATAAAGATGGTGTGGGGCTTCTTATATAGCCCTCACTGAATCTTTACATCCCACAACTGGTAGATGTGGGACTAAACAATTGGATGGGGTAAATGGATCATGGAGAGACCCATATACCCATCTATATGAATGAAGCATACTCCAACACTCCCCCTCAAGCTGGAGCATGCAATGCTCGACTTGGATAAATAGAAAGAAATATCAACTTACAATGCAAGACACTAAAAACAATATCAACTCAATACGCACAACTGTCGTCTGTTGTCGAGGACATTGCTTCTCATGTCGTGCATGTGAGGAGGACGAACGGGCTGGAGTGTGAGTCAAACTGAATCTCCTCGTCGGAGAGCATGTGCTCTGTATTGCGCCTGTTAGAGTCACTACAACTGAAACGAGTCTCCACTTGGAGAACTCGGGCCTGCCACAATAATGTGGGGAGCTACTCCATCTCTAAAACGGCCGAACTTAAAAAGCCATGGAGACATCCTCGTTGGAATCCACGGTCGTTGGAGAATGGAGTCTGAAGAAGTCTCCTCATCGGAGAACTGGGTCTCTCCCATAATGGTTCAGAGAATGTGGTCTCTACTCTGGAGTCCTTATGAAACTACATGAAAACCTTAGCCCACATGGCATAGGGAATGAAATCTCTACTCTGGAGTCCCTATGGAACACAAGAAATCTTTGACCAAAATAAAAGATGGGTTCCACACAAAAAATGACAACCATGTGCACATCTAACTGAAGACCGCATGGCGTATACATGTGTGTGTCTGAAATTGAAGACTTGGAACCAATCTGACGTCGAGTCTGAACAATTGTAGAGTCTGGAAAATTTGGCCCGAAGAGTATTGAATCTGAGCAGTTTAAATCATGACCAAAGAACTCTACACTATACTCCCCAATTCTCCCATACTTGTTGGAAAACAATGGTATCAACAAAGTTGGAAGAAGACAACCAAGATGGGGAAACATCACATAAGTTGATTTTTTTTCAACTTCTCTTTTTTCACCTTTTTTTCTTGCGTACGGCTTTTCTTTTGTACGCGTCTCTTCAAAAAAAATTTGAAACCATCCACACCTTTTTTTATGAAACACGACCCAAATAGGGCCTACAAAAGCAACTCTCCCTCCCTTTTTTCCTTCGGCCTCATCATTTTTTTAAGCCGACCTTTCATCATTTTTTTTTACAGACCAGCAACCCATTTGGGCCTCCCCCCTTTTATTAATTACACGACCCATCTTGGGCTCAACCTTATTTAGGGTTTCCCTCACGGGAACCCATCGAATAATGACCCTCCTCTGTTGGGGTTTCTTCTTACGCCACATGCGCTGGAGCAGCTTGGAGAAGCTGTGGGGGATTGCCTCCTGGAGCATTGCTACTGGGATGTGGAGAGATCGAGGCCCCTACTTGGAAGGGGGAGGGGGCGCAACACAATGACTAGGGCTGCCGCCTGCAGCTCACGTCACCCGTGCGGAGCAGGAGCCATTCTCCCCCGCCTCGCGCCGCCCCTGGAGGTCGGAGGAGAGGTCGACACCGCCTAGAGAAGAAAGGGGCACGCATGGATGTGCAATCTGGAGTGGAGAGTCTCCTGGAGATCGCGCGTAGAGAAGAGGAATGGGTGCGCCGCCTGAAATAAAGAGGGTTGGCGGTTATGCTGCGCGCACCACTCGCCGCTTGGAGAAGGAATCGGATGGGGGGTATCGAGCTCACTCTTAATGAATGCGTTGGTGTGTTGACTCCCGCCTTGGGAGGGCACCCCCGTCTTTCCTAGTCAAAAAAAAATCGAGCTCGCTCTTCTTTCTAGGCTAGGCTGCCTGGAAATTCGTTGTTTTTTTAATTCTGCTTCGACAGATGACATTCTTGTGGCTGCAGCGGCCCACCTGGAGACTGATGAGGCTCCGCCTTACACGCATCATCACATGAGAGAGGGCGGTGATCTCGCCAACTGTTAAAGAACCGCATGAAAGCATCGATGTGCTTGGATGCTCCCTGAGAGTCGTCGCCGCCATGGGATGTGGCTGGAAATACGGAGGAAGGCAGTTACATGATTTATGGTTCCAAGGAAAGGACTCTAGTTGTCATTCGTGGAGAAGAAGAAACCCGGAATATTGGAGTTTGTGTAGCCGAGGAGATGATTGAAGAATAATTTCTGTGGTTTCATCTAATCCCTAGAACAAGAACATGATCGACCAACAGACAAATAGAAATAATCTTCAAGAATAAGCCAGAATTGAACTTCTTGATTATCGAATCTCGAACCAAAACAAAGAACATAGTGAAAACATCGAGAATCGAACTCACTCTGATACCATGTTAGAAAATAGAATGCGGAAGCATATCAGAGAAATAAAGATAAAACTTGAGGAACACCTGGATTTTAACGTGGAACCCTACTCCCTAAGGAGCGGGATGAAACCATGGGAGAATGCCTCAAAGGGCTGATGTGTTCATTCACTTTTCTCACTGGATACAGATGGTGTGGGGCTTTTTATATAGCCCTCACTGAGTCCCCACGTCCCACAACTGGTAGTTGTGGGACTAAACAACTGGATGGGGTAAATGGATCATGGAGAGATCCATTTACCCATCTATATAAATGACGCATACAACACCTAATAGGGGCCTCAAAGAAACGTCCACGTGATGAAGCATACGCAAAAGGCCCTATATACAGTCTGCCTTACAAATGTACAGAACAAGCCTCGGGTGTAAGCGAGAGGGTCCAACCTTAGCCCTCGTTTGACTCTTGGAGCGCACACCAAAGAAGCTAGAGTGGCCCCCAAAAGAACCTCGGTGCAAACATGAACACCTGTTGCAGTTGGACGTCCCCTAGGCACGACCTCCTTTTTTTTTGAAGTCCAACGATTCGGGGGAGACACGACGTGGTGTTCGCCCCAACATTTTATTAAGAAAAGAAGAGTAAGCAAAAGATAAGTACAAGTGGGGAAACAGAAGAAGAAGAGGCCAGGTCCAAAAGATCCCACCCAGATAATAAAGCGCGAATTACAACGACGACCAGTCGCACGCTAGACGGCCCGCGTGAGCCAACACGTTTTCTTTGTAAAATCTCTGGTCCCTAAAAATTGTTGCGTTACGCCCCAGCCAGATCGCCCAAATGCACGCAAAAAGACCCAAGAAATCCCTGCGCTCTCTGTCCTTGTTCGACCGAATAGAAACCCAGAAATCGTCCAGGCTAGAAGTATTGATCCAAGACATCCTCGCCTCCTCCCAAACGCCTGCAGTGATAGGGCAAGCGAAGAAGAGGTGATTTAAGGATTCCGCGTCATCGCCACAGAGAGCACAATCCGCCGAAGCCAAGCCATCATAAAGTCTATCGCAACGATCCTGCATTAAGATTCTCCTCCTGCGAAAAAGCCAAAGGAAGATAGCCACCCTCTCCGGGAGCTTCAAATTCCAGAGGAAGCTGCAGTCACGATTGAAGGGGTCCGGTTGCATCTGCGGTTGATGGGAAATCGCCATGAAAGCCTTCCGCGTCGAGAATTCGCCCTCCCGCCAAGCCCAGTGGTCTCTTCCCCTCACGGGTCTGGGCGCATTCTTAATAGTATCCAGAAGAGTAAGAAGCTCGTCGAACCTTTGGTCAGAGAGGCTGCCATGAAGCAACGGAAACCAGCCATCCCCCGACCAACAGGAAGCCACAGAAACTCGCCCATCGGTCGCCAAGGCAAATTAACGCGAGAAAGAATCCCTTAAGGGGGCTCCACCAGCCCATCTGTCCGTCCAGAACTTGAAAGACCTGCCATCCCCGAGAACAGGAACAAAGTGATGCGAGTAGCGAAGGCCCACCGACATCACCCCGCGCCAGAAGGGGGTACGAGAGTGCAGACCATCAACCTCCCCTAACAGCACCCCATTTACACCAAGAATCTCGCACAATACAGAAGAACAGAAATTATCACAAACAGTCCATAACCTGTTCACCCATTTTAAAAGAAGAGCGTCATTGTCCTTGTCGAGACGACGGATGCCAAGACCCCCTTCACACTTCCTCATCGTCACCTCCTCCCAACCCACGAGATGCGGACCACGCGAGGAGGGCCCCCTTCTCCCCCAAAGAAAGTTCCGCATCATCTTTTCAATGCGTCGCCGCATCCCCACCAGCAGTTGCCAATTGGAGAGATAGTAGACAGGGATAGACAAAAGAACGGATTTGATGAGCACAAGGCGGCCACCCCTCGAGAGCAGGGCTGAACTCCAACCGGAGAGCCGCCTCTCCACCTTCTCAATAACCTTGTACCAGTCTCGATGTCTAGCCTAACCGCCCCCAGGGGCATGCCCAAGTAGTCAATCGGAAGAGAAGTAGGGGGGGGATCCCAGGGCCATGCCATAATCAGACGCCGCCTCCGAATCCAAGCCAAATGGGATCACCTTGGACTTGCTTTGATTGATGAGCAAGCCTGAAAGCTCGTTGAATATTTCCAAAGTTGCTGCCATGCCCCTGACCTCATCACGTCCCCCTTCAATGAACGCGATCGTATCGTCAGCGTATTGGAGGACCGGTGATGCAGCGTGAAATGAAAATATAGGGCTGCATTTATTTAATTTTTATCCGTTAATTTTATTTACGTTTATTTGAGTTGTCGTGTTTTTAATTAAATAAACGAGATCGTCTGTGATCCCAATTAATTGGTTAAAGATTTGAATTTCAAATTAGTCGGTTAGTCGGTTAGAGTCAAATTAGGATAATTAGTTTCAATTTGAATTCGAGTTTCTATTTTTGTAACCTTATCCCTCCTATATAAAGGGATGATAGGCTAGTGTTTTTAGTCAGTTCAGTTTGATATAAAAGTTGAGATCTTTTCTCTCTCTTTCTCTCCTCTTTCTCTCTCTCTTTCCCCTCACGTGGTCTTCACGTTTCTTTTCTCCATCCCCTCGTGTTCCCGACGAGTTTCTCTTCTCAACCCCTCCAATTTATTCTTCTCTCTCTCCTCTATCTCTCTCTCCTCTCTCTCTCCCCTCACGCGGTCTTCACGTTTCTCTCCTCCAAACCCCTCGTATTCCCGACGAGCTTCTTTTCTCAACCCCTCCATTCTCTTCTCAATCCCTCCATTTTCTTCTCCACCAAAATCCACCGTCAAATATTTTATTTTTCGCCGTCGCCGAAAACCAATCCGCATCAATTGGTATCAGAGCATGGCCTACATACCGTCCTCACGATCTGACGATCCATCCAGACATTCGCGCCGACACGCGACGAAACACCATCGTTCGTCGGAGCGAAATTGGGAGATTCGACCAACAAGGCATGAAGAAATTCTCCATCAACTGCCCGAAGATCAAGCAATTCGTCAGGAGACGAATTTTTTTAAGCGGAGGAGAGCTGATGCAACGTGAAATGAAAACATAGGGTTGCATTTATTTAATTTTTATCCGTTAATTTTATTTACGTTTATTTGAGTTGTCGTATTTTTAATTAAATAAACGAGATCGTCTGTGATCCCAATTAATTAGTTAAAGATTTGAATTTCAAATTAGTCGGTTAGTCGGTTAGAGTCAAATTAGGATAATTAGTTTCAATTTGAATTTGAGTTTCTATTTTTGTAACCTTATCCCTCCTATATAAAGGGATGATAGGCTAGTGTTTTTAGTCAGTTCAGTTTGATATAAAAGTTGAGATCTTATCTCTCTCTCTCTCCCCTCACGTGGTCTTCACGTTTCTTTTCTCCATCCCCTCGTGTTCCCGACGAGTTTCTCTTCTCAACCCCTCCAATTTATTCTTCTCTCTCTCCTCTATCTCTCTCTCCTCTTTCTCTCCCCTCACGTGGTCTTCACGTTTCTCTCCTCCAAACCCCTCGTGTTCCCGACGAGCTTCTTTTCTCAACCCCTCCATTCTCTTCTCAATCCCTCCATTTTCTTCTCCACCAAAATCCACCGTCAAATATTTTATTTTTCGCCGTCGCCGAAAATCAATCCGCATCAACCGGGATCATCTGGTCACCGTAGGAGAAGCCCAAGGATAGACCGCAATCAACCACACGAGCCGCCATCCGAGGAAGCACATCAACCGCAAGAACAAACAAAAGGGGGGCCAGGGGACAGCCTTGCCTAACCCCTCTTCTAGGTTGGAAGCGATCACCCACGATACACCCATTAATCATAACTGAGAACGAAACCGTGGAGACGCATCGACGCATCCAAGAGATCCAGAGATTAAGGAAACCACGAGCTCTCAGGACTGACCACAAGAAAGTCCAGTCAAGCGAGTCGTAAGCCTTAGCAAAATCAACTTTCCAGAGCACCCCATGGATCCCTCCCCTAATCCAACTCTCCACCATCTCAGAAGCCAGGGCCGTAACATCGACAATTTGCCGACCGCGAATGAAAGCCGCCTGCCCTGGTGAAATTAAGCCATCAAGCACCGAGGCGAGTCTCCGAGCGAACACCTTCGCAACGATCAAATAAATACCATTCAAAATAGCAATAGGACGAAAGTTCTCAATACGTTGGGCGGAGGAAAGATTCGGCAACAAGACAATGATAGCCCTATTGATTTTGTCAAATCCCGCATTACATCTGCAAAATTCGACAATAACTTCCCATACCTCCTGCCCCACCAGCTCCCAAAAGTCCTTGTAGAATGCAATTGGGAACCTATCCGGCCCCGGTGAAGCATTGTCGTTGAGATCCCAAACCGCCATCTTGACCTCCTCCAGAGTCACCTCCTTAGTCAGCTCATCACGAAGCAGAGGCGAGAGAGACTGAGTCCCCTCCCCCGACCAAATCCAACGCCTAGGTGCGCGCGAAGAGGAGAATTCTTTAAAGTAACTTGCCACCTCCCTCCCCAGGGCCTCCTCCCCCACCACCACCCTGTCATCAAAGGAGATGGAACGAATAAAGTTCGAGCGCCTCCTGTTACTGGCCACCCTATGGAAATAAGAGGAGTTAGTGTCCCCCCCCCCTTTTATCCAAGAGACTCTCGACCTCTGTCGCCACTCCGCCACCCGCTTTTGGTCCTCCACTTCCACCCTCGCCTGGGCAGCCGATCTGGAAGCCAACTCCTCGGCACGGAGGTCCCTTCCCCCCTCCAAGACATCTAATGAAGTCACAATCTCCTCTGCCTCTTTCCTGGCAGACGCCCGCGCTTCCCGTGAGGCTCTCTTAAAAGTAGCCAAGCTTTTCCACAAGAGCACCAACTTCCGAGCAAATCTCCCTACAGCCGATCCCCCACCATAGTCCTTCCCCCAAATATCTGCCACAAAGTCCTTGAAATTGTCCTCTTGAAGCCAACACTTCTCGTATCTAAAGAAGCCAGAAGAGGGAGACGACACACCCGAGTCCCATAAGATAGGGGTGTGGTCCGAATAAGAGCACGGGCAAGAGTAAACAAGAGCGAGGGGAAAGGCCGTCATCAGACCATCAGAAGCCAAAAACCTGTCAATGCAAGATCTCGACGACGAATTCCTCCAAGTGTACAAAACGTCATTTGCACAAAGATCCTCCAGAGCTAAGGAGTCTATAAGAAGAGTAAAATCAGCCGAGCCCGGATCCGCACCCCCCCTCGAACGGGGTCTATCCGAAGCGCGCAAGGTAACATTAAAATCTCCTCCAATCAGCCAAGCAAGGCCCACAAACAGGTGGCTGATCCCAAGAAGCTCGTTCCATAATTCCCCTTAATATGACAGCAGGGACCGTATGCACAGGAGAAAGCCATCGTAGAAGAATTGTCTCGCCTAGTGAGAGAAACGGTAATAGAATGGCAACCCTTGAAGACAGAGTTAAAGGAGAAGACCGCCGACCTCCAAGCAATGAGCAAACCACCCGCAGAGCCCACAGCATCCAGAGCACGAAAGTCATCCAAACTCCGTACCAAATGATCGCCAGAGATCATCTCCCACCTGCCTGAGCTTCGTTTCCTGAAGCAACACCACGTCGCAGCCCCATTCATTGAACCTGGTACCCAGCGTTTTCCGCTTATCTGCATCCATCAACCCCCTGACATTCCATGATAAGACCTTCAAGAGGAACCTTCGTCGAACCCTCCTGATCGAACCACTCCAACAACCGTTGCCACCGCCTCTTTGAAAGTGAGGCAAGTCTGAATCTCCCCCAACCTCGCACGCGATTTGTTCCTCCTCCTATACCGCTTAGCAGATCTTCTTCTGGAATCACCATCTGCCTCAGCATCAGTCTGAGCCTCCACTGGCACCTCAGAGGGACGAAGAGAACTGGAAGGCCCCGAAGCTTGAGAGGGAGATCCCTGTTGAAGGCCCTCGAGCTCATCCGCGCAAGTAACGAAAGAGAGGGGTCCACGAAGCGGTGGACATCCTCTTAGCATCAGCCCATGATCTGGTAAGTTCTTGGCCTCCACGTCATGCTCGATCGGAGCCAGCTCCACAACCCGCCTGTCTGAACCACGCCCGGATCCGAAAGAGGGTCCGGTCCACAAATGAGCCACCCGAAAAACGGGAGAGAAAGCCCGAAACGAGGTCCCGGGCATCCCTTTCGAGAAGTCGAAATCACCCTCGAACCCCGCGCACCTACCCCGCCACGTCACCCGGGAAACCGCCAAGAGAAGCATCCAAGCAACGTTCCCATGAGAAAAGGATGGGCAGGACGTACGAATGAGTCGGAGTGCCTTACGAAAACATCATAGCGGGACGAAATACCCGAAGCGGCTCCCTGCATGGGCATCTGCGCCTCGAGAACCGAAACGACGGCCTTTCCTCTTCCAGTCTCCGAGTTTACGGCAACGCCATGCGCCACCGGAGGCGGCGGAGGAGACACCACCGACATCTCCAACCGACAATAGAAACGACCAAACTTCAAGTCCCCGTAGAAAACCTGATCCATCGCCCTATCCAAGAAGGACTTGTTGCACTCCATGAGAACCCTTGTCGAGGAGGGATCAGACCCCGGAGATAAACCATCATCGGTTACCGCCAGAACTTCACCCCATCTACGCAGCGATCGCCTTAGGCAGTGGACCGAACGAGATAGGAAGGGTATTCCACGAACCTCAGCGACGCATACCTCAACGTCCACGCATGCCCCATTCGCAAAGCGCAAGTCCCTCCAAGCGATGCCACTCATGAAACCACCATGAATCAGCCTGAGTCGTTGCTCGTTCGACAACCCCCTTACACAACACCTTCTTGGTCCAAGGGAGACGATGTCCCCCGAGAACCGATCTCCCAGGAACTCCCGAAGAAGGTTGCTCACGACCTCGTTGGATAAGCAATCGCCCATAGAGACGCCAATGACCGCCCTGGTACATACTGATCTTCTTGAGTCCTGCTGCCGCGCCTTCACCGCAAAAGCACAAGGATCTTTAGATGACGAATACAACATCTTTTGAGGCGAAGACGACTCCCCCGCTGAGTGGCTGCATGCACCATCAGCCACGACCTGAGCAAAGGAGCGACCTCCAGTGCTGAGCACAACCAACTTCCCGTGAGGAATCGTCGGATCAGCATCTGATTTTCCCAAAGAGAAGCAATTCCCCACCAAACCGCGAACGGGAACCACAATCAACCATCTTGTGCCCCAGACCTCCACAAGCAAAACAACGGGGCTTCGCAACGCAAACTAACGCCAAATGCCCCCTCACACCACAGCGCCAGCAAGACCTCCCCGGCTTCTTATGGGAGACATGCACCCACGTCCCCTCCCCTGAGAAAGCATCCTCCCCTTCCGCCGCCACGAACTGCGGGCATACTCTACGATCAACAGTATGCCTCTCCTCCATTGAGTCGTGGTTGGTTCCCCCTTCGACTCCCGTGCAGCCCTTACCCACTCTCCCTTCATCCCCGCTCGAGCCACCAAGCGTGGCACCCTTCCGGCGCCAGCTCCGAACACCTCCCTCCGCTTTGCCTCGAAGAAACCTCCCACCGCTCCGGAGCGCACTTCCTCTCCCTTCCATCAGTGGTGGTAAAAACCCACTTGTTGCCACAGGCACGACCTCCTTGCAAGGGCCTAGTATGGTATCGACAAGAAAAAGCCATGGTGCACATTTGTGTTAACCACGATTACACAACGTGACATAGATATGGAACATGGTTAACAATGCTTGCAAGATGTCTACCTTTGAGGCCTATGCACCTTATTATTTGAAATTGCTTACTTGGATAAGGCGTGTTAACATTTCACGCACTTGTGAAGAAAACCTTTTGTATGAAATATCTAAAGGAAAGATATTACAATCATATTTTGCCATTTTTCTTTTTACGTAGAGTTGCTATTTATGGTTTAGGCGTATAGGGTTTAGAGGTTAGCCATGTGTAAAGAAAGCCTTCTAGTGCTCCATTTCAAAGGTGTGAGAACTGCGAAGGGAAGCCTTGTAAGAGGGGTTGGGAAGAAGTAAGAATATGCTGGAAGAAGACTATTAAAAGGGATATGACTTTGTTTGATTTAAGCATGTGCATATGACCCAAATTCGATCCGTTTAGATGCAAGGAATGCATGTAGCCCCGCATAAAGTGGGAAAACGCTTTGTGGTTGTTGCAAGTAGAATTGCTCATGTGTTATACATGAATTGTCTGTAATTTTTTTTGGATTGTGGATTATCTTAAATGTTGCCCTGTGATTTCTTTGTTTTTTTGCAGTTTCGCACACATAAAGTTATATACAGGAGATATGCTGGGTTATTTTTTTCGCTTTGTGTTGATATCACTGACAATGAGTTAGTATATCTTGAATGCATCCATCTTTTTGTTGAGATACTAGACCATTTCTTCAGTAATGTTTGTGAGCTGGATCTGGTATTTAATTTCCACAAGGTACGGAGATCTTATTCAATTGTTTTGCCCCCTTTTTTATGCTCTTTTCTTTTCAATTTTTAACAGTCTACCATTCTTTTTCTCTTATTATTTAAGAAAAACGGATTTCATCACTTGTTTCTTCATTGTTCGAGAAATCTCGGAAACACTTGTAAAAGTAAAAATATGTGGAATTCAAGAATAATCGACTCATTCTTCGGAACTCTGCAGATGCATGTGGAATTCAAGAAACATTTAAATTCAATTCTCTTGCTGATTTTCTATATTATGCCTATGCTCATTCTTTATACTGTTTTTAAAAATAAAATAGTTGAACCAGACGTCATCATCCTTTGGTTTTTTTTCTCATAAGAGGTCCATAAGTTTATCGACAAAATAGAAATCCCCAACAAATGGAGGCTAAAAAACCTTCTAAATCTACAAAAGGCTCTGGAAATATATTCAATCAATGCAGTAGCATATTAGGTTTCGAAAAAAGAGATAGTCAAGGCATGCACCTCATTTTTTATGAAATAATTAAATAAATGAAATCCTATGTTTACAAGGATATATATAAATATCTTCAATTCATTAAGGGGTTTAACATAACTTTTTTTTGTTATTCTAGTTATTTGGAACTTCAAAAAACTTGGATTTTGGTGGGATAGGCGGGAATAAGCCATGAACTTATGGGCATGTTACAAGATTGAGGGAACGACGACCAGGAGGGTTGCATTGAAGCTAGTAGCTTTGAAGAGGATGCTAATTACTTCCAAGAGTGAGGTCAGTTCATGGCAAGAATAAAGGGCCAGAATCATGGGGAAGTTGTTTGGTTGGACAAGTTGGAGGATGAGATATTTTAAAAAAGAAGTTGGAGGACGAGCATGGCTTCAATAGTGTTGACTTAGAGAAGTGGTGAGAACAAATCCTCATTCTTGAGGAATATAAGAGACGTGAATTTGAACGGAGAAGAAAAATCAACGTAATCTTAGCTGAAGGAAGGGGATCTAAAAACAAAATTCTTCCATGCTAGGACTAGTGGATGGTGGAGAAGTGGGTGCCAAGTGACTTTATAGGGACTGGGAAGTTGGAGCTATGGGTATGGGGGTATTTTCCTAAGTTGAGAATACATGTGCACAAGGTTTTTAAAAACATGAGGCATATCGAATTGTAAGCCTTACTCCAGAAAGAAAAAATTTCATAAAACACGATAGTTAATCGTAGTTACATTTTGCAAATTCTGGAAATTAAATAGCTTTGATAAAAAAACATAAATACATGGCATTTCAAGGCTAATTTCACGTTTCAAACTTGTAAGTTCACACCATGTGGGAGCTAAACTATTGCAAATCCCCAACAACAACGATAAAAGTTTAAGACAAATAATTCAACCATCAAAATACATGAAAGGCTAATAAAGAAAATTCAAACATAAACATGTTAAAATACATGAAAGGCTAATAAAGAAAATTCAAACATAAACAAGTTATCATTGCATATCTAAACATCGATGTCACATCTCTAAACAAGCAAGAAAATATTAAATTTAAGCATACGTTGTTGTAAGTTGTTAAACAACTCTCATCTTTTGGACTTTCGACCCGTAAGGATTAAAGTAAATATGGATTTGCAAACACAACAATGGGTTAATCTCAGTAATTGTAAGGTTCTGAAACTTAAGGTCATGTATTTCCACACCCTTTTAAATCTTGGTTGAAGTATTTGTGCCTATCAATTGAGAAAGACAATAGAGTAAGCAATGATCACTTTTTATTTTACCATAAGGATCGGGTAATTAAATACTTGAATATTGCCTGTTATGACTGTCCTTCATGCATGATTCTCAACTGAATAGAATCAAGGATGAGGCATGCTTACAATACATATTCTTCTAAATTTAGGTCCAAGTAGGGGGCTTGCATCCAAACATTTCAATAAAGAAAGCATTTATGCTTGATTCATACAAAAAGAATAAAGGCATTAGATTCAAGCAATCAAGACTCATTTTTTTTCATGTTGATTTATAAAGAACATGCATAATGCATAATGAAGTAAAAATAAGCTTAATATGTTAATAAATTGCAAAAGAAATGCAGAAAAATTATTTATTCATGTTGATTAAAGAATAATTGAGTAGAAATTAGCTTGATATGTTGATAGACTAACAAAATAAATGCATTAAATACCCCATCTTGCTGGTGCTTAAGTGTTAATTAAGTGCCTTTCCGGGAATCACGCGCTCAAGGATAAAACTACTTGTCTACAAAAGACGAAAGGCTTACAATCAAAGAGATGGGAAGAATATATAGTAGAAAATAAATAAAAAATCAGATGAAGTCTGAGGTAATGCTTCAAGGCATGCCTTTAGGCATACGCCTTAAGGTGTGCCTCATACACCTCGAGGTGCACGTCTTTATGAGGCTGCTCGAGGCGTACACCTCATTGCCTCGAGGCACGTTTTTTAAAACAATGCATGTGCAGGCCAACAGAGGGTGTTGGCTTGGATCATGGTGCATGTAGGTTGTTTCATGAGTAGAGGAACATGCTCGTGAGGAAGTTGGGTGAGCAGGACGTTTGTGTTGTGTTTTTTTGACCTAAATACCAATGACTCTTGACTCTTGAGGCTTTGGTGGGTTCTTGATATTTCTCTTTAAGAAATTTTTGGATATTGTTGAAAATGATGTCATTGTAGCTGGTCAGGCAAGGAAATTGTAATTTTGACAATTTCAATAGAGCACGCATTTTTCTCTTGCCTAAAAGAGAGTCGTGTTGTAGGTTGAAAGCTTTAGGTCGATAGATTTCTTTATAACCATCTATTTGGCCAAAATGTTGGCAAATCTTCTTCAGGAGATTCTTGGTTCCATCATCCCGATGGTGCAGTCGATGTTTATTCTGGGTAGACATCTGATTGACAGTGTGAAATTATCGTTGACATAAAGTGGCAAAAAGTCACGGATATGTTGTGGAAGGTGGAATTTTTTAAGACGTACAATTTCATGGACTGGAGGTTCAGTTGGGCATTCTTTTCCATGGAGTTTCCTGATGTCCAGATTATGTGGATGAGGAGATGCATCCGTTTTCATCCATGTCGTGTCTTATTCAATATTGATCAACAACTAGTCGAATGGTTTTTTTACTTAAGGTCGTGGCATGGGGTCAAACATGGGTATCCATAGATGCCTTATGGTCGTTGGTGTAGTCAATGCATGATGCTTATATGGTGTCTCATGAGTAGAACATGCTCGTGAGGGAGTTGGTGAGTAGGATGTTATTTTGTGTTTTTTGACCTAAATATCTATGACTCTTAGGCCATGATGGGTTCTTCATATACCTTTTCAAGGAATTTTGGGATATTGTTGAGAATGATGTCGTTGTAGCTGGTCACACAAGGAAACTTTAGTTTTGACAGTTTCAGTAGAGCTCTCATTTTTTTCTTGCCTAAGAGGGAGTTGTGTTGTAGGTTGAAGGCTTTAGGTTGATAGATCTCTTTAATACCTTCTATTTGGCCAAAATGTTGGCAAATCGTATTCAAGAGATTCTTGGTTCCATCATCCCTATAGTACAGTTGATACGTATTATGTGCAGACATTTGATCGATAGTGTGATGGTGGCTACTAGAATTATTGTCGATAGGAAAAGGCATAAAGTTAAAGGATACATTGTGGAAGGTGAACTTTTTAAAGGCACACGACTTCATGGACTGGAGTTTCATTTGGGCATTCTTTTCAAGAGGAATTTTCCTGATGTCTAGATTATGTTCATGAAGAGATGCATATGTGTTGTGTCTTTTTCCATGTTGATCAACGACTAGCCGAATGGTTTTTTTATTTAAATTCGTGATATGGTTATCCATAGACACCCCTAATGTTTGTTGGTGTGGTCGATGTGATGACAATTTCAGTCATGTTTTTTGGTGACGTCCATTTATGGCATTTTGGGTGCTTCTACGAATGCGCTTTTGTTGGTTGAGTTGCGAGAGGTTTGTGCTAGGTTCCTGGAGTTAGCTTGGATTGTGGGTGGTGAATTCAACGTCATAGGCTATGCGGGAGTGGAGTGCAAGATCTTGGGTCTAGTTACTTTGCTGAGATGGCAGAGGAGCTTGCTTTGGAGGTTCTCGACGCGGTAAACTGCAAATTTATGTGGAGAAGCTCTTCCTCTAGATCGTGTATCGATCATTTCCTTTTGTCCATTGAGGTCCTGTAAATGTTCGGTTTGGCTTGTATGACTTCTCTCCCTCGGTCGAGGTTGAATCATATGTCTCTTTGTACTTGGACAAATACAACGACAGAGGATCTTCTTCCTACTTCAGATTTGAGTGTTGTTGGTTGTTGGAGGATGAATTTACAGATCATGTTGTCTTGTTCTGGACTAATTTGGAGGTCGAGGGGTCAACTACTATGAGGTTCTCTTTGAAGCTAGTTACGTTGCAACATAGACTGCTTATTTGAGGGAGGACTCTCATTTTATGCATGAGCAGAGAATGAGCTATGCATAAGATGAGACTTGTTGGAGGATTGCAGAGAGCTGGTTGAGGAGGATTTTGTGAACCGTGGTGTGATGCAGAAGATCCTTGAGGATGAGCATAGGAAGCAAGAGTTGGAATGGAGGCAGAGGTCACGTCAAAACTAGCTGAAGGAGGGGGATGCAAGTACTAGATTTTTCATGCGGTGACAAATGAGTTTAATTGTAGGGAGGAGGTTGTAAGGACAGTAAGGGCTATTTCAAGAGCATGAGCAAGCACATGCCACATTGTGGGTCCATGTAGCTGGGGCTGGTGGTTAGTTGTATTATTAGCCTTGATGTAGAGTTGTTGACGAGACCTTTCAGGTTGCAGGAGGTTTGTGAAGCTATTTTTGCGATGAATCCTTACGGTTGCCTTTGGCTGAATGGTTTCCCGTTTTCTTCTTCAGGGAGTTCTAGGATCTGGTAGCTGAGGAGGAGACGGGGTTGGTGTCGGAGTTTGCAGAATGGAATTCTAACTTTGATCGAGTCAATCAATCGTTTTTTTTCCAGCTGCCTAAGAATGATGTTGCCACGAGGGTGGACTACCATCCTTTTGCTCTTTCTAATGTGATTTATTTAGTTGTGACCAAAGTGTTGGTACCATTTGAGGGGTGTTCTGAGCACGATCATTTCTCTGGTTTAGAGCACGTTCTTGCCTGGCAGACAGCTCATGGATAGTGTGGTTATGTCATCTGATATTGTAGCAGACTAGAGGAGGAAAACTAGGGGAGTTATATGGAAGAATTATTTTTCATAGCTTATGACAATGTAGATTGGTGTTTCATGTGGGCCTTGTTGTTTAGACAGGATTTTCCTGATAGGTGGATTATGTGAATGATGAGGTGTGTCATGACTGCTCTTATGAATGGGCAACCAAAGGGGGTTATTTCTTGCCACAATGTGATGTTCTTCAGGTTTGCCCTATGGTCCCCCTATTATTCCTTCTTGTTACGAATGCTTTATCGGTTATAGTTGATTGTGCGGTGACGAAAGGTTTTTGTTGCGTCTGCTTTAAGGAGGAGATGTCGGTGCCCATTCTTCAGTATACATACGACACCATCCTTTTTACAGAAGGAAGACCAGAGAGTTGCATAGGTTGTATGTGGTCCTTGACATCTTTGGTGTAATGTATGGGTTGAGACTCAACATGGATAAGTCAGAATTTGTGCATTTCGGCTTGGAGGAGGTCGGTTTATGTGCAAGCGGGTTGAGGTCCCTGTGCAGGGTCTTGTCGTTGCGTTACCTTGAATTGTTCTTGGTAGTTGGGAGGATGCGTCTAGTTGATTGATTACCAGTGACTGAGAAGATATGGAGCAGATGCTAGCGGATTGGAAGTTGGTTTGCTTATCTAGAGTTGACAAGTTGGTGTTGTTGAGATTGGTTCTCTCTGTGATATCTATTTTCTTCATGTCATCTAGGCTTCTCACTGTGGAGGTGAGGAAGAAACTTGAGAGCATTATGAAACAGTTTTTATGATCGTCTTCGGGGAGTTCAAACGTGTTGTCTTTGGTGGACTGGAAGTTGGTTTCTTGTTCGAAGAATGATGGAGGTCTTTGGGTGCCTAACTTGGAGGAGATGAATAAAGCCTTGCTCAGTAAGGGGATCAATCGTACCTGAGAGGACTATGGCAGTTTGGTTTACATTCTGATCCAGAAATTTATGGGTCATGTTCATCCTTTGTCAGGCTCGGGGAACTTCGGTCTACCCCCTCATACTTTTGAAGAGGGATTTGTGGCGTGGTGCAGGAGATACACACTTTCTTGAGGTCGATAATTGGGGACAATGCTGGTTTTAGGTTCTGGGATAGCTATTGGAGTAAGGGTAGGGCACTTGGTTTGAGATCCTTGCCTTTGATGGCATTGGCAGTCGATTCGGATTGTTCCGTGGTGAACATTTAAGACGGACATTCTTTTTTCTCATTTTAGGTCTGAACTCTCGGATCAACTAATGGGTGAGCTTTTCGTGATGCTAAAGGAGTTAGATGGTGTGGTTGTGCCAACAGTGGGGCGTAATTACTGGAGCTGGTGTGATGAAACATTTTCTGTAGGGAAGGCATACAGGGCTTTGAAAGGTCCAATGACTTTTGGCCATGGGGAGTGCATCACAGCTGTTGAAAGATCTAGAAGTGAAAATTTCCCACACGTGTGAATGTCTTTATGTGGTTGTTTAGGAGAAGGTTGTTAACTGGTGACAGGTTTCCACAACTCGTTCAGGTAGCTGAACCCGTCCATTCTCGTTGTCAAGAGGATGTCGAGGATGAGGATCACCTCTTCTTCAAATGTAGGATTTCCCTGGAGGCTTGGGATCTTTTTAGGAATCCCTTGGTGACTATTGATGATGTTTCTAGATTTTAGGATTCCATTGGTGTGGACTGGCATGGTACAGAGAAGGAGAGATCGAGATGTTAGCCAGCAATGGGTGGTATTTCAGAATGAACGTTTTTATGGTGAAAATTTATGGCACATGCTAAGGCCCTAATTGACAGTTGGAGCTTGTATTTTTTTATTTTTTGCATGTTATAGACTTGTACATTTTTTATGATTAAATGGTGAAGTTTTTGGGCACGTACTTATAGATAGAGCCATTTTTTATTTCAAAAAATGATTATAAAGTGATAAGAAGAATTTACTCGGGTTATAGGAGGGATGGGCTCTTCATTCTAGTCTTATAATAATACATTGATGGTAGAGCTTTCTTTGTGGAAGGTATGATAAATGAGGCCATAGGGATGTCTATACATCTGGAGATTTTTGGTGAGGTTTCAAATCTCAAGATCTCGAGACAAGTATGCTTTTGTGCCTTTCGGGTTTTGGGGATTGATGTTGTTATTTGTGGGGCTATCATGGGCGCCATTCGCGAAAGCTTATTACCTACTTAGGCTTCCTTTAATGTGTGATATGCTTAAGCATGTTGAGGAGTTGACTATGATGAAGAGGTTGGAGAAGAAGTTGTCTAGTTGGAAGGTTGATTGTTTGTCTTAAGATGGGCATTTGATGCATCTTAAGACAATATTGTTTGCCATCTTTATTGTTTCCCTCCACCAATCTACTATTGGTGAGGCTACGTGTTTGTTTGGAAGATTTATTGTGCAATTTTTCTAGTCGAACCCTAGGGGCCTGTTTGGTAACTGGGTTGGATTGGGTTGGGGTATCCTCCTGTGAATAGTAGCTATTTGGATGGTTCGGAGGGTTGGAATGATGGATGTGATGTGACATTTATTATGTGTTATATTAACTATTTTAGTTATTATAATATGTTTTTTATGTTATTTTTTATTTGAGTGTGGTTAAAAAATATTATAACAAATAAATTGTACGGTACATACAACTAATTCCAACCTAGGAATGTAGGGATCGAGCAGGGGGTATGCTAGGTTACCCTGGGGTAACATGGCAACCAAACCGGGGGAACCTGGTGATCAAATGGTTCCTAGGGGGAAGAATTCACCATTTGGTGATTTTGGACTATGTGATGTAACTTATCAAGAATGATGGTTCGGATGTGATGTGCCTCGAAGAAATGAATAATGTATTTTTGTTCAAGTAGGTATTGAAAATATGGGAAGATCTATCGATCTAATGTGTCATCCGGTGCGAAAAATCTGACGTCTTCGCAAACATGTCAGTTTATCAAGCATGAACTCAAAATTAAGTCAAATTTGATCGGATTTCTCCAAAAATATCCATTTCTCGAGGGCAATGAAATCGAAACATCACCTTGTTTCTTTTTCCAGGATTTCGGTGGTGTCCATAAAACTTCATTGGGAATTGCATGTTGTTTTGGCAAAACAAGGAAAAATAGAATCTACCCTTTGCTTTCATTGAAATTTGCACATATCAATGAATTTTTACCACTTCTCCGCTAATGTGTTGAGCTTTTAAGAGCTTCATATTGTTTGAAGAATTTCTTTAGATAATTTCGATATTTTCGGTCTAAATTCAAACTAAATCAATTAGATATAAGCTTCAAGAGTTAAATTCAAGTTGTAATTGAAAAGTTTTATAATTTTGGTTCTTTCTTGTTTATTGATACTATATGAATTATTTAGTAGTAATTGCATGTGTCACCTCATTCTTGTTGAGTAGGTGATTAAAATGGCTTTTGTTTCCAGTTCGAAATCCATTTCTAACTCTAGGCAGCACCTTTCTACTACATACCAACATGCATTGGTGGTTATGACAACACTACTTCAAAAATTATATTTGCATCTCTATCTTATAACAAATGTGTATTCTATTCTATTCGGTGATCTAGGACCATTAAAAATCTTGTTTTTTTTCAAAAAAAAATGGCATTAGAGTTGTTTCCATGATTTTCGACAATTTCAGCAAGGGCATATGTATTATTTTATAGGAGATGATGCCCCTCTTGTGGTCGATCTGGGTAATGGTATGTCTCTCAGATTTTGATAGGAAATGATGGGGCTCTAGGTTGTCCATGCTGGCTCCTATTGTTACGTTACGACCCTCTCGGATCACGGGGCTTGGAATTTTTCAGAGTGATTGATGTTATGACTGATGTGGAGGGTCTTTCAAATAGACGAGACTACCAAGGTATTGGTTTGACTGACAATTCTCTGTCAATAAGGCATACAAAGGTCTCTCAATTACTTCCATGGTGGTTAACCATGTGATTGTGACCTAAGATTGTAGGAGGATATGGCAAGGCCCTAAATGTCGGTTTCGGTCACCATTTCGGTGACCGAGCAAAACGGAATTTTGGTCGAATTTCGATCGAAATTTCGGTCATTTTTTGTACTAGGGCCCTCACATTTCGGTCGAATTTCGATTTCGACAGGATATCGATATTCGACAGAAATTTGATTGAATTTCGTTGAAATTTGAGGCCATGGGATATGGAACTGGAAAATTCATTTGAGAGTAAGGATTTTCCTTTAGTTGTTTAGAGGTAGACATGTTATGACCATGAACTATAGAGACAAGATTATTCAAGGGATGGATGGGTATTGTCCTCGTTGTTCGAATGCATGGAGAAAGTGTACCACTTGTTCTTTGACTGGAATGTCATGAGAGACATATGGGTTGAGGTTGGGATTATTGAGGTGAATGTCACATGCACTTTCAAGCACTGATAGAATCAAGAATTTGGCTCTCAAGAGGGTCATCTTTGGTTGGGAACGATTTTATGTGGAAAGTGTGATGGAACATGTGCGCGCTCTTACGAAGTCCTGGAATTTGCAAATTTTGATATATTTGTGAATATTGTAGTTTTCAGTGTGCACCATTGGGTGTTTATCCTTTTTTCCTTACAAAAAGCACTTCGTCACCAAGGATCATGGCAACTTATACTACTTTATTGGCATCAGCATGCAAGACTAGGTAGCCCATTCTGTTACAGTGCACGCATGTTCTTACGTGCCTGATGAATTGGGATGCTTAGATCGAAGGTTGCTTCCACTCCTAGGGGCATGCTTTTCTACCATTGTGACTAGAGCGATATATCCTACGTATTGAGTTGAGTTAGTTTATGAGTAGCTATAAGAGTGCACATCTTGATGCTGAGTTGTTGTAGGAGTGTACATCTTAATGTTGTGATGCACATCTTGAGATATCTCAAGAGCGCATCTAGGAAATGATTCCTCTTTTATAGGTAGTAGTGTACTTTGATAAAGTGTATGCAGATGATAGAAGCTTACTGTAGGATCTTTTTTAGAGATACTACATGATTCTGCATTTGAGTGCAGTAAAAAAGATGATAGGATGCTTGTTTGGGTGCATAATTCAAGTGTACAGAGTTATGGCTCTGACAATAGCTAAGATGTTATGGGATAGATCTTCTCTAAGGAAAGAGAAAAGCGAAGCCACTATTTTCTTCTTTTCTACGTGTATCATACGGGAAGGAAAAGTTGGGGATTGTTGAAGGCTAGTAAATGAAGGAGCAAGCACATCTTGATATCAATCAAGCGAGGAGTACAAATAAAAGCAAGTTGTCTCATCCCCGACATGAGGCACTAAGACTACTATACTAACTATTTTTTATATAAAAGTTTGAATAATCTTATGCGTTGCCTTATCAAAATCAAAGAACTTATATATCTATTAAAGGCTTGTAGGTTTGTTGGGTTCTTCATGAATGACAACAATCCTTACATCGATTATCTTATTCCAAACTACTGACCTCGGGCTCAGGCGCTTAGCCTAATCCTAATCAAGAGTATAACATGGGTTCTGAAATCGATGCTAGCTAAACGACTCGAAGAGAAGGCAATTTCTTCCTGAGGATAGGAAGAGTGTGTAGGTGTATGAGTTCTAAGAAAGAAAGGTAGATTATTACCACCATCTGTTCAAGGACTGGCGAGAGGCTAAAGTCGGATGCATTTAAGCTACTCCCCATGTTGGTAAGTAAGCATGATACTGATTTTATGCTTCCGATCCAGTCAGCTAGAACTTGGGAGCCAAGCTTCCAATCAAGAGCTTTCCTCCAACAAAGGTCGATGTGTGAGCCTATCCTAGCCGGGTCCTCCCTTCCTCTTGGTACGAGGGCATAGAGACCCATCATATTATATGAATACCTTGCCCTGGTTGGATGCTCGACCGCAGTGAGAAGCAATCACCATAAGGGGTAGGGAGAGGGTTTCTGAGTGGACTAGGTCATCATTATTCCATGTAGGTGCCCTAGAGCCTAAATATATGCAATCATTGCGGACCACTATTTATATTATGCATATTTATATGCAAACATGGTTAAAACTTCTCCTTTATCACTGCGATAAGTTGGATTTGTCTGTTACCATACTGGCAATCCAAAAGGCAATTGAGGTAGAGTCTATACTTTGCTTGAGGGCCGCTTAAACGATTTATTTAGCCATAAAAAAATGGCCACTTGAGAAATCCACCGTACTCTTTTAACTCGATTGAAGATTGGTCCCTCATGACCTTATCATTAGTTTCACCTGGGACTGAGAAAAGAGAGTCCTCTGTGCTTACCCGAAGGGTCTAGTCTCATCTCCCAATCTCGCTGAGGGAAGTGGTCTTTCTCATCCTTCCAAGAGAAAGAGACATTGAGAACGCAAGACCCATTGAGATGAGGTGTGGCGAGCATGCCATCTTTTGTTGCAAACAATCATATCTTTCCTGAGAGGATCAAGCATGTGGAGATTGATTGTCACTACACTTGTGATTTGACACAGAGAAGACTCCTTCAGATTCTACGTGTGTCATCTATAGAGCATCTTGTAGGCCTCTTTGTTAGAAAATAAACATGCAGAAGCGAAACATGGAAAAAGATAAAGAAGAATAAGAACAACGAGATTTAACGTGGAACCCTACTCCTTAAGGAGCGGGATGAAACCACGAGAGAATGCCTCAGAAGGCTGGTGTATCTATTACACTTTTCTCTTAATGATTACAGGAGCTCTGGGGCTCCTTATATTGCCTCCACGGAGTCTCCACATCCCACAGGTGGTAGATGTGGTACTAAACTCTGGATGCGGTAAAGGATCTCTCCAGGATCCATTTGCCCATCTCCCTCATATATGACGCATACAATGAATACTCCAACACTCCCCTTCAAGCTGGAGTTTGCAATGCTCAGCTTGGACAAACAGAAAGAAACTCAACTCAACGCTACAGGACACTACAGACAATATCAACTCAACGCGCGCAACTGATGTTGTCAAGGACGTTGCTTCTCATGTCGTGCAGGTGAGGAGGGCGAATGGGTTGGAGTGTACGTCAACTGAATCTCCTCGTCGGAGAGTATGTGCTTAGTACCACGCCTGTCAGAGTCACTGCAACTGAAATGAGTCTCCTCGTCGGAGTACTCTGGCCTGCCACAATAATGTGGACAACTGCTCCATCTCTGAAAAGGGCCGAACTGAAAGAGGCCGTGGAAGTGCAATCCTCGTCGGAGTCCACGGTCGCCAGAGAATGGAGTCTGAAAAGTCTCCTGGTCGGAGAACTGGGTCTCTCCCATATGGCATAGAGAATGGTACACTACTTCGGAGTACCTATGATCAGTGTTGCAGAAGACGGTATTCGGTATTCAGTCGGAGGGTCACTGAATAGAGAATAATCGGTATTCGGGCGACTATTCGGAATTATTCGGTTTTGTATTTTTTAATATAAAAATTATTTATAATACATATATTCTTATATTTTTATACATATATGGTCATTATTTAACATGAATCCAAGATAAAAGTACCCATCAATATAATAGATATATAGAATTTGACATTTGTGGTGATACCGTGGTAAAACGTAACCCATAAAATTTGAAAATTGAAAATAAAAAATAAAAATATGAAAAGTCGAACTCCAGTCGGCCTCATAGTCGGTCCAGTCGGCCTCATAGTCGGTCCAGTCGGCCTCATAGTCTGTCCAGTCGGCCTCATAGTCGATCCAGTCGGACGAATAGTCGGTTGGGCCGACTATTGCCCGACTGGAGGTCTATTCAGTCGGGTACCCCCCCGCACCGCATAGTCGGACCGACTATTCGGTATAGTCGGCCGACTATTGCAACACTGCCTATGATACCACATGAAAACTCTGGCCGAACAACAACAAGAAAAGATAGTGACCACTACAAAAGATGGCAAAACATGTGCACATCTGAAAAGAAGATCGCATCCATGTGCATGTCTGAAACCGGAGAAGACTCGAAAACATCTGACGTCGAGTCTGAATAACTGTAGATTCTGAACTATCTGGTTGTATGGAATACTGTCTCTAGAGAATATGAATCTGAATAGACCTGTGACTCTACACAATACTCCCCCTTTCTCCCACACTAGTTGGAATATATGTCATTGACTATGTTGGGAGAAGATAAGAAATATGGGGTTACAAAACATCAATAAGCTGTATCATTTTTTTCTCGGCTTTTCTTGGAAATTTTTTTCTTGGCCATTCATTCATCAAATATTTTTTTTTGTAGTCGTCATGTTTTTTTTACGTACACCCCCCTTTTTTCCAACATAAACCTCTTCTCATTTTTTATCATGTTGGGCCTTCCACTTGTTTCCCCCCTCCTTTTTTAACAAAATTTAGCCTAATAGTGAGCCCGAAGAAAACCAGTCGTTGGCCACTTGGGCCTTACAATAATTAACCCCCAAATTTTTTCAAAGGCCACCGGGCCCCTAGGGTTCCTGGGAACCCTTTCTCTTTCAAGGCTTCTGCCTCCCGATGGGGTCCTTTGGATGTCGTCGCTGCCCATGATTCAGCTGGAAGATGGGGGCGCCTCGATGTGTGTCGCCTGGAGCTGCACAAGCCTCGCGCATGAGATGGAGGCGCCTGCGCATGGAGGTGCCATCGCGTGGAGCTACGTCGCCTCGCGCCTGGGGTGCGGGGCCCTGGAGGTGTGCGCGATGTGCGCGCCGCCTTCAGAAAAGTGGGAGCTTGGAGGAAAGATGGGAGCTCAGGGGAGTTCACGTAAAGCGCGCCTGATGCGTGGAGTCGGAGGCGTGCGAGGGTTACGCCGTTGTCGAGGAGGGTTCGCCTGGATTTGCACGTCGCCTAGAGGGGGGTGATTGGATCTTCTGTTGCGCCGCTCAAGGAGGAAGATGGGCGCAAGGAGGGGGCCCCCAATCGCCCGCGATGGAGGAAGAACCGTCTGGAGTTGCGCCTGGACTCTTTACGCCGACTGGAGATGGGATCGGGGCCCCTTGCGTGTTCACGTCGTTGGAATTGTCTTGAATAGGGCACGCTGCTTGAGAGAAGCAGCCTTCTCCTGGGCGCTCCGTGGGCGAGGAGCGCGATTCCTGTGTCGGGATGACGCTGTCTTCTAACAAAATTGGGTTTTTCTGTGTGAAAAACCCTAGATTGACGGCAATATGGAAAATGTTATGCCGTCGTGGTGAAGATCTAACAATACATCTTCAAAGCAACGCTCAAGAACATAACAATCGAATCTTTAAGAAATAACGAGCATGAAAACCTCGAGAATCGAACCCACTCTGATACCATGTTAGAAAATAAACATGCGGAAGCGAAACATGGAAAAAGATAAAGAAGAATAAGAACAACAGGATTTAACGTGGAACCCTACTCCCTAAGGAGTGGGATAAAACCACAAGAGAATGCCTCAGAGGGCTGGTGTGTCTATTGCACTTTTCTTTCAATGGTTACAGAGGTCTGGGGCTCCTTATATAGCCTCCACGGAGTCTCCACATCCCATAAGTGGTAGATGTGGTACTAAACTCTGGATGGGGTAAATAGATCTCTTCAGGTTCCATTTACCTATCTCCCTCATATATGACGCATACAATGAATACTCCAACACTCTTCATCAAGCTGCTAGCCCAAAACTTATTCGATCGATGTGAAATCTTAGCATGCATGATATTTATGCTTCAGTTTGGTGGGAGTGTTGACATAGTTTTGTTAGTTGTTTCGGTTTTCTTCTTCAGGTACATTTTCCTTTAGATTGTTTAGTCCTATGTCACTTGTGACTATTTTGACCATCATTCCTCCTCTCATATAGGAGGGGTAGATTACTTATAGTAACAAGTTTTTGTTTTTTTCCCATCACTTATCCTCGAAAAGAAAAGAAATTCCAAGAAATCCTGTCATTTTGAATTGTAATGCATTTTCTTTTTTGATTTCTTGTTTGTCAATATTGTGTAACGTGATCTTCCTTGTACAGGTGTATCTTATCCTTGATGAATTCATTCTTGCTGGGGAGTTGCAAGAAACAAGTAAGAAGGTGAATACTTGTATACCTTGGTCATTGCTTCTTTTCAGCTAATTTCTTCCCCATGTTGGATTTCATTTTTTCCGAAACTTTTTCCTCTTTGTGTAGCCGACCCTACTTAATGTGGGAAATGGCTTTGTTGTTGTTCCTCTCTGTGCCTGCTTATTATGCCTACCTTTTTATATTATCTTTTCGATGGCCATCATATTAAGACTAGTTTAAGCTGGTCAAAAAAACTCTCTTGAAACAGTCACCAAGGCAAATGACACTCTAACCTGACTAATGTTTATTTTTTAGTGGAAAAATGTCTTTTGGTTAATAAGTGAATAAACTAAATTGCAGTATTTACCACTATACAATTTCGTATTTACACTTCTGTTGCCTCTTGTAAGAGTTCTTTGCTTTAACACTGTCTATTAGGGGTGTAAAATATTCGGGTCAAGGGGTACCCAACTTGACCTATACATAATATCGACCTCCCTTTGCAAACGTGCAGGAGGCCTCCTCAAAGCCTCCCACAGTTCCCCCATCGCCTTCCGTTGTCATGCTTTACACTCCACCCTTAACACAAATCCGTATGTCCTTTGCTATTGCGTTGACCCTAACTAGCTCCTTTCCCACGAACCAAGAAAATTCAAAGACACCATCCTACCAACCCAACAACTGATCGCCTAACCTCCTCACTGTTTCTTTCGCAATGAAACCCCTCAAGGCATCTCCTCCCATCAGTCTTCACCACCTAACCTCATACAAGTCTAGGTGCGACTCTTGCAAGATGGCCATGTCCGCCCCCCATCCCTTGCTATGTCGCCCCGACACCCTTCACCTCTTCTCTACCCTGAAAACTTTGTACATTCCATGACATGATTTGCATCAAACCTCTTCAGACCTCACTATCCATGGCTACCTTACCCACCACATGCCCTCTACCCCCTTTTAGAACCTTTCCTTCTCCGAAAACCCCTTCATCTCCCACCTCCTGCTCCGTCATCAGGACCCCATCCACATACCATCATCTGCGATCCACCTTTACCATTGTTGCAAAATCGGCTGACTAACTGATTAGTCAGTCCGATTAGTCGATTCGACCATGTAAGTGGGTCGACTAAGCCAAATCAGCCTATAATCGGGTGTGCCTGATTAATCGGGGACTAATCATTATAATCGGTCAATTAATTAGCCGTTTTTTGCATACAGAAATGGTTGGATTGTTGGTGGGTTTTGGTCCGACCGGAATACCCATTAATGGTTGAGTGGGGCTTACTATTTGACAGTAAGCCTCCCACGATTTTCCTTATCGCGATACCCTAAACCCCCTCCAAAACCCACGCAATCGCCTACTACTACTCCTTCAACATCGATCGCCGCTTTCTCCTCCTCCATCCCTTCTAGTTGTTGTTTCGACGCCTCGTCGGCCACTGCGAGTCCTCCTTCACGTTCTCCTTGGGACATCTTTGTTCTCCCTGCAATTCGATTAGTTTATTTTCCTATTTTTTCTTTGGGTAAATTACAATTTGAGTCCCCATCTATGGGTCTCGTTCTTTAAATTGTAACGATTCGGGTCCCATGACCATTTAGGAAATGGAAATTTTGGAGTTTATGACGAATATGCCCCTGTTGGGAAGGGAATGGGGGTTGGGTTCCAATTTTTAAACAAGGGCATACTCGTCATTAGCCCCAAAAAGTTCCTTACATTAATGGCCCTGGGACCCGAATCGTTACAATTTAAAGATCGGGACCCATTCTAGGATCGGAACCATAGATGAGGACCTAAATTGTAATTTACCCTTTTTCTTTTGTTTTTCTTGTTGTGCTATCACTTTAATACTTGTCTTAGATGTTATTACTTAGATTTTTTCTACTAATTTGCATGTTCGTTAGGTATTTTAGGAGTAAAAAGTTATTTTTTCATGATGAAGGCTTGTTGGTTAGCTTATATAAGCTTAGCATTGTGTTTATTGTTTTCTAAATGTTGGTTAACTTATATACTTCTTGTTGATTTGCATGTTGGTGCGCTTGTTTGGTTATTTTAGGAGTAAAAACTGAGATATTCTTGTTGATTTGTATGTTGGCTAGCTTATATAAGGTTAGAATTGTGTCTATTATACCCTAATTTTTTGTTAACTTAGATATTTCTTGTTGTTTTGTATGACGGTTAGGTTATTTACCTTTTGTGGTTGTTGATTAGCTTTGTGTTAGTTAATTTGTAACTTCAACTTGTGATTTTGTTTGTTTATTAGGAAATTCAACATTTGGTTCTCAATTGCTTCTTTTTTTCTCTCACTATAATTTTTAAGCTCTTAAAAATATTAAAACGATTAAATACATGAATATAAATTAGAGTATATATATTAAAAATTGATTTATATATTTAAAATAATGAAAAAAATTTAAAACTGACTAGTGCATGACTAAATCCGATTACTCTCCCAACTGTCGATTAATCGTTAGTCAGTGACCCTGCTGACCTACCAACTGCCGACTTTTGCAACCTTGACCTCTGCCATACTCTTCCTGCTCTTCCCACACATGCTTTTCGGCATACATGTCTGACAGTTTTCCAATCCTAGCATAGGCACCCTCCTCCTGCATTCCTTTTTAAATCTCAGATCATGTTTGTCCCCTCAGCCACCAATCCCCACCACCTTCGCAACCTCTTTCTCTTTGCACCACTCCTACATTGGAGATCTCCTCATGATCTCATCCCAATCTATCTGGGATCTCACCTGCGAAGCCCTTTCGAAGAACCTTCCACTTCCCCTTCACCAAACATCCCACTCCATTGCACTCCCGTGTCTACCCTTCAGATAACATGCCCCAATGTATGGCACTGGCCATACCTGGTGAAAGATGGCATTGGGATGGTTGGTTTCTACTCTTATTTTATTATAATTTTCTCTCTCCATGCAAAAAAAACCATGCGAAGGACAACCTTCTCCCCTCCCTTCTCACTCCCAGGCCCCCTCCGACCTCATCCTCCCTCTGCAGGTTCCCCCGGTAATTGATTGTGTTTTTCCACAAGGAACCCGAAGCCCCTCCAATCGCTGTTGATTTTTACAATTCCTTTCAGAATTTTACAAATGAATTCGTTGGTATGCCTTCATTGATTTGAAATTTATATCTCTACTCAGGCGACAGTTGTGTATTGTTCTCTATATTTTCCTCGTGAATGTTGAATCATTTACTTCCAGGATGTTATTCGCACTTGTGATTCATTGCCGTGGTTTATATTTTATTAATTCCAGGCCATTATAGAGAGGATGGGGGAGTTGGAGAAGCAGGAATGAGCATTTGTCAAGGTTACGTTTTCTGCGGGAAGAAGAGTCGTGAAGAGGAACTGTACACAATGCTTCGTAATTGCTTCCTTTTATGTGTTGTCGTCGTCGTAAGAATGGTTATATACCTTCTTTATATGGACTTTGCTTCACAAGTAGATTTTTTTTTGTTGAATCATAATGTACATTCATTTGAACTGCTGCGAAATTGTGCTTTCTTTTCTCGCCAGTTTATCTGAGATATGGATCTGTACCATTTTCAGTTATTCCATCCCTCTTACGGGACGTTATGACGCCGCAATGCTGCATATATAGTTTGTTTTCTTTGCGTTTAACCCAAATCCTTGAGTTAGACAACGGGACAGAGTACTGCCATAGTTGGCAAAGTTGAATCATAAACATCTCTATTCATCCTGAAAGTTAAAGATCATTACATTTATCTTGCGGTTGAGTAAGGAACTTATCGTACCGAATCATTATTGTTCTAATGTGTATCAAGTGCAGAAGATAAAGTAGAAAAAGAATTTCAACATAAATAAAAAAATCATTACCTTAAAGGTTTGAAAAAAATTCACAAAATTTAATACATGATCTTGTTAAGTTCACTAATGACAAAAAACTTAGATTAGCTATTAGGTTCTTTAGGACAAAACTCCAAGTTTGGAATTGGGTATCGTCAAATTATACACCATCACCCATCTAGTTTTTTTTTCAAAACAAAAGATATGGATTCTCAAATCTGAAAATGAGAATTTAAATTTGTTGTATAGATCTCATAAAAAGTAGAAAAAAATCATGCAAGTAAATGGTAAACAACACGAGAAGCGCTACTAAGAAATGGGTACAAGAAAAATCCAAATCATGTGTGACAATACAATGAGGAATAAGACCTAAAGATGGGAGGTAACACAGTCCTGTAGACAGAAGAGATCCTATAGAGCTTTGCAAAACTTCATTAGATGGATGCCGCCACTTTGCAGTGGATACTTTTCTACTATATAAATGTTATTAGTTTTTTTATGGAAGAGCATTGGATTCAAAATTAACATTTTTTAATAAGGAAATTTTTTTTATTATATGTCCTCTCTCATTATATGTCCCATTCTTGTTCTCCCTCTCGTTCTCTCTCAAAGCCGAGACCAAGGCGTACCTCGATGAACTGCATCTGGTATCGGAGCTCTTATTGATCTTGCGTATCCACACATCGATGCACGTCCGCTCCGTGTTGTGCACATCGTTGATCGTTCATCACCCTCCGAGGCAGCAATGACTCCTCCATTGACGAAACAAAAAACCCTAAATAAGGTCGCAACGAAGGTTATATTTTTTTCTATATCGGCGGCCCACTGGTCCATTGAGGTCACGCGTTTTTTTATTTGGTTTCATGTGAATCCAATTAAATCTCACTGCACGCCATTTGCTTTAAATGAATTCATTTCTGTATTCTGACATCTCACTGTACGCCATTTGCTTTAAAGAAATATTTATTCATTCTGACATCTCACTGCATGCTATTTTATTGTGCTTCATGAATATAGAACGTCTTATCCCGTGAATTTATTATTATTTTCTCTACCCTGTCATGTGAAATTTTTTAATTAAGCAAAAAAATTTACATAATCTTTTTTTATTAAAGGAAATCTTTTAAAGTTTTTTATAATATGCTGTTTTTCAATCCTTTAAACAAAAAGAATTTGATAATGTAATGTTTTTTTGGAAGAGTGGATATTCAAAGCAACAATAGTTGTTTTATACAAGCTGTGTAAGGATTACTTATGTGCTAAAATTTATAGAATTTCTCTTTGATAATCAAAACTATCTATTATTTTTTAATAAGCCACTTAATTTGTTTGCTTCACTGAATAAAATATAAAGTTTTTTTATTCACATCAAGTTTTATGCATAAATTTTTTTATCTTTGCTTATTCTTGGTAAATTGCACATTCTCATACAAATCTACATTTATTTCATTAGATCCACAAAAATGACAAGCAAGACAATTGCCATCGAGGTGGGAAAAATTGAGTATCTGAACAGTACTAATTATGAGTTGTTGAGTAGAAAAATCTACTATGGCTTGTTGCATAATAGCATACACTCCATCATAGATAAACCCGACCCAACTTTATCTGAAAATCCAACTATAGAGGAAATTAGGTCTCGCAAAAGCGGGAAAAAACAGATAATAGAGCTAGGAGCTTCATGCTGACCCACATGGCTTTGAACCTGATTCGAGTCTTTGAGACATGCGAATCAGCTTACGAGCTCTGGAATGTATTTAAGGAGAAATATCACTCCAAATCGGGATTGAGCGTCCAACTTCTTCTACACAAATAAAACTCATGTAGAATGAAGGAATATGAAAGCATCCTCGAGCACGTGAACAAGATGATCGTGATGGTCAATGATCTAGCGGTTGCTGATTGTGTAATTCTGGAAGGATGCAGATCGCAGCCATACTAGAAAGTCTCCCACCGTCATTCGACATGGTTGCCACATCTCTGGGGATAAATGACAATATTAAGCATGTGATGGACCTACTTGCACAACTGGTAATTAAGCAGTACCTCTCAAAGCAAAGATCAAGACTGAGATCTTTAAGATAGAGGAAGAAGAATAAGTAAATGCCGTACATGTGAAGAAAAGACTAGGACCCTCCTAACTGAATTTCAAAGGAAAGTGAGAAATAACCATGTGTCTCATGCTACGGTTGCGGTAAATATAGTCATTTCAAGGTTAATTGCCCCAACAAGAAGAAGCCATAAAATTCTAAAATATCCGAAAACAAAGGTAAGAAGAAAATGGAATTTACGACTGTCATGGAATGCAACTCCGTCGTCACAGACAGTGACAGATGGTGGATCGACTTTGGAGTAACCAGACACATCACAAAGACGAAGGAGGGACTAGTGGACTTCAAGGAGCTGAGCAAAGGAACAGAGGATCTTCATGGGGAACAATACCTACCTAGATGTGGAAGGTGTTGGGACATATAGACTCGACTCAGGGGATAGTGTTATGGTACTGAATGATGTACTATATTCCCCAGGGATATGCCAAAACCTGATCTTTGTCCTAGTGCTGCACAAGAAAGATTTCAATGTCCGATTTTATAATAAGCAGGTATCTATAGTCAAGAATAAGAAAGTTTATGCGATGGAAAAGTTTGTGCTCAAGCATGACATATTCTGCCTTCCTGTAATAAGCTCTAGTGAATCAATGAATGTCTCTTCTGAGTATTCTTTGTGTTACTTGTTTGACTATGACTTGTGGCACATCAGACTGGATCATCCAGTAAATTCTAAGATGGATCAAATGATGAAGGCAAATATGTTGTCTAAGATCACGGGTGCAAGGACATTGCCTTGCGATCACTGTCTAACTGGTAAAATGATGAGAATACCCTTTTCAACTGGAATTTGGTCAAAAGAGTTACTATCTTTGATCCATTCAGACATATGTGGATCACTGAGCGTCAACACACGTAGAAATAAGGGATTTTTACCCAGCAGACCCTATAATCATTGCTCATTACCTCCACGACCTTTGAAACAATATAATTCCTCTCTCGGCCCTGTAAACTTGTTCAGTCTTACCCCACAAATCCTATTATTAAATTGACACATCTTAGGCTAACTTGCTTGGGTTAAAAACTGAGTTAATCAGATTATATGAAATCTAACGGTTGGATTTCTTCCACTCTCCCTCTTCCTTCTTCTATCATCGTCTTCATCTTCACTTCCCTTCTCCAATCCAATGACGACTGTTAGGGTAGCAGGGGGATAAGACCTTTGAGCAGTGCATGGGATGGGGGTCAGCCTCTAGAAGGTTCACGAGAAGTGGGGGAGGGGGTCGACCTCTATGCGGGGAAGAGGTGTCGGCCTCCAGACGATACAGAGGCGGTCTCTGTGCGGGGGAGGGGTGCCTCTATGCGGGGGAGTCTGGTTATAACATAATTTTGTAGGTGTGTCGTTCTGGATCCGAAATCAAGGTTTCACAAGATGGGTACTCCAAATTTCTGATTGGGCACCTGTATTTTGCCTCGAATCGGGCATTGGGCGCCGAAAGGCGGAACTTTTGAGGTGGGTCATGGGGCAATGCTGGTGATGGACACAACTCAGAGCTTCCTGGAAGGGTTAAGGGGGATTGGGCTCCTCCTTCAAGTGGATTTGCACCCATAGGAGCTCCTTCAACAAACGAATTTGAGGAGATGGTTAATCTCCATCGGGCTGCCGGAGGTGGATTGCAAAGCTCTCCCCTGCTGTGAACATCATCATTGGTCGCTGCTCGCAGTATGCGTTTGTTTTGCTTTCTGATTGATATCATAACCAATTTTTAGATTGCTTTTGGAAGTTCAAATTCACCTGCCAAGATATTGGTTGCGGTACATTCGTGATTTGTGAGTTGAATGTAGGTCTTGTATGCTAACCACTGCAACCTTTCTTAGAAAGCCGGCGACACCCAACCTCGAGCCGCTGCCTCCCCCTCCCCTTGCTCCTACAAGGGGAGGCGATTTTGTAAATTTATGAAATAGAGAGATCAATTCACATCTTGTTTTAATAGAATCTAGTTATATTTAATAGGAAAATGGACGGAGGTTAACCACAGTGTATGTAAGGTAAGGGTTAGCATGTTTACAGGGTCGAGGGAGGAATTAGATTATCTCAAAGGACGTGGAGGTAGTTGGCAAAGATTATAGGGTCTTCCAAGTAAAAATCCGTAGAAATAAGGAATACTTTATAACATTTATTGATGATTACTCAAAGCTCACCTATGCCTATCTCTTAGGAAGAAATTTGGAAGCACTTGAAACATTTAAGAGATATAAGACAGAAGTGGAGACAAAATTGCAAAAACTGATCAAGACCCTTAGGACAAATAGAGGTGAGAAATATACCTTAAAGGAGTTTGAGGATTACTGCATTCAGATATCCATTTGTAGGCATATTGCAATGCCCTATACACCACAACAGAATGGTGTGGCAGAGAGAAAGAATTGAATCTTGATGAATGTAGTAAGGTGTATGCTGTCACACTCATGACTCTCCAAGAAATTCTAGCGAGAGGCGGTGTTAACTGCAAACTACATACATAACAGGATTCCCACCATGTCCGTAGAATCAACGCCATATGAAATATGGAATGGCAGAAAGCCCGAGATGGATCATCTTTGGAAATAGGGATGAGTTGCTCATGTTCTGATACCGAGTCAACTTAGGGACAAGTAGACTTAAGGACATAAAAGTGCAAGTTTTTTGGATATAGTGAAAATTTTAAAAGATATAGGTTCTTCCATGAAACTAAAGATCCGATCGAAAGTCGTGATGCAACTTTCCTTGAAATTCATCAAGAAAAGGAGCATGAAGTAGAGGAATCAGATCCTCTGATTGTCTTACGGGACAATGAAGATGACTTGAGCATTAGACATATCAATCATACAAATATAGAGAATAAACCTATCCTGTAAGCTTCGTGTTACACTGTAGATGAGGATGCCACGGATTGTACAGATCCCATATCCTTTGATGCGGTTATGGCTTCATCTGAATTGGAATCATAGACGACCGCCATGAGGGATGAGTTGGACTCAATCGAGTGAAATGGTGTATGGGAGTTATTGATTTGCCAGAAGGTAGGCAATCCATAGGATGTAAGTGGGTATTTAAGAAGAAGTCAGGTTGAGTGCACATCATTGCATACATCAAACCTCTCACCGCTTGTGCATATGGAATTTCTAAAGGTTCTTGTCCCTTTCCAAGACATTGACTCTTGCTTAATCTCTTTCCAAGCACAATCGGTGTAGGAGATGGAGCGTTGTTATGCATTCCAAATCTCTTTAACACATAGTGCAAATATTTTTCTTGACTTATACTCAATCTCCATGAATCTCTGTCTCTTGTAATTTGAATTATAAGAACATAGGATGCTTCGCCCATGTCCTTCATCTCAAATTCACTGCTCAATTTATCTTTAATTTCATTGAACATTCCTATGTCAATACCTGTGAATAGTATGTCATGTACATATAATGACATGATAGCAAACTTGCTCCCACTCTTCATGACATATACACAATTATCTAATTTATTCGCAACAAATTCAAATTGGATAATTTTCTCATGAAACTTGAGATACCTTTGTCGTAAAAACGGTTTCAAATCATATAATGAACTTCTTAACTTATAAATCCTTTTTCTCCTGACCTTCAACCTGAAAATCATCAAGTTGTCGCATATAAATATCTTCTTTTAATTCTCTATTAAGGAAGACCGTCTTCACATCCATTTGGAATAATTCCAGATCCATATATGTGACTATGACTAAGATCATCCGAAATGGTACATCTCATGTCTCCCAAAATGTCACAAGTAAGGTAAAAATAGTAAAATTTATCAGTAATTGTACCACAAAAAAATATGTTTAGCCGCACAAACGAATTTGCTCCATGACGCTTACTACTGCGGCTTCTGCTGAGAACATGCGGATATATGCATGGGTACGTTATGAGCAAAGTTGCTCAATATGATATAAAAAATACACAACAAGCAAGATATGATGAAAAAGTGTGCACAAAGAAAATAGTCGGGTAAACTGTCCTTGCAAAAATATAAAATTTAGGCGCTTATCATTTGATATGAATTGTCCAAGCTTTGTGAATAGTTTGTGATCATGGTTCGGGTGAGACCTCACACTATGACTCTAAGGTGAGAAGAATGCCTTAGGGTTTGAAAGCAATTTCCAACCCGCAAACCATCGTGAACCGACCAAATCCACTATCCACGTGTAAGAGTCTCTGATGGCATAGGGCACGAGCAAGGGCTTATATTACATGATCACTAGTATCGTAGTCTGAATCACTATGACTAACTTAAATCCCTCTTATGCGCATGAGATTCATATTTCATCCCAACTTTTTTAACCATATTTTCCCGGAACTCCCCTCTTAGTGTTCCCAACCGGAATACTAACCAATGTGCTACACGAGCCAGTACGCAAGTGTTAACTCTAAGTGAACAAGTGAAGCACTAGACTATCAACCATGAGTACTTGGCCGGCACTCAAAGCACTATGCTAAAGGCACACAAGTGCTGAGGCTGAACCATCGCATGGTGACTCTTTGATGTACCAAGCAACATGTCCACCAACTGTCACGGCTATATAGTAGCGGTTGGAATCGCGACCATCTAGGCTTCTACTCGGGACCCTAAGGGTACATGCCCAATCCCTTAAAGCGCCTACTCTATCTACCCGAACACCGTGCAATATCATCTGCTTATTCAAATCTTATATGGTAATATAATAGAAAGACTCTTACACTATGAGATGAACCTTGAGTAATGATCGTTCATAGTGAGCAAAATCCGTATTTTACAAAACCCTATGTACATGTCGGTTCATAAAAAAAGTAGTCACTTTACTCACATAGACAACTTAAGGAAGTTGTCCCAAGTTTCTATTTTTAGAGCATATTCATGAAGTCGCTCATGTGAGGGGTCGATGATCCCAAAATGAAAAATTTAGTAGTTTTTTTTTCTGAAAGACGACTCCTATGGACCAACCCAACCCTGCCCAACCTTGCAACCAAACGAAGCCATAGTCACTTGGGACACATGGCTACTAAAAAGGGTCAATTAGGTCCTGTGGCTGCATGTAGAAGGTTGCGATAAGGATCTGGATTGCCAATCTCGTTTGAAACCAAATATACAGAAATCCGTTACTGCTCCCATAATTTAGTAGGCAGAAATATAATGAAAAACATGGTTACATTTATGATGTGGATATAAAGAGCATTTCATGCAATATATATGCTTTTCAATAGCAATCTGAAAATACCAGGCACCTTGAAACCAACATTTACTTATAATAAAGCCATCATACTCTCATTAACTAAAAATTGGAAGCCATTGGATCCAGGCCGTCCTTCAGAGATGGTCTTCTCCATTTTGTACCAATTCGTGTTTTCTTACTCAGATAAACTTCAAAGTGCAGCGACATATAATACCTGCAAAACTTACACTACGATGATTTGAAACCAACAGATCAACCTGCCAATGCATATTACTTATATGAGATAAACCCTAAAACCTAAGCCCTAACTTAGCTATTTTGTTTGTCTCTTATGATGTAAATCCTAAACCCTAACTTAGCTATTTTGTTTGTCTCTTATGATGGATTATTGTTCCTAAAAAATGGGTTTTAGCTGTTAGGGTGTGGCCATACTCTGAGGTACCTGTAGTACTTTCGGTTGCAGATCTAAATAAGAAGGTAGAACTAGAGAAAAGACTCAAGGTAACAGTGTTCTTCCCAGCCACATACTTGTTTTCTCATTCTCAAAGCTCTGCTCTATTATCTAAGCTGCTGGCATATTTTTAATTCTAGCATCACCTATGGTCCTACATGATTCCACCTTAAACCAATTAGCACGTTTACACATAGGAAAGGATCCGCCTTCTTTGCTTGACTCAAATCTTGATCCTAATCTGATAGCATTATTGATTACAATAACATCCTCTTGAAGACACACATAATAATAGTAATAAAGAAATACACAACGGGAGGGGGAAAGAACAGTCCCACCAAATGAGCAGATTTAGCTTTGTCAGTGTCTTTCTTAATATACAAAAACTACCTCATCATCATCCATCTTCACCAACAAACATCACAGGAAGCAATAACCCAAATCCCGAATTGATTCGGACGTGATCTATACTGTAAAAGATTTATTTGTTTGTAAAGTTGTTGGTGATACTGTGGATTTTCATAACCATTGCACATCTAATCTTGATTTTGATTTTAGTATTTCTGCATTTGGCCTCCCTCAACTGAGAATGAACTCTTTGCCAGCCAAACAACTAATGGACGTGAGAACCCCATCTGCAATCAGCAGTTTTTTTTTTGAGGAGGACCTGCATGTGTTACAGGGAAAGGGGTCGTCTTATAATATTCAAACTGGAACTAATGTAATTAATATCACTAATTACTACAGGGAAAAACGTGGTTAGACACGTGGATATGTGCTTTCTTGTGTAAATTTAGGAGCAAACCATTTTACGCATGTAAACAGTAGGACAAAAGAAGGTGCAAGAGAAGGGCACTTCCATTTAGCAGTGGTCTAGGTTATGTATAACTTCTAATATGAGTCGCATCTTCCCTCGTGATTGTTTACGATTGGCCTCGTCTGCCCCACACTGCCAGGCTCAGATCCCGAGATAAGCGAAATTGTATCTAAATTATTAAAGAGGAAATGAGAGGCGGAAAATGCATGTCTCATCTTATCTGAAATGAGAGATGTTCTTAGTATATAGGTTCAAAGTCGCGTAGAATCCGCAGCGAGTAGGGAGAGACATCGTAGTCCTCGATTTCTGCACTCACGAATAATCGCAGGCTCGTCGCTCCTTTCGCGATGCGAAGCCGCGTACGAGGATGACCATGTCCCCGTCATTTTTCTTCTTCTTTAATTATTATATTTTAATAGCCTACTTCATTTTATTATTTATTTTATTAATTCACATTCTCTTCAATAACCACCCATTCAACTCCATTATTCCACCATTTTTTCTAACTTCTAATTCAACTCCACCATCTTAAAAACCTCCATTTTACTCCACCTCCATTCTAGCCTCCATTTTCTATCTCTTTTTATACATCCCAACCTCGTCAATCTGCACTTGATACATCTTCATGTGAGGAGAGCCTAGTTCTCAGAGTTGCATCGGTGACAGTGATACAACCGCGGTCGAGCGACGACAGTCCTCCCTCCAGAGAGATCCGTTCGCTTCTTGGCCGGCATCGCAACCGCATCCGTACGCTGCTCGGGCTCATCGCTCGCCGACGATCAAGCGAAGACCGTGCTCTCATGAGCACATCATAGGCGACCGTCTCCATCGTAGGTATTTTTCCCTTCATTTTGTCATCGTTGCTATTTTGTCATTTTTTTATCACATCAAATTACCATCCACATACCTCCATTTGTTTATTCCACATCATCACCATCACCACACACATCCATTTTTACTCTACCAACCCATCCTCTTATCTTTTTTATCGTATTTCATGTTTAACAAAATTAAAAAAATTAAAAAATCTAAAACAAAAAATATTACATCAAAACAAAAAATCATCAAAAAAATCAAAAAATAATAAAAAAAGAACGCAACAGCGGTGGGGAGCACCCACCGCCGCCCACCATCGCCGCCGCAGCGCGACTCCTCCACAGGCCGCCACGCCCTTCCGCCTCTGCACCGCCGGCTCTCCACCTCCCTCTTGCGACCGGCTCCCCCAGCCACCATCGGTGGTACCGCCTCCAGCCCACTCGCACAGCCACGGACGCCGCTTCCTCCGCCCAGCCGTGCGCGCAGACTCTACCACGCCTGCAACTCCTCCAAAACCATCGTGCATTGCCTCCGTCACTCTGCCAAGCCCGTGGCCAGCGACAACACCACCTCTAGCCTCCATGCCCCGCCGTGCGGCGCCTCCGCCACTCCACCCATCATCTTCCGCATGTCCGCGCACGGCAGGCCGCCGCCGCCAGAAGCTCTTAGCCTCCTGCACCTCAATGCGGCAAACGAAGAAGAAGGTGGCCTCTTTTCATTTTTTGTAAAAATTATGTTTTGTTTATTTAGAGATCAACTTATTAGAATTTAGTCCCTATACATGTTTTCTTTTATATGTTTTAATTCTATTTTGCATTGATAACCCTAATTTTTGTATTAATTTGGACACATATTTTGTATCGTTTTATTAAATGAAAAATAACATGATGGTGAACAACTAATTGTCTACCCTCTGAATATTTATTTGTATTTTTGTGATCTTTGGGTAATTAATTAAAATTTTTTAACTGAAATTCTGCATATTTTATGCATTCTGAGGAATTAAATTCATATCTCACTCATATAAGCTCGAAAAAATCCATAAAAATAGAAATATTACCTTGAATTGTGATTGGTGTTATCATGTGCCTTGAAAAAATTATAGAGTGATTTTGATATTTTAATTTTTAATTAAATCCACGTACATCTTTTTTGCAAAATTTCAACTCTCTTGGATTGCATATATAAATACCATTTTGAGATAATTCACAATCTAGCTAAATTGCTAGCGTGAATTTATTAGGAATTAATTAGTTACTATCACTCTATTTTTCATTAAAAATCTATAAAAAATCATATTTTGTCAAAAAAATCAAAAAAATATTGTAGCATCCTTGTATCATGTTTTAATTCTAGTAAAATTTTCATAATTTTTGTAATTTTTCCATTCTATTTGTATGAAAAATTACTAAAAAATCCATAAAAAGTGTGCATTTTTAATTATTGGATTTTAATTCCTAAAATTCCAAAAAATGTGTTTTGTACTCATATATGGATTAGAATTCGAGAAAAAATGCAATTAGGCTAAATCTGATTAATTTCGCATTAAAATTAATTTAGCCTAGTAATGTATTTTCTTATTGTCTTAATTCATCCAAATTTGCATTAGCATTTGTTTTTGCATTAAAAATTTAAAAAATACCATTTGGAAACCTAGACCTAAGTTTTTGAATTAACCCAACGTTGTTCCTTTGCCTCCCTGTGTTCGATCCCGGACTTGCCTGGGATATAAATTAAAGACGAGACACTCTTCATAGAGATCTTCTCTCAGTTCTGAATGATTCGGTAAGTACATGTATTACAATGAACGTAAATTAGATCACGTATTAAGCGATTCGTTAGATGGCACCGTTGCCGGGGAGGCAAACGGCTTAGACGTAATTTAAAAAATTAGATTTAGATTTTGACTTACTCAGGTAATCTGACCCCCGAGCCACTTGTATTTATTACATTTTTTCTCTCAGTTATTTCTCTATATATTTTTGTATATATTTTGTTTTGATCTCTCTAGCATAAAATTTTTTTCCTTGTAAGGGCTCGGTGGACTTGGAGTGCATCGGAGGCCGACGGACATGATGCACACTGACTGCTAAAGAGCAAGAAAATTTTAATTTATTTTCGATAAAGTTTTTGTAATTATCGTGTTGTAATTATTTAGCTAGTTTGCTCCTTTATAGCGGCTCTTGTTTGAGAGCTCCTGCTAGTAAAAGAGATTGGGACATTATTTCATGGTGTGTCGAGACCTGTTTCACTCTCTGGTGAGTGTGGGGCTCGACTTGAGTGGTGAGTTTAAGGATTAGGCACATGGTAGTTTAGCATCAAACTTGTTTGTGCCCGTTGTAATTTAGGCCACACCTATCTTAGAAGATTCACATATCTAATAGATTCATGATGAGATGCTCATAGATACATACTACTTAGCTCAAATTAAATCAATTCTTCCCCACTAATAGTATATTGTTTAGGTGTGTTTTTCTCGATCTACATGCATTTGGTGTAAATTTTAAAAATTTAGTTTTGCGTAATGCATGGAGAGTGTTAGGATTCACTGTAAGTATACCTTCTTCTGAGCATGCATCATAGTTTCACGTTTGCATTCTGATTTCCTATTCCTCTCTTATTTTACAACTTAAGGTCAAAAGGAGAATTGGGACTGAATGATAGACATGCTTTTGTGATCAGGTAAATTTAAGTGATAACCTAATTCTAAAATTGGGATTGAATTGAACAGGTTGATTAAAAAATGGAATAAAAAGAATCTTGTTCAGGAGTGCATAAAGCCCTCATTGTTTGATTTACTTGAAAGTGAGAGAGAGAGACAACCCCATGATAGAGCCAAGCCAGGATTTCTTACATACTACTGGCTCTTTATTTTTAGGCGATTAGCTACTTTTCAGTGAGGAATACGGGTGGTCGTATTTATACGGTCTAAACTTCCTTAGCAGTGTGGGAGGTTTAGAGGACGCCTTAGTTCTTAAGGAACGGGTAGCCGTATTTATACGGTCCGCACTTACTCCTATACTTGCTGAAAGTAGGTCCAACTAGTCGTAAGAACCGGACCAGTCTATAGGAAAATATGGGTACCTAACAGCTCGTAAATCTTTTCAAGATTGTATTTATCACCAACTAAAATTGACCAGATAGTTTGGCCGAACCCTTACGGCCATCACGTGTTGAGTTGGTGAAATCGAAAGTTTGAATTGCGTTTGTATTGTGTAAGTTTACTCCACATATTTACGTGCACCGTAGAACTAGCGCCTCATTGGATATCGTGTTCTAATCGATTTTTTTGACATCGAAGATGACCGATTGGGAGGATTTTATTCGGACTTTACGAATCTCTCTTTGAACCCTCCAAGAAGTACGTCTTCAAAGGTCCAGACGCAACTTGGACCAACCTGGACTCATGACCCTCTTGAGCCCATGATCACCCACTCTCATGATGGTTACTCTCAAACATTCCCTTTCTGTCTTCCCACCTCACCGTGGAAGACCTTCGCCTCGGTAAGAAATCTTGATTCATAAATCCTCTTCTAATCGAGAACACCTTGCTGATTCAGGACTTAAAGAAGATACAAGAAAAATACCTCCAAAGAATAAAGAAGAGAAAGAAGAACACCCCCGATGACCTAATGAGAATGGTACTGGCCAGATAGCTGCACCTGAGCAACAACACGCATTACTGAGAGCTCAGTTAGGACAGCTCAATGTTGGAGTCGAACCACAAAGGATGCGGCGTACAACCCCGGACAGTACAGAATTCGGAACTACTTGAGTCTGGTAGAACCCACAAATGTTTTTGAGTTGAAGATGTACTTTCTGAACCTGCTGCCACACTTTGATAAGAATGCTTCTAAGGAGCCATATGCTATCCTAAAAGACTTTGAGATCATTTATGCTAACTTCAAACATCCTAATGTTATCCAGGATTATATTAGGCTCACAGTCCTTCCATTCGCCTTGGGTGGCTTAGCCGATGACTGGGTAAAGAACTTGAGAGTTACAGTCACCACTTATGCCCTGTTCAAAGACCTATTTCTGAAGAAGTTCTATCCGCTGAGAAGAACTAACATGATGAGGATGCGCATTACAAGTTTTTCCTAATTACCCCATGAAGCCTTTTGTGATGCTTGAGAAAGATTCAAGGACATCCTGTAGAAGTGTCTCTGTGATAATCTAGATGACAACATCTTGGTCCAGTCGTTCTTCACTGGTTTCAACCATGAGATGCAGGGTTTTGTGAGCGCTGCCTATGGAGGCAACTAAACATCACGAGGATCGGATACCGTCTGAAAGGTATTCGAGCATATGGCTGAAACTAGTCGCTCGCAGATGACTAGCATGGCTTATACATCGTCCCGCGGTTCACTCTTATCTGGAGGGAGAATGTCTGTTGTAGTCGATCTCTCTCAGGACGTGATCCCTAGCATGAGACTCCCTGTAGACAAGTTTACAGTAGTCGAGAAGATCGATAGGAGGATTTATGAATTGACCGGAGCATCTCCAAACTTCCAAAATAGATGGGGGAGTTGAGTGAGAAAGTATCTAAGATAAGGATACCTGCCGTGACTGTACTCGCTGCTCCCGTATACCGAGTTCACCATGTTCAAGAGCAGTTGGTGTCAGGGCAACCCTGGCCATGGTAGCAGGACCAGTCCTATGCCCACTCTTTCCAACAACCACCTCCATTAGCAGATACAGTTCAGGAGGAGCCTCCACCAGTTTGGAAGGTGAATGGAGTATGGTATACTCAGGACCTTGCCAGGCATGGAAGTACGGGAGACCGACAGACCTATCAACATCCCCGACCTTTCACAACACCGCATTCACCTCCGCACCACCTCATTCTCAGCGGAGCCTTGGATTCTAGCCACCCCAGCAGCAACGACAATAGTACCAGCAGTATGGTCGACATGGCCATTACCAGGCGGGCCAGTAGGTCCCGCAATCTCAGCAGATACCCCAGCAACAGCAGAGGCAGTACCCTAGCCAGCATGGGCTAGTCTTCCCATTCTTCTTCCCAGTCTTATCCCCTCCCTTCATCTTCTGGACCCATGGATATACAATAGCATATAGTCGACGAGCTCCGTTCCTACTGAAACGAAATTCATAACTTACGGGTGGATGTCAACCGCCTGTCCAGATGGCGAGACGAGTAGACTGCACCCTCTACCTCGATCCCAGCCCAAGTTCAGGCTAACCCCAACAGCCCTGAACTGATCTAGTTCTCAGCAACACTTTAGTCAGGTATACTATTCAACATCTCCTAGATCTAAACATGAGATTCTTTCATGTGACGAGGCTAATCATACGTCACTCAGGAGCAGAAGGACCGTGACCGTACCTGATCGGGAGAGGGACACTAGGAGGAGAATCTGTGGAGCTCTACCTGAGGAGTCTTCAGATGACGAGGAGGAGAGGCAGCATATTCTGGAGCCCCATCAGCACCATTCGAGGATTTCTACTCATGGAGCCGAGAGGAGAAGGAGAGCATGTATGCAGCATCGACATCATGGATACACTTCAGCTTCTATTCCACATCATGGATACACTTCAGCTTCGGAGGACCTTGCATCTTCAGTTGTGGTCGATACCACTTCAGCTTCTATTCCACAACCTATAGTATATAACTTTGATTTCGATTCCATGTTGCATCAAAAAGATTCTTGTATGAAGAACTATGTTTCAGTTAATGCCAATAATGATCTTTCAGTTCATGATTCAGACTCTTCATCTTATGTTTCTCTAGTTTCAATTCCTTTCCCCCGTACTCTTATGGCAGGAAAGCGCATAAAAAAGAATCAGAAAGACGACAGAGATATGGCACGATTTTGTAAAGAAAATATCACTGTAAAGGTATCATTTGATGAGTATGTGGCTAATCATCATGCATTTCAAAAATATCTTAAGATGAGATGTACACCTACAAGGTTTAGAAGGAAGAAAGATAACCAAAATATAAAGACACGTGTCTTGTCAATAACCATAACCTATTGTCTCAAGAATCAGACATTGCCAAGGAAAATGAGAGACATGGGTGCTCACTATGTGGAGAGTCATATTGACGACATTACGTTTGCACGCACACTCTTAGATAACGGTTCTTCGATCAACTTACTTCTCTTAGCATTATATCATAAATTGGAGTTGGGACCACTTCACAAATCTAGAGCTTTACTCCAATTCGCAGACTGTTCAGTGAGAGACCTAAGGGAGAAGTGAAGAACGTTGTCATCTCGATTGAGGGGCAGAACTATCAAGTTGACTTCACTGTATTGGACATGGAGACCCCCAATCATTGGAGAGAATCTCGAATCATTCTCGAGCGGCCCTTCCTTAGGACTGCAGGCGCATCTTTTGATTATGGTATAGGAAGGATGAAGTTATGTTCTTCAGGAGAAGTGAACCTTGAGATGAAGCAAACCAAGTGTCAGCGACCTGATTCAGAGAGTAGTACAGAGCACTCATCTTCAGAGGCAGACTGTAGAATGATTAGCACAGTTGGGATATGGGGACATATTCCTTCAGGACAGAGCGAGACCCTTTCATTTGTGAAGGGCATAGTGGATGATGCAGTTTGTCATGTGTTGCTTGATGTTGTGAGAGATGCATCTACCTCTTCCCATGATGACATAGAGATCCATCTGATCTGTCAGTTCCATCCCCTTCGGAATAATCATGGGACATAGATGATGAGTATGATGCGGCTTTGGTCGAACTAGCGCATTTCTTTGGCGATCCGACTCCTCGTACTTCTGAGTTGGTGGCGGGTACTACTCAGCTTAGCTCACCTTCATATAGCACGGAACCAGATTCAGATTCAGTTCAGCCAGATTTGATTGATGATAACACATTGCTAGAACTGAAATCACTTCCTCCTACACTCAAGTATGCCTTTCTTGTGGGACCCAAAGAGAGATATCATGTTATCATTAGTTCAGACTTGACTTTAGAATAAGACTCTAGGTTGTTAGAAGTTTTAGAAAGGATCCACAAAGCAATAGGCTGGACAATATCGGATCTCGTAGAGATCAACCCCCCTCTCTGCTCGCACCACATTTTACTGAGGATAATGTGAGACCTTCCCATGAGTTTCAAAGGAGACGTAACCCCGATCTACAGGAAGTAGTGAAGAAAGAGACTGAAAAATGGTGCAAAACAGGGTTTATATACCCTATTTCTGACTCCAAGTGGGTGACCCCGCTTCATGTTGTCCCGAAGAAGTCAGAATCCAGATGGTCACCAACAAGGAGGGGGTAGAGACCGCGGCACGAGTACCCACGTCGTGGCGTGTCTGTGTTGATTACAGGCACCTGAATACTGCGACCAAGAAAGATCACTTTCCCTTACCTTTTATTGATCAGATATTGGAGAGACTCGTAGGGAAAGAGTTTTTCTATTTCTTGACAGGTACTCGAGCTAAAACCAGGTAGCTATAATCCCTGAGGTCCAGGAAAAGACCACAGTCACATGTCCATTCGACGCTTATGCTTTCAGGCACATGTCATTTGGGCTCAGCAACGCCCCGAGCACATTTCAGCGGTGCATGATCGCCATATTTGCCGAAATGGTAGGAGATTTCCTGAAAGTGTTCATGGATGACTTCTCAGTCCATGTTAATTCTTTGAATACATGTTTAGCGCACTTGGACCGAGTCCTCACGAGGTGTAGAGAGGTGAATTTGGTACTCTCCTGGGAGAAGAGTCACTTTATGGTGACGGAGGGTGTCGTGTTGGGGCATGCCATCTCCAAAAGGGGAATGGAGGTTGACCCTTCCAAGGTGGAGGTGATCGAGAAACTCGATCCACCTACCAATGTGAAGTCAGTGAGTTCTTTCTAGTGCATGTTGGATTCTATAGGGAGATTTATTCAATATTTTTCTAAGATCGCCCGTCCACCGATGGAGCTCTTAGAGAAAGACACATAGTTCGTTGTAGATCACAGGTGTCTGGAGACCTTTGAGCTCTTGAAGAGGAAGATTTGTGCCTCTCTTATCCTACAAGCACCTGATTAGTCTCTCCCCTTTGAGATCGTGACTGACGCTTCAGATTTCGCTATAGGAGTTGTGTTAGGACAATGACGAGAGGGGATCCCGTTTGTGATCTACTACGTGAGCAAAGTATTGAATCGTGCACAGAAGAATTATACAATGACTGGAAAGGGAATGCTCATTGTAGAATGGGCCCTCGAGAAGTTCATGTCATATATTTTGGGCTCTAAGGTGACAATTTACACTTATCATACAACCATTCGATACTTAATGGAAAAGAAGGACGCAAAGACGCAACTTCTTAGGTGGATTTTACTCCTACAATAATTTGATTTGGAGATAAAAGATAAACCTAGAGTGAAGAATGTTGTGGCTGATCACCTTTCTCGGATTGAACTTAAGGATTCTCATGATTATGAGCCTATTAGAGAGAACTTCCCAGACGAGTCAATTTGTGTTATTGACTCACTCCCGTGGTATGCCAACATGGTGAACTATCTTGTCTTCAAGCATGTTCCCCATGGTTGGACTAGGAGCAACATTGATCGACTGAAGTCAGATTCGAGGATATACCACTAGGACGATCCTTTTCTTTTATCAAAGGACCAGATTGTGTTCGGAGAAGGTGTATTCCTAAAGAGGAATACTAGAGTGTCCTCACATATTGTCATTCACTTGTGGCTGGAGGACACCATTCGGGAAAGAGAACCGCTCACAAAGTACTTAATGTGGATTGTATTGACCGACCTTGTTTAGAGATGCTATTGATTTTGTACGATCGTGCCCGATTTGTCAAAGGTATAAGGGACAGTTGGATAGAGATGAGATGCCCATGCAACCGATGATTATTTGTGATGTTTTTTATGTATGGGACATAGATTTTATGGTTCCCTTTCCTAACAGCCAAGGACATGAGTACATATTGTTGGTGGTTTATTATTTATCTAGGTGGGTGGAGGCTATCCCAACCCGAACCACAGATAGCAAGACTGTTTGTAAGTTGTGAGAGACCATATTATTGCTAGGTTCGGGGTGCCAAAAGTTTGATATCAGATAGGGGGTAACTATAACACCCCCAACTCCCGAGGTACGGGAATAGCGTGCAATATCGGTATTGCACGCCCGTGTGGTTCGGTGGCTACACTATGAAGTTCTGGAGGACTTCATCTTAGCTTGCGGATGGCTAAGGATGGGGTTTACCGCAGGAGTGCGGGTTCCCCTTGGCACAGTACAAGTGTTCGGCGGCACTTGATGGAGCTCGAGATGCAACATCCTACGTAGGAGCGTGGGGCCCACTGATGACGTGGCATGATGACATGGCGTGCTGATGAGGCAGACGACATGGCATGCTGACGGAGCAGGTGACATGGCGTCAGTTGCAAAAGACAAAAGGATGCAAGATGAAGAGTCATGTGTACGAAGAGTCACCTCGGAAGATGAAGGGTCTCCGTAAAAGACGAAGAGTCATGACTATTCATTGTACATGTAATAATGGTGTCCTTTCGTATACCCCCGGCTTGTCTATATAAGGAGGGGTAGAGCTCATTTGTAGATATCACACTAAGAGTGAGTATCTTGCAATACAAAAGGGTTTTGTGCCAATAGCTGTTGTATCCTTATACTTGAGTGCTTTTGTTCGAGTAACTCTAGCGGCGTGGTTGCTTGGTGTGCTGGTGTGCATCATACACGCAAAGGGGAAGGCTGGTTAGCTTCCGCGAAGCTAACGCCACACAGGTTAGTCTCAAAAATTAGAGTTGAAATTTACCCCTGTGACAACTGGTATCAGAGCGAGGAATGGCACCCAACACCGGATATCGTCTTGCTTCTTTGGAGGGAATCATGATGGAGATTCAATACCAAATGGGCACTCATGCCCAATGCTTGGCTCGTTTGGAGGACGACGCAGGCGTGGTGTCGGACGCCGTTGGTGATAGCCAACGCTCGGTCCACGTAGTGAAGGCACTTGGAGACAAGTTGGAGGAGCTCGAGTCCATGGTGCAGGATCTGCTGGGAGAACTCTCCATCGTCAAGAAAGCGATAGCGAACGGGGGTGGATCCAGCGAGTCTCGTAGGCCAAAGGTCCCACAACCCAAGTCCTTTTCAGGTACGCGGAGTGTCAAGGACTTGGAAAATTTCTTGTGGGACATGGAGGTGTACTTCAAAGCTGTCAAGACTCCTGAGGCGGAGAAAGTTTCCTTGGCGGCGATGTACCTATCCGACCACACAAAGTTATGGTGGAGGAGCCGTGCATCCGAAGGACGACCCGACATCTCGTCTTGGGATGAGTTGGTGAAGGAACTGAAGGAGCAGTTCTTACCCACCAACACTGCTTGGGTAGCGAGGGAGGCGCTCCGAAGGCTGAAGCAGACGGGAACCGTACGGGAGTACGTGAAGCAGTTCTCATCGCTGCTGCTGGATATCAAAGGTATGTCTGAAGAAGACAAACTCTTTAATTTCATGGTGGGTCTTCAAAACTGGGCTCAGGCGGAGCTCAGGAGGCAAGGAGTAAAGGATCTTCAGACGGCCATCACTGCTGCGGATGCGTTGGTCGACTACAAAGTCCAACCCACCACGGAGAAGAAGGACCTTGAGAAGACCAAGGCCAAACCCAAAGAGAAGAGCAAGGGGAAATTCAAGAAGTTCGGCAAAGCCAAAACTTCAAGGGATGGTGCGGAATCCTCCAAGAAGGCCGAGCAACCCAAGGGGAAGGGCTGCTTCATCTGTGATGGGCCACATCGGGCACGGGAGTGTCCGAAGCGAGAAAAGCTGAACTCCATGACCATGGAGGAGAACTCAGACGAAGAGGCGCGCATGACGAACCTTAAGTTGCTGCGCAACGTTCGCTTGTGTCCGCTGAAGTCGGGCAAAGAGGCGAAAGTGGAGGTGGAGCGCGAGGATCCAGAGTTGGTGTACCTTGATGTTGTGGTACACAAGAAGACCCTTTCAGCCATGATCGACACTGGAGCGACACACAACTTCATCTCCAGCAAAGAGTTCGGGAGCTTGGGAGTTCCCTTGGAAAAGAGCCAGTGCCGCGTGAAGCTTGCCAACACCGAGTCGTTGAAGATCGAAGGGCTATCAAGAAGAAAGGGCAGACTGGAGCCATGTCTGCAATGCAAGTCTGCAACAGGCTGAAGAAAGGGGAGACGACGTATCTGGCTACGGTACGCGTCGAAGAAGATGGCGATGAGACACAGCCATGCCCCAAGGCAGTAAAGAAAATGTTGGGCGAGTTCAAGGACGTGATGCCGAAGGAGCTGCCAAAGGAGCTCCCACCGAAGAGAAACGTCGATCACGCCATCGAGCTACTGCCAGGTACGGTGCCCCCTGCACTTGCACCCTATAAAATGCCCCCTGCACATCTGGAGGAGTTGCGGAGACAACTCAAGGAGCTGGTGGACGCTGGTCTGATGCGTCCAAGCAATGCACCGTATGGAGCGCCGGTGCTATTCCAGAAGAAGAAGGATGGTAGCATGCGGATGTGCGTGGACTACCTTGCACTGAACAAGGTGACGGTGAAGAACAAGTACCCTGTCCCCAATATCGAAGACCTGTTTGATCGCTTGGGCCAAGCCAAGTACTTCTCAAAGATGGATCTCAGGTCAGGATACTATCAGGTCCGCATCAAGGAAGGAGACGAACCAAAGACGGCGTGTGTTACGCGTTATGGGTCTTTTGAGTTCCTTGTAATACCGTTTGGGTTAACTAATGCCCCGGCAACGTTCTGTACGCTTATGAATAATGTCTTCCGCGAGTATATCGACTCGTTTGTTGTAGTGTACTTAGATGACATAGTAGTGTACAACAGGACCTTGGAGGAAAATGTCAAGCATCTGCGGATGGTGCTTGAGAAGCTGAGGCAGAACCGGTTATACTTGAAGCTGGAGAAGTGCGCCTTTGGTCAGGAGACCATCTCCTTTCTTGGGCATATCGTGTGCGGAGGCACGATACGCATGGAGCCAAGAAAGACACAGACGATTGAAGAGTAGGCAACCCCCACAAAGGCGACAGAGCTACGATCCTTTCTCGGATTGTTGAACTACTACAGGAAGTTCATCAAGGGATACTCTAAGAAGGTGGCACCCCTGACGGACCTGCTTCGGAAGGATCAACCTTGGAGATGGACGCGTGAATGCCAGGAGGCATTCCAGAAGCTGAAGAGGGCGGTGGTGGAAGAACCAATTCTGCGACTTCCAAACTTCGAGAAGTCGTTCGAAGTCCACACCGACGCGTCCGATTATGCACTTGGAGGTGTATTGGTGCAAGATGGGCACCTTGTGGCTTACGAGAGCCGCAAATTGAATCCAGCGGAGAGGAGGTACTCCGTGCACGATAAGGAGATGACATCAGTGGTCCACTGTCTGAGGACATGGCGCCACTATCTTCTCGGCTCAAAGTTCGTGATGCAGACGGACAACGTGGCAACGAGTTGCTTTGCCACACAAAAGAAGCTGACTCCCAAGCAGGCGCGATGGCAAGACTTTCTTGACGAGTTCGACTTCGAGCTGCGCTACAGGCCTGGACGGATCAACCAGGTAGCAGACGCTCTCTCGAGTAAGAGCAAACCAGAAGAGCCGAAGGTTGCGGTGATTGCATCAATCACCCGCGTGTCTGGAGACATGCTGGAGCGCATTCGGGAGCAGACTCAGGAGGATCCGGTCACTTCACGCTTGGTGCAACGCGTGAACGATGGCATAGTCCGAAGATTCTGAATAGAGGAAGGCGTCCTCTATGCAAAGGGCAGGAGGCCCTATGTCTCCTCGAGCGGTAGCTTGAGGAAAATGTTGCTGAAGGAAGCACACGACGCACAGTGGGCGGGTCATCCAGGAGTGGAGCGCACGCTGGCACTCCTCTCCTCAAGCTACTTCTGGCCGAAGATGGAGGAAGATGTGGAAGTCTACGTGCGCACTTGTCTTGTATGCCAATAAGACAAGACTGAGAGGAAGAAGACGGCAGGACTGCTGGAGCCCCTGCCTATTCCTTCACGTCCGTGGGAGAGCGTCTCTATGAACTTCATCACTGGGTTCCCGAAGGTGGATGGGAATAATGCGGTGATGGTGGTAGTTGATCGCTTTTCAAAATATGCGATCTTCGTACCAGCACCCCAGGAGTGCACAGCGGAGACCACAACGAAGTTGTTCTTGCTTCACGTGGTGAAGCATTGGGGGATACCATTGGACATCGTGAGCGACCGCGATGCTCGGTTTACAGGTCGGTTCTGGACGACCTTATTTGAGATGCTGGGATCGGATCTCAAATTCTATACCAGCAATCACCCGCAGACGGATGGTCAGACGGAGCGGATCAATGCCTTGCTGGAAGAGTACCTGAGGCAGTATGTGACGGCCAATCAGCACAATTGGGTTAGTTTACTGGATACTGCCCAATTCTGTTACAACCTACAGTAGACCTCCACCGCAGACCAGAGTCCATTCGAGATTGTGATGGGTAGGCAAACCGTGACACCACACGAAGTGGCTAAGCAGAATAGCCAAGGACGGTGCCCCGCTGCACATCGCTTTGCATTGGAAAGGCAGGATCGGTGGGAGGAAACGAAGGACGCGTTGGCCCATGCTCAACGCAGGATGAAGAAGGCGGCTGACAAGAGCCGTAGGCCGGTCGAGTTCCAGGTTGGGGAGAAAGTGCTGCTGAAGCTTACTCCCCATATTTGGAAGAAAATCCTAAGGAAGACGGCGCACAAAGGGTTGTTCCTCGTTACGATGGACCCTTCAAGATAGTACGACGCATGGTACCGCTCGCCTATCAACTACGTCTTTCAGAGAGACTGAAGCTGCATCCCGTGTTCCATGTCAGCTTCCTGAAGGAGTACCATGAGGACAGAGAAGACAAAACTAGGAGGGCATCAAAACGTGCCCCTCCTAATGTCCGGGTTCAGCACACGAGGGTTGATGAGAAAATTCTTGACATGCGCGTGGAGGGTCAGAGCAAGAAGAATCGGAGGATCTTCTTCCTTGTCAAATGGAAGGGACTCCCAAAGGATGAGGCAAGCTGGGAACGAGATACAACCCTGTGACAGTTCGAGGACCTCATCGAGGACTTCTTGAAGACGCAGGATCAGTCGCAGACGCCTGATGGATCAGGTGGGAGAGGCATGTAACACCCCCAACTCCCGAGGTACGGGAATAGCGTGCAATATCGGTATTGCACGCCCGTGTGGTTCGGTGGCCACACTATGAAGTTCTGGAGGACTTCACCTTAGCTTGCGGATGGCTAAGGATGGGGTTTACCGCAGGAGTGCGGGTTCCCCTTAGCACAGTACAAGTGTTCGGCGACACTTGATGGAGCTCAAGATGCAACATCCTACGTAGGAGCGTGGGGCCCACTGATGACGTGGCATGATGACAGGGCGTGCTGATGAGGCAGACGACATGGCATGCTGACGGAGCGGGTGACATGGCGTCGGTTGTAAAAGACGAAAGGATGCAAGATGAAGAGTCATGTGCACGAAGAGTCACCTCGGAAGATGAAGGGTCTCCGTAGAAGACGAAGAGTCATAACTATTCATTGTACATGTAATAATGGTGTCCTTTCGTATACCCCCGGCTTGTCTATATAAGGAGGGGTAGAGCTCATTTGTAGATATCACACTCAGAGTGAGTCTCTTGCAATACAAAAGGGTTTTGTGCCAATAGCGTATCCTTATGCTTGAGTGCATTTGTTCGAGTAACTCTAGCGGCGTGGTTGCTTGGTGTGCTGGTGTGCATCATACACGCAAAGGGGAAGGCTGCTTAGCTTCCGCGAAGCTAACGCCGCACAGGTTAGTCTCAAAAATTAGAGTTGAGATTTACCCCTGTGACAACTGGTATCAGAGCGAGAAATGGCACCCAACACCGGATATCGTCTTGCTTCCTTGGAGGGAATCATGATGGAGATTCAATCCCAAATGGGCACTCATACCCAACGCTTGGCTCGTTTGGAGGAAGACGCAGGCGTGGTGTTGGACGCCGTTGGCGATAGCCAACGCTCGATCCACGTAGTGAAGGCACTTGGAGACAAGCTGGAGGAGCTCGAGTCCATGGTGCAGGATCTGCTGGGAGAACTCTCCATCGTCAAGAAGGCGATAGCGAACGGGGGTGGATCCAGCGAGTCTCGTAGGCCAAAGGTCCCAGAGCCCAAGTCCTTTTCAGGTACGCGGAGTGCCAAGGACTTGGAAAATTTCTTGTGGGACATGGAGGTGTACTTCAAAGCTGTCAAGACTCCTGAGGCGGAGAAGGTTTCCTTGACGGCGATGTACCTATCCGACCACACAAAGTTATGGTGGAGGAGCCGTGCATCCGAAGGACGACCCGACATCTCGTCTTGGGATGAGTTGGTGAAGGAACTGAAGGAGCAGTTCTTACCCACCAACACTGCTTGGGTAGCGAGGGAGGCGCTCCGAAGGCTGAAGCAGACGGGAACCGTACGGGAGTACGTGAAGCAGTTCTCATCGCTGTTGCTGGATATCAAAGGTATGTTTGAAGAAGACAAACTCTTTAATTTCATGGTGGGTCTTCAAAACTGGGCTCAGGCGGAGCTCAGGAGGCAAGGAGTAAAGGATCTCCAGACGGCCATCACTGCTGCAGATGTGTTGGTCGATTACAAAGTCCAACCCACCACGGAGAAGAAGGACCTTGAGAAGACCAAGGCCAAACCCAAAGAGAAGAGCAAGGGGAAATTCAAGAAGTTCGGCAAAGTCGAAACTTCAAGGGATGGTGCGGAATCCTCCAAGAAGGTCGAGCAACCCAAGGGGAAGGGCTGCTTCATCTGTGATGGGCCACATCGGGCACGGGAGTGTACGAAGCGAGAAAAGCTGAACTCCATGACCATGGAGGAGAACTCAGACGAAGAGGCGTGCATGACGAACCTTAAGTTGCTGCGCAACGTTCGCTTGTGTCCGCTGAAGTCGGGTAAAGAGGCGAAAGTGGAGGTGGAGCGCGAGGATCCAGAGTTGGTGTACCTTGATGTTGTGGTACACAAGAAGACCCTTTCAGCCATGATCGACACTAGAGCGACACACAACTTCATCTCCAGCAAAGAGTTCGGGAGCTTGCGAGTTCCCTTGGAGAAGAGCCAGTGTCGCGTGAAGCTTGCCAACTCCGAGTCGTTGAAGATCGAAGGGCTATCAAGAAGAAAGGGCAGACAGGATCCATGTCTGCAATGCAAGTTTGCAACGGTCTGAAGAAAGGGGAGACGACGTATCTGGCTACGGTATGCGTCGAAGAAGATGGCGATGAGACACAGCCATGCCCCAAGGCAGTAAAGAAAATGCTGGGCGAGTTCAAGGATGTGATGCCGAAGGAGCTGCCAAAGGAGCTCCCACTGAAGAGAGACGTCGATCACGCCATCGAGCTACTGCCAGGTACGGTGCCCCCTGCACTTGCACCCTATAAAATGCCCCCTGCACATCTGGAGGAGTTGCGGAGACAACTCAAGGAGCTGGTGGACGCTGGTCTGATGCGTCCAAGCAAAGCACCGTATGGAGCACCGGTGCTATTCCAGAAGAAGAAGGATGGTAGCATGCGGATGTGCGTGGACTACCGTGCACTGAACAAGGTGACGGTGAAGAACAAGTACCCTGTCCCCAATATCGAAGACCTGTTTGATCGCTTGGGTCAAGTCAAGTACTTCTCAAAGATGGATCTCAGGTCAGGATACTACTAGGTCCGCATCAAGGAAGGAGACGAGTCAAAGACGGCGTGTGTTACGCGTTATGGGTCTTTTGAGTTCCTTGTAATACCGTTTGGGTTAACTAATGCCCCGGCAACGTTCTGTACGCTTATGAATGATGTCTTCCGCGAGTATATCGACTCGTTTGTTGTAGTGTACTTAGATGACATAGTAGTGTACAACAGGACCTTGGAGGAGCATGTCAAGCATCTGCATATGGTGCTTGAAAAGCTGAGGCAGAACCGGTTATACTTGAAGCTGGAGAAGTGTGCCTTTGGTCAGGAGAACATCTCCTTTCTTGGGCATATCGTGGGCGGAGGCACGATACGCATGGAGCCAAGAAAGACACAGGCGATTGAAGAGTGGGCAACCCCCCACAAAGGCGACAGAGCTACGATCCTTTCTCGGATTGTTGAACTACTACAGGAAGTTCATCAAGGGATACTCTACGAAGGCGGCACCCCTGACGGACCTGCTTCGGAAGGATCAACTTTGGAGATGGACGCGTGAATGCTAGGAGGCATTCCAGAAGCTGAAGAGGGCGGTGGTGGAAGAACCAATTCTGCGACTTCCAAACTTCGAGAAGCCGTTCGAAGTCCACACCGACGCGTCCGATTATGCACTTGGAGGTGTATTGGTGCAAGATGGGCACCCTGTGGCTTACGAGAGCCGCAAACTGAATCCAGCGGAGAGGAGGTACTCCGTGCACGATAAGGAGATGACATCAGTGGTCCACTGTCTGAGGACATGGCGCCACTATCTTCTCGGCTCAAAGTTCGTGGTGCAGACGGACAACGTGGCAACGAGTTGCTTTGCCACACAAAAGAAGCTGACTTCCAAGCAGGCGCGATGGGAAGACTTTCTTGCCGAGTTCGACTTCGAGCTACGCTACAGGCCTGGACGGACCAACCAGGTAGCAGAAGCTCTCTCGAGGAAGAGCGAACCAAAAGAGACGAAGGTTGCGGTGATTGCATCAATCACCCGCGTGTCTGGAGACATGCTGGAGCGCATTCGGGAGCAGACTCAGGAGGATCCGGTCACTTCACGCTTGGTGCAACGCGTGAACGATGGCATAGTTCGAAGATTCTGAATAGAGGAAGGCGTCCTCTATGCAAAGGGCAGGAGGCCCTATGTCTCCTCGAGCGGCGGCTTGAGGAAAATGTTGCTGAAGGAAGCACACGACGCACAGTGGGCGGGTCATCCAGGAGTGGAGCGCACGCTGGCACTCCTCTCCTCAAGCTACTTCTGGCCGAAGATGGAGGAAGATGTGGAAGTCTACGTGCGCACTTGTCTTGTATGCCAATAAGACAAGACTGAGAGGAAGAAGACGACAGGACTGCTGGAGCCCCTGCCTATTCCTTCACGTCCGTGGGAGAGCGTCTCCATGGACTTCATCACTGGGTTCCCGAAGGTGGATGGGAATAATGCGGTGATGGTGGTAGTTGATCGCTTTTCAAAATATGCGATCTTCGTACCAGCACCCCAGGAGTGCACAGCGGAGACCACAGCGAAGTTGTTCTTGCAGAACGTGGTGAAGCACTGGGGGATACCATTGGACATCGTGAGCGACCGCGATGCCCGGTTCACAGGTCGGTTCTGGACGACCTTATTTGAGATGCTGGGATCGGATCTCAAATTCTCTACCAGCAATCACCCGCAGACGGATGGTCAGACGGAGCGGATCAATGCCTTGCTGGAAGAATACCTGAGGCACTATGTGACGGCCAATCAGCACAATTGGTAGTTTACTGGATACTGCCAAATTCTGCTACAACCTACAGCAGACCTCCACCACAGGCCAGAGTCCATTCGAGATTGTGATGGGTAGGCAACCTGTGACACCGCACGAAGTGGCTAAGCAGAATAGCCAAGGACGGTGCCCCGCTGCACATCGCTTTGCATTGGAAAGGCAGGATCGGTGGGAGGAAGCGAAGGACGCGTTGGCCCATGCTCAACGCAGGATGAAGAAGGCGGCTGACAAGAGCCGTAGGCCGGCCGAGTTCCAGGTTGGGGAGAAAGTGATGCTGAAGCTTACTCCCCAGATTTGGAAGAAAATCATAAGGAAGACGTCGCACAAAGGGTTATTCCTCGTTACGATGGACCCTTCAAGATAGTACGACGCGTGGGACCGCTCGCCTATCAACTACGTCTTCCAGAGAGACTGAAGCTGCATCCCGTGTTCCATGTCAGCTTCCTGAAGGAGTACCATGAGGACAGAGAAGACAAAACTAGGAGGGCATCAAAACGTGCCCCTCCTAATGTCCGGGTTCAGCACACGAGGGTTGCTGAGAAAATTCTTGACATGCGCGTGGAGGGTCAGAGCAAGAAGAACCGGAGGATCTTCTTCCTTGTCAAATGGAAGGGACTCCCAAAGGAGGAGGCAAGCTGGGAACGACATACAACCCTGTGGCAGTTCGAGGACCTCATCGAGGACTTCTTGAAGACGCAGGATCAGTCGCGGACGCCTGATGGATCAGGTGGGGGAGGCATGTAACACCCCCAACTCCCGAGGTACGGGAATAGTGTGCAATATCGGTATTGCACGCCCGTGTGGTTCGGTGGCCACACTATGAAGTTCTGGAGGACTTCACCTTAGCTTGCGGATGGCTAAGGATGGGGTTTACCGCAGGAGTGCGGGTTCCCCTTGGCACAGTACAAGTGTTCGACGGCACTTGATGGAGCTCAAGATGCAACATCCTACGTAGGAGCGTGGGGCCCACTGATGACGTGGCATGATGACAGGGCATGCTGATGAGGCAGACGACATGGCATGCTGACGGAGCAGGTGACATGGCGTCGGTTGCAAAAGACGAAAGGATGCAAGATGAAGAGTCATGTGCACGAAGAGTCACCTCGGAAGATGAAGGGTCTCCGTAGAAGACGAAGAGTCATGACTATTCATTGTACATGTAATAATGATGTCCTTTCGTATACCCCCGGCTTGTCTATATAAGGAGGGGTAGAGCTCATTTGTAGATCACACTCAGAGTGAGTCTCTTGCAATACAAAAGGGTTTTGTGCCAATAGCTCTTGTGTCCTTGTGCTTGAGTGCTTGTGTTCGAGTAACTCTAGCGGCGTGGTTGCTTGGTGTGCTGGTGTGCATCATACACGCAAAGGGGAAGGCTGGTTAGCTTGCACGAAGCTAACACCGCACAGGTTAGTCTCAAAAATTAGAGTTGAGATTTACCCCTGTGACAGTAACCACTTTGTGAACCGAGATATGAGATCTTTAGCTAAGGACTATGGATTTGAGCATAGAGTTACTAGTCCTTACCAGCCACAGTCAATTGGCATGGCAGAGGTTTCGAACAAAGAGCTGAAGAGTATTTTGCAAAAATTGGTTCATCTCGATATGAAGAACCGGTCCCAGCTCTTGGACCAAGTTCTGTGGGCCTATAGGACAACCTACAAGACACCATTGGGGACATCACCATTTAGAATGATTTATGGCAATCCATGCCATTTGCCCGCAGAGTTAATTCATAAATCCGAATGGGCAATTAAGCATATTAATTGGAGTTGTCACCTAGGGACGCTTTGTCGAGACTTGAACATGAATGAGCTCATGGAAATCCGAAACAGGGCATACGACAACAATTTGATTTATAAGGACAAAGTAAAGAGATGGCATAATCATCACATTAGATGCAAAAACTTTCTCCATGGACAAAAGGTATGGTTATTCAATGCCAGGTTGAAGATGTTCCATGGGAAGCTCAAATCTAAATGGACGGGTCCCTTTTTTGTTAAGAAAGTACATGAGAATTGAAGTGTAGAGATAGTTGATTTCACAGATGGTGCACAATCTCATGTGGTAAATGGACAACTGTTGAAGCATTTTACAGATTCGAAAGAACAGTTATTCCAAATTGAGGTCATCAACTTCATGCAGTGTGAGTACATAGCAGATACATCATATTACTCTTCATGAAGTTGCAACATCAAGATTCAGCAACTTAGAAGATTCAACCACTCTTGTAAATTCTCCCCTTCTTTGTGTATTCTCCAGCTCACATCGTTTCTCACACTTACTTCTGTCCTATACTTAGGCTGACCAGAGCCCAAGTATAGGGGAACAGATGCCCTCCGTGTGTATTTACTCATCAATTTCTATTCTTGACCTCGTCTGCCCCATTTTTGCTCCTCTTCTACACTTAGAAGGACTCCTTATATATTCAAAGACCTACGGTTAGAGTTGAGATATTAATCTCTCAACATCATGGAGTTCATTTTCCACAAAATTGTGTTTACAAAATCCATTCCCCGTCTTATACATCACAATCTGATCACGACGGTAATATAGCTACACTCGTTTGAAATAGTCAACCAAGCAAAAAGGGGGAACATCGGGCATACCTTCCACCTCTCGGCCCGGATGAGCTTCTCGGCGACGAACTCCGTCGAAGTCTCGTAGCGACGACAACCGCACTGAGCTCACCACAACACTGATGTTATTCCCCTTGTCCGCAGCGCCCTCGAACAGCGTGGTCACTCCTGCCTTCTCCACTTGTCGATTGCCAATGCATATCCGAGCACGATTGCATCAAACTCCCCGCCGAAATTGAAATGATAGTAGCATGCGCTGAGAGAGAGAGAGAGAAGGGATCCAACCTGAAGCCAGGAGGAAGGGCGAAGCAGCACGAATCCTTCAGCGGAGTCAGCGTAGAGATCGAGTAGTTCTTTCGCGAAGGCGCGCGATGAGGGGGAAGAGGAGGGCAGGGACGAGGAGGGCGAGGGCTCTTCTGGATCCTAAGGTGGGGGCAGGAAGGGGGAGGTGGAGGTGGAGGAGGGGGAGGCGGGGAGGTGTTAAAATGGGGAGGGGTTTGATGCGCGTGCGTGGGAGACCGGTGGAGACCAGAGCTTTGAGCTCATCGTGGTGGCGGTCGGAATGGAGTGGATACTATGGGTCAGCTCACGGGAGAGAAGGTGCGCATGTTCGAGATATGGATGATTAAATGTGATTTAATCATAAAATATAATATGAATTTGATTCGTATTATTTATTCATATAAGGAGAGTTGTCTAAGTTAATTAAATGCGATTTAGTTATCAAAGATTTGAATAATGTGAATGTGATTCATGTTATTTGGGCACATACGAGAAAAGAGATATAAGATGATTAAATGTGATTTAATCATCATGGATATGAATAATGTTGATAGTACTATCCATATTAATCAGGTATGTTATAATTGTGATTCATAATATATTAGAGAAAGCATATTGTGATTTATATTTGTTAATTATTTACTGATGTTAATTGGATTCACATTGTATGGTTAATTGAAAATATACTTTACATATTATTTTTGGACGTGAATGTGATTCACATTTTTCCATTGACATGATTGCAATATTTCACAAGATAATAATGAATTATTTTTATGAAATAATTTACAACAATTGTTGTTGTAAATTTTGGAGATATATCATGAGATAATGAGATCTCATGAGATAATAAGATCTCATGAGATGATTGGTAGCCGTCCCCCCTTTTAAGGGGTTGTGGTTTATCTTCACATTATCTCCAGTGATAAATAATTGATTTAATTTGAATTTAAATATATTGATTCATCGATATATATTAATTTAATTGAATTAATTATTATTGTGTTTTCACAACAATATCATGGTTATTGAAAGAAACACAAATCAATCTCATCCATTAATTTTGTGTTGTCCATGGATTGAGATTCATGGATCCCAAAAAACACTATTTAAGAAGAGGCACCCCTTGCTCTTCAAGTTACATGATCAATCCATGTGCTTTCTTCCTCTCTCTCTCTACACATCATGTGCCTCTCTCCCTCTCTCTCCTATGGTCGTCCACCATGGAGCCATTGAGAGAGATCATCGCTGCAGCATCGTCGTTATGCTGCCGGAGTACTTGTTCATGGATCTTCATCTCTTTCGATGCGCCTCGCTTGTGAAGAAGATACTGATCTCGTGTGACGAGATAATGAGATTCGTTGCTTGGATCATCGACATGGATTGCGAGAAGGACGCGACTCATCAATGCGCTCGCAAGCGTCTCCTCCGTCGGATCAGACTTGAGACAGGAGGTCTCTTAGTTTAGAGACTCGATCGCAACCACGCTTCAAGAGGTAAACCTTATACCTGTTGTGGTTTAGATGAATCGATCTGAGAAAGGTTCTTGGATCATGTGGTTTCATCATTTAAAATTTTTTGAATTCTGCTGCCCGGAGCAACTAGTGCGACTAGTCGCTCCCGATCGCATACGATGCGATCCACACGCTTCCATGATGCGCTTGAGGATTTTCTTCACATATCCTTCAAGTGGTATCAGAGGTAGTCTGAATGTTTTGGATGAGATCCACAAACCTAAGAAGATTTGAGCTCGTTGGGGTTCGTGAAAATTTTATTGCATTTCAATTTTCGCAACCTGATTTTTGATAATTTTTTGGCCCTGTTTAAAATGTTTAAGCGTGAATTTATCATCATGGATAATGTTTTCCATTAAACAAGGAAAATGTGAAATTTGAGCTCGCGTAATTTGGATTTCATTTGCTCAAGATATGATTGTTTTAATGACTATATGTCCATTATTTCGGGGATGACGGTTAGTGACGTAATTAAGATGTTAATTACTATTTTAAAATGTCCGTAAATGTTTGATAATAATATATTTACCATTTTAAATCCAAATTATCAAATTTTGGAAATTGATTTTGCTTAATTTGGATTTAAAATGAAAGAGATATGCTAATTTTGATTAGTGAGGGTCACTGCTGAAAGTTACACACTCAACCATGAACCTTGTGATTGTCATATAAGAATCTTGTGACATTAATGGCTAATTTACTGGAATAATTATGGATAATATTTGGGAAATATTAGAATAATAATTGATCCCTTAGATGACATTGTCTGAACCAATGAATGATTACATTAGATGTAGATCATCAATTGGTTACTTGATACACTTCATCCAGCTTGTTACTTGAATATATTTTGGGAATTTATCTAGAAAATTTCTTTATAATCAAAATGATTTTGATTATTATTATATGGTATAATTTCGATTGAAAAATCGATGAATATCTCAAGTACAAAGTGATTGACTCGACATTCTTTTTTCTCGAGGCGGATATGGTGTCTAGTCGGGGAGTGTTGGGGTAGCAGGTTGCACCTTGTGTGGTCTGTCCCACTCCCTTCGGTACTGGCCATGATAACGGTTAGGGAACGAATGATACTTGAGAGATCATGATGTATTTTTCTAATTATTAAAATTCAAATAATACGTACTTTGAGATAATACCACTATTTCAAGTAACAATCAAGTTTGCTGATTGAATTGGATTGATAATTTATTTAGTGAGATTAAATTAATAATATCTAATTAAAACACTCTATTATGAATATAGTTATATTTCCCTGGGAAGAATTAATTATATGAATGTGATTCATGATAATTAATTAAATTTGAATATGAGGTGGAAGATCGCATAAGTGACATCCATGGTCTCCCGTCAAGGCGAAGGGTTCCGTCGCTAGGATTGTATGTAGGAGACGCCTATCCGAAGTGCTGTATGCAAGCACATCTGGATCAGGCTCTCTAATTCTCGAAATAGTAAGGTCGTATGCGTAGTGACCATAGTATCGGTTCCTCGTATTATTGGGGCGATATTGGATTGTGCATAGCGAGTTCCATTCATGTTGACGGTTGGCTCAATTAACAACGGGTCAACATCACCTTAGGGGTGGTGGGCTCGGGTGTTAAAGACCGAATTGGGAAATGTAAGTTGGATTTGCAAGACGGAATGAGTTCTTGCTTCTTTTTATCTGAGTTGTAGTTTCTCATATTATTGGGAAGCAACGATGATAGGAAAGGAGATTCTAGATCTTGGTAGAGATATAATGGTAAGAATATGTTTTGCATTGAAAGTGATTAAGGGAATGAACTTTTAATATTGACAAGGTAAGACAACTTTGATATAAAAATCCCCCAATCAAAGTAAAATATGTATATGCATATATGCAAATTTCTTATTTCAGACAATCCTCATTAAACCCACTCAAAGCTATACTCAATAATAACCAGTGTAATATCATGAATTGAATTCATGATCAAGATATTATCCTTGCAATTGGACACATAATGTATGTGGTTGCAATATACAAGTTTCCTCATCAAAATGAGGAGTGACAAATAAATAAGATAATAAGACATTACCTTAGGGTTTGTATGTTTCTATAATCTTAATCCCTCATCGAGTGTACTTTGAAAGTGACATGTCGATGATAATTGTCAAATTAATATTTATAAAATCAAAGAAGATATTTTGGCATACATATGTGCTCTCAACATTTTATCATGAATGACATGGTTCACTGCATTATACAGAACGGTAGCTTTACAAAGATATGATGTATTCAAAATGTTTGACTACATGCTTGAACCAAAGTATTGAAAAGTTTAAATGGATGTAGATATGATGAATGTCATCATTCTATTGTCTATACTCAAGTCATTCATTAATCTTCATAATATTCATATTGTATGAATTAAATGAAACATATATAAATGTTGAAATACTCTTACATTGAAATCTTTTGAGTTCAACATAAGAGAACCGTTATCTTAAGCAATGGTTGTTTATAGATAATAGGAGCGCAACGGAGGCATGGGTATGACCCAAGTAAGAAGGAGAGTCAAAGAGTTGACTAAATTTATATGACTTCCACATGACATCCAAAGAATTGGATGAATACCAATACTGCAATAAATCGATGTATTGATAGTATGACTATCAGGACTATCTAGGATCCTTAGAGAAGGACTCGGATAGTACATCGAAATAATCTACATCTAATCATTGAAATTGACTTTCTTATATGATAAGATTAAAGTCTAATAATTGTATCCCGTTCTTCTAATGACACGTGCAATTGTTGTATATGTTGTAGAAGATTAGTAAATTTGACCTTAAGGATTTATAGTCATCTATATGGGAATTGATACAATTGTTGCAACAATCTCCATAGGATAGATAGACTTCATATTTTTAGTAGGAGAGCCTTTGGTCTTAGAGAATATCTCTATGACCTATATATTATAATACATTCATTGTTGGAGATAAACATGCATTTTGGAATAGACCTATCACAAAGAGTTATGATAGTGGACTCTAGTAATTTAGAATATCAGTGAAAGGTTCATTACATTTCTAATACTTAAAATTAAACCTCAATAGATCAATAGGAGGATGAAGGTCATTTGACAATGATCTGGCATCGAGTCTTGGACATATGACTATTGATGTGATCGATAGACTAGTGATATATTGAACTTTAAACTGTCTAAATGTTCAAAAATTGCATACTTGTGAATATTGTATCCAAAGGTAGAAATTATCCTATGCACTCTTATCTAATAACAATGTAAGATGCCAAGGTTTTCAATATCTTATACATATTAATGCATGTGGATCATCTGTATCATATAAACATTGATGATATCATTCGATGATTATTTGTGATATGAGATTCCTTCCTTTCACCTTAAAAACCTTTGAAATGTTCAAAGATTTCACAATTTTGATTTAGAACCAAAGTTTGGAGGAATATGAAATGGATTTGATCTAGGTAGCAAGTACCCATTAGATGAATTCAAAGAATACCTTATAGAGATAGGGATATCATTCCTATCTCACTTCTCCTAATACACCTAAACTCAATGAAGTTGTAGTGAGATACAATTAGATCATGCGTGACATGATTTGATAAATGATTAATCTTAGCATATGTATCTCTTAGTTTCCAAGGTATATATGTAGTAGAGACTACAATATATATCCTTAATAAGGTTTCATGCAAATAAGCTGGAATCTAACACCGGAGAGTACTACTTCATTAGGAAAATAAAGGATGGTATTAGATGCATACTCTATGACCTTGAGATTCTTAAAGAATTTCATCTCTAAGAATACGATTCTAAGATGATGACTTACTTGAGAATCAAGATAAAAATGAAATGAAGGAACTCGTTGAATCTTGAGAAGATAATGACGCTCCTTGAGTCTAAAAGTACAACTAAATATGAAACACCAATACCTCTTCAAATGAGTTTGAAGATGAATTCCACGTGTCAGATAAGTCTGACAATGATATGACTTCATACGATGAAGCTTCTGAAGATCATGACATGGAGAGATGGATGTTAGCAGTAAAGTCTAAATGTAGACTTCATATACAAGTGTTGTTTATGGACCCTCGAGGATCCACCTATAAGGGTAAGACCCGTTAAGATGTAAATGGATCTTCAAGAAAAAGATGTAACCTGATAAGAAGGTAAAGGCCTTCAAAGCATGGCTCGTATCCACAAGATACACACGAAGAGAAGACATCGCTTGCGATGAGACTTCTTCTTCAGTGACCTCGGGGTAACCCGACAACCAAATGCACCCATAGGGTAACCGAGCAGTACTTCAGAACATATAGTCTAGAAATCCAATTTTATTTACGAGGGCATCTAATATAAATATAATATTATTTATTCTTACAAGCATAACTCTTGAATATTTTTAATATCACACACACAACACTCTATAATCACGAATTACACCTAGAACCCTGAAATAGTGCTTAAATGGAGGATTATGTACGCACATTCACAAGCTTATACCGAATAAGCTAATCACACATTAATAACCCTCATCCTGTGAAAGCATACATGGTTATTGGTGTAAAAACCTTCAAGAGTTAAGCATTATTCGAGGTGAGGCTCCTAATGATCAATGGAGGATTATGTATGCAATATCGAAACTACACAATCATGAATGTAAAAATCTCTGATATATATAATCAAATCATTTATGAATCGAATCCGAGCAGATCCAGCTTATCCAGATTTGATTCCTTTTGCATGAATGAAGAAAAACTTGGAAGCGGATTTGTTTTGTTTATGTCCAAATCGAACCATAATTAATTGATTAAAAAACGAGCTTTCGAAATTTTTCTTACAGTCGATGTTCGTAAATTCGTGAGGAGAAGTCCAACAGGCACGTGAGGCACATGTATATACATGTTAAAAACACGTGCTGGTATTTCCCCACTCACCTTCCGTCCCGTGAACGCGCCGGCTAGGGGTGTAAACGGACCGAACCTGAGCGAACCTATATATTTTAGGTTCGGTTCGTTTATTTAATCGAGCCTAAACTTGTGTTCAGGTTCGGTTCGTTTATTTTCGAATCGAATTCGAATCGAACCTCTTTTAAAACGAATCGAACCTAAGCGAATATCGAACTTAAGAATTCTCTAATAGAAGGCAGTGAAAAGAAGAGAAATGGAAATATATGTGTGTATTTACAGTTAGAATAAATATTCATTTAGTTTTTTTATCCAACTCATCTTCATCTTTTAAAAAAATTAGATTAATAAGGATTCGTCTCTTTGAAAAAAGTATAATTATAATATATTTTATATATATTCAGATGGGACTAAGGAATAAGAATAATGCGGAAATATTCGATAAGTAATGTTTGTACTTGTTCTGTCGATTTAAAGATAAAGAAGGGATAAGTACTAGACCATAGATGATAGATGTTGTAAACACGATGTGACTATTTATTTTTGGATAGTTTATACCGAGATGAAACCTAGTTATCACGTAAATATCTAGTTATCTCTAGACAAAATTCACTTACCCTGGGATAAAAACCACTCATCTCAAAATAAGTCCACTTCTACGGACAAAGATTTGTAAATATGTATGTGTATATGTTTATCGAGCTTTTAACGAATCGAACCTGAGCAAACCTATGTTTTTTAGGTTCGGTTCGTTTATTTAATCGAGCCTAAACTTGTGTTCAGCTTTGGTTCGTTTATTTCCGAACCGAATCTGAATCGAACTTTTAGCGAGCCGAACTTGAGCGAATATCGAACTTGAGAATTTTCTTACACCCCTAGCGCCGGCTATCGTATACCCATAACAGGTGGATACACCATAACAATCGCATTCCCAAGGCTCATCACACCTCAACTCGGATTCGAACTCACCGCATCACCTCCCGCTTCCCGCTGCGCCCACCATTATAAAAGCAACGGATTTTTTATACACCTGTAAATATTATTGGCAGCGAATCCACCCTCTATAATGAAAAATATTACAAATACATCCCTGATCTTCTTCTACTATTCTTCCCTGACTGTGACCTGGATGGAATCCAAGTGCAGATATAACTCTTATTGCTGTTGATTTGTTATAATTACCATATCAGAAAAATTTCCCTGCGTCGGTTTCTCTATATCTCGAAACAAAAAAGGACGGTTTGAAAATATATACGACATGACATAGGAATCAACGGTAGTTTCGTGCAAGCGAGTTTGCCGAGGGAAGAATACGAAGCTTTTAACATTATACTGGAGGAGTATGGATGCAAATTTTAAGATATGGGAGATGTTTTACGCAAGATTCCTTGAAGAGATAAATAACAAATGACAAACAAAAGGGACTAAAAACCAAACCGGTCATTAATCTCCACCCCTTTCCCTCTCCCTCCCAAATCCCCTCCTTGTCACAAATCACAATCTCTCCCGCCTTGAAAACCCTACCGCTCGCCCGCCCCGATCTCCGCCATGTCCGAGGTCGTTGGTTCCCCGGCGTCCCACCCGCCGCCTCCCGCTCCCCCGTCGCAGCTCCAGCTGGCGCCGCCCCCGCCGCCGATACCCCGCCCCCACTCTGGGCACCGCTTCTACCCCGTGGCCTACCGCCCGCGCCTCTCGCATTTCGACCGAAGGTTCCCGCGGATGACCTCTGCCGATGGAGACGCGGCGACAGCTTCCGGATGCGGTGGCGGCGGTGGAGCAACGGAGGTTCCGGTGAGGAGCTCGTTTCTCTGGAAAGTGATGTTTTATCGATTTGCGCAATCTTTGTGTCTGTTCGTTTGTGCATGCTTCGATTGCACGGGATCGGGATGGATTTGGAAAGTCGGGAGTTTTTTTCTCGCTCGGTGATGAGCTGATCGGGAAACCGTCTCTTCGTTTTGTCATTCCTTCCTTTTTGGAGCCAAATTGATCATGTTGGGGGGTTTTAGTTGCGATGAATTTTGTGGAGATATCGTCGGAGGTTCTAGTTTGGAGGATCTTAGCTTGTTAACATGAGTTGGTGGACCCTTAATTTGTCATTTTGTTGAGGCGAGTGGTGCTTGCTGTGGTGTCACAGTGGCGAACGTGATTGGTTGTTTTAAGATCGATCAGGGCTGGATTTTTGGATTGTCTATTTTGCCCATATTTGTTCGAATTGATTGGAGTCTGAGTGGACGTTGTGGTGTCCTGATAGGATGATGTGCGTATTGAAAGATGCGTGGGTATTAGATCAGCTCGAGCTCTTCGAGAACCATTGGCTGCATGAACCGTGAAAGTGTGGATAGAGTTGGCCGTAGTTATGTTGTATCTTGATGTAATTGCTCGATGCTATTAGAAATTGGGAAAGTGAATTATAAGGATTTTTTTTCAAATGTTTGCTTCATTGAATGGGTCTCACACTTGGATTTGATGGTAGCAGTTTGATATCCTGTTTCCATTCATGTGGTGTTTTGGCAAGTGGGCTCATTTTCTTAAAATTGGGAAATGGTTGAAGACTGGATGGACTGATTTTGAACTACTATTGGGCTTACTTCTATTCAATCGAGACTCGAGAGACCGAAGGCTGCTTGCAAAAAATAAGATCAAGCAAGTGGATTTCTCAGCTCCGTTTAATAGCATTTATACTGCAGGAATGTAAATGGGAGAGAGAAAGGTATTATATTAATAATAAATTGTATCTTTAGATTAGTCTGCATGCACCGGTTGTTAAGTCAGTGCTTAGATATATCATGCCCCTTATGTTCATCACTGTGTTACTTGTTTCTTGCAACCTATGAACCAATGGATTCACTTGTCTGTGACTAGTGAGATTAAAATGCCACTTTCCCAAGATACATAAAAAGACGTTTTATGGAAGTTTCAATAGCCGAACTCGACCTCTTAGAAAATTTCCTTTTTATTATTATGTTAAGATAATCCCATTTCACTTGTCATAATTGGGCTCTTCCCTTAGTTAATATTTTAATTTGTGCAATTAAGGAAGAACTCATCTCATGCTTTTTCTTAATTGTACTTTATTCCTGTCATTATGTGGACATATAATAATATTTGGGAATACTGATAATAATCTTTTTTCCTGTCAGTTCATCAGTCATGGTAAATTATTAATAAATCCTAATTAAATGCAAAGATCACATTTTTGGGCAGTGTGGATGAAGAACATAGGGACCTCGAAACAGTAAACACTCTATAAGATTCACGTTATTTTTTAATATATCATTATTTGGATGATCATTAATCTCTGGTAAACATCCTTCAGCATAAAAAATGAATTCATGTAAACAATTATCTCACAAATGGGAGTTGGCCACATGTATATCATTTAGAAACAAGAGATTGTATGCTGATATCGTATTGTGCTGGAAATAGCATGTGCAGTCTTCACATCAGATTAGCAGAAGCAGTTCAATCTCATTGCCGTGCGGTACTTTAGTTGTTTATTAAGTGTAAACTACGTTGCTTATATCATCTCTTCCTTTATCATTAATGCAGGAGGACTATGTCATCTTAGTAATTAAAATTTATCATTGTAGGTATAAAACTTATTTAGTTTTTTTTATAACTTTATTCAGTCTGGATGTGAGTTCGTTGTTGGATATCTACCATAATTGTTATGGGCTTTATGTCTGTCACGATGGTGTGGTGTTTTGTTGGTCCTTGGAAGCAAGTTGCACTGGCCAACTGAGTCCTATTTCTTTAACATCGGTGTTTTTATTGTCTGCAACACCTGCACTTAAAATGGTCTAAGGATTTTATTTAAACGGGACAGCCTCAGTTCTTTTAAAAATGTGCCCTTGATTCATACATGCAATACACAGTTTTATTGCTTGTGTGATATTGTATCATATTCATAAATGCAACTTCTAGTCGTGTGCGTGTGTGTACATGCATGAATGCATGCACTAACCTGACTTCTAATGTTCTGCTCCTAGTATCGACATCCATTCCATATTACAGAGTTAAGTGTCCATTTATTCTTTAGGAGCTCAACGTGGATGATGCAGGACATATATGATTGAGCAAATAATCTCTCTCTGCTCAATGTGAATGATGCATGTTTTTTCCCCAACAAATACTAATGTAATCACATAGGGATACCCTACATGTTTGCTTTTGGAATATGTTGTTTCCTACCATTTACATGTAGCAGCCGTAGGATGTAGTTTGGAAGAATATCTGAGTTCTCTAAAATAATAATTCTTGAATCTTTATTTAAATTCAATATGTTCCATTCTTACTGGGAATCTTATTGTGTATGCAATATATTGATTGAGATTTAATCATATATCAGATCTCAATTAGTCTATGCTATTGTTAAGCAGTCTCTTTAAGTTCAATCAAGTTCCATCATTCCTTTGTAGAAGAGTCTTGTAATAAAATTTATCATGATTGTAGCGACCTTAAATATTTCCAACATTCATGCATCCTTCATCTTGGAAGATTTGGATAATCTGAAGTACATATTCCCACATTTGTTGTCCATGTTCAAGTTTAAGCAGAAGATATCTTGATTGACCATAGGGTGATATTATCAATCACTGCAGAAATGTATATTAATATCCCTGGATTTGCATCTTGTTTACTATAGATGATCAACAATTGAATGCATTTCACTCCATTGCTTGATGGGTGAGCTTTGACTTCCTGTTTATTATACAAGCATGTATGATTCCTTTCCTCTTTTGATAGTTCATGTATCTCATGTACCCTCGTATTTTCTATCCATTATGAATGATGCAAGCCTTCGATCCTCATGGTGCAATGAAATTTAGTTATATAATGAGTAAGTGTTCAAACACAACATGCAGATCTGATTTGAACTTGAATTGATTAGGGCATCGATTCACAATAGAGTATACACGCTCTGTTCTCGTTGGTAAGGTGCCACATGTGCCATTCACAGTTGGCCTTCTTTACCATCTCCACTTTGCTTAAGCTTAACCAATCTAAGTAGATACCTTGTTTGATAAATCCAACCTTCATTAATTTATTTACCTGTTTGACCACGGTTGCCCATTGCTTGGGTTTCAATGATTGTTTGATCGATAGTGTACTACTGTGGATGTTGATTTGACGCTTAATGCCAGAAAGAGTGACTTGGAGGAGGTATGCTGTAGCTCATGGCATATGTATTTATGTGTAAGAGGTTCTCATCGTGCCACACTGCCACATGCTATATCAAATGGTTGTAAGCAACCACATAACTCTTCAAGATTGTTTTATGGACCTTAGGTGTCGATTCAATGAATTAGAAACTAAGTTTTAATTGCCATGATGCATTGGTTGATGAACCTACAAAATTGTGAACTTTGCTCCAGGATTGTATAAGAAACACATTGTAACCACTTGATCTTCCCCAACTTCGTTTAGTTCCATGCCCTTGATATGTGCCTATACTCCAAATAATTGTTTTATAATCCTTGGTAAGGCCATCGGGCTAGCGGTATGCCTAATGAACATATTCAAACACACACAGACACAATCACACATACATGCTTCGTGTATCCCTAGTCAGAGGATGAATCCCATTCTGTGATAGTTTCTGACATCGTTGGCTTCCCGATTCAGTAGTGTGCCTGTCACCCCCCGTGAACATAGTTGCGTTACTTATAGCTTCCTTGTTTGTAGACAAAGCTGATTCGGAATTGTCTTTCATTCCAAACTCGTATCTATGCGCTTCATATTAGCCTGGAGTTTGCAAGGAGCCAACCCTAGTACGAGAGGACCTCCACGGGATAGACCTCAACAGAAAACTGTTGAGTAACGGCAACAAGTGATTGAGTTTAGTAGTTCTTCATAGAAAATTATTGACTCTAGAGATATGGTAATATGGAGAAGACAAAATTGTTTGAAGCACGGACAGAACCGGAAGCGCTCCCTGTTTCAAAGAGAGGAAGACAGTAATTTGTATATTTCGATCTTGTCAAGTTAATTCTTTAACTAAATCGATTCAACATATAAGTGTCTTCATTTCTATTTAGAGGACCTGCATGAATTGCATCTATTGAATCTCTGTTTTCGAAGAAAATTGCCATATCTTGATAAGCTAGATATCGCTTTTTAAGTTATCGATCTAACTATTTAGCTCATCAGGTATTGTACATCATCTCCAATGTTGCTACAGTATTTTATTATGTAGCTGTAATCGTACGGAAGGGACCCCAATTAATTATGCAACATAATAATAAAGTACTTTATTTTAGATAAGGAAACATGCAATAGTATAAATGCAAAATGACTAGTCAAAGTCCAGGAGTTGACAATTCTGTCAATCTTACAAGTCTCTAAAAAAATTGTCTGGAAAAAGACGTCTGTTTTAACTGTCAACAAAAGTGGATTCTTTTTCGTCTTTGATTTTGTCCTGACTAAGTATAGACATCCATTGATGCAAGTCACGGGAAAAAAGTTGGTACTATTTTTAGTCTTTGAATTTTGGATGGTGTTTTTTTGGATAGACATTCACTTTAAAAGTTTGAAAATTGAATTATGCTGCATGGGCACCTTAGATCAATTTTTTTAAAGCCATGGGCACCTTAGATAATACAGAATAATTCTTTGCAGTTGAGCCAGACAAATGAAAAGAAAATTACCGACCTGAGGACTGCTGATGGATTTATTGATGAAGGGCTGAAGGAGGTAGTTACAAATCATCCTTTCTCTGTTTTAGGAGGAAAGCGAAGCCGAAAACAAAAAGGGCAAAAACAAAGAAAATGTGAAGAGGAAAATTCTGAAATGAATGATGGTATTGTACCTCTTGGCCTTAGATCGATATGTTAAGTGAAGGATAAGGAAACAATTTTTTTTATATATTTAGTTCTGCATTGCAGGCCTCCTACTTAATGGTTCTCTTGCTGCTGGTAGCTGTCGTTATGATAGCTCGCTTGGTAAATCCATTGTGGAAGTTTCTGGAGAAGGACATAATTCTTTCTTTGGATATTTTGTAATATTGCTTTTCCGGTGTCACATTATATAGGCCTCTTGACAAAGAAGTTCATTAATTTGCTTCAAAAAGCTGAGGATGGCACTCTTGATTTGAATAAGGCAGCAGATATTTTGCAAGTAATGATTTTTTCTTGTGTTGATTGTCAACCCTTGAGATATATTTTTGCGTATCATTGTATTGAATGTCTAAAATATTGAAACGACTAGTGGATTAGCAAATAGTTGTACCTCTTTTGTCAAGCCTATTGACTTTAAGTTGAACGATCTTTTGAGTCAGAGCTACACAGATGTATTGGTGGAGATTTATTATCAGTGTCACAGACTGTTTTGTGTTGAGAGTAGTCTTGACTCTTGATATATAAAGAAGTGGAAGTGAAAAGTGGTTTATATATAATGATTAGGTCTCTCTACATGAGTCATTTTGTTAACCGGTAGTTCTCCCACAATGTCTGATTGTCTTGAAATGCATAATTTATTGCTCGTGCTGGAGGGACAATAATACATATTCTCCTTATTTCACAGGTCCAAAAAAGACGGATTTATGACATAACTAATGTCCTAGAAGGCGTTGGACTAATTGAAAAGAATCTGAAGAATAGGATACGCTTGAAGTAAATATTCAGATGCTCATATATATAGATGTTTTAGTGGACATATTCATTTCTTGCTTCTTTTGTTAAAGGGGAGTAGATATGTCTCGGCCGAAGGAACTGGATGATCACATTAATGCGTTGAAGGTATAAATGAATGTAAAAATAATGCATGTTATCTGGTTTCCTTTTTTGATTGTATGTTCTCCAACGTTTTAGTCTATTCTATTTCAAATTCTACTCATGCCTTTTGAACCAGCATTATGAAGTCCTACGCGTTCTATTCATTCAATTATATTAGCGGCTTGTTCTTCTCAATTCTCATTCACATGGCTTATGTGTAGGCTGAATGCTCTATTTTTTCTGAATCATGCTATCATTTCTAAGTGGTGATCTTGTCATTACTTCGTGACCCACTTACCTGATTTTTGTTATTACTTAAATGGTTTCATTGTGCATGTGGGAAAAACACAGTCGAGCATCATGGGTATTAGTTAAAATGCTGAAGCCTCAAGTATCTATATTATAATGATAATGCGGAATATAATTGTTGAGCATTGTGATATCTTTGGGTGCTCCATCATTGACTGTGTAGATGCTGATGTATTACATCATCGACGTCAAGGTTGAACAGCCGTAATGGGTCATGCACAAGGGATGTTCGGAAAAAAGACATTTACGAAGGTTTTTGAAGCAATATTGATGAACTGAACATATTATCCCCAATTATCTTTTATCAGGAGGTTTAGAATAGGTGGAATTCCGTGGCAACTTGCACCATCTTTGCATATTGTAGGCATATCCACTTCGAGTTATAAGAAGTCCGGCCTTTCAATTTTATCAGAAGTATGCCCTTATGAGAATGTGACTCCTCGTGAGATAGGTTTTTCTTGGCATGGATATTTGATGCAGCCCTATCCGATGATAAAATATTCCATCATTTTTCTCTTTCCTCTTATCGTGTACTCTGACTTGGCTTTGAGTCTTGAGCTAATATCTGAGGAATCTCGAGCCCCAGAGAGATAGTGGCGAAGCATCTTTCTTAATGGAGAGTAAAGGCGCGGAATTGACCTCTCTAAAGTGCGAGTCTCCTATGAGCGGAACTAATTACTAGAATGCGCATGGATATTTGATGCAGCCCTATCCCCTGACAAAATATTCCATCATTTTTCTCTTTCCTCTTATCGTGTATTTTTAATTAAATTAAAGAGAGGTGCTTTGATGTAAAAAGGCTTCTTTTGGTTCAGGAGGTATGCCTCTTGCTTCTCAATCATTAGGATTGGCTCTATATAAAGCCAGTCGTAGATATGCAAATGGAGAAACGTTTGGATAAAATTAAGTTTGGTTTAATCATTGGCTCTCCTGTTTTTTTCTCTTACACCCTCCATTCCTAGTCAACCCCTTTCTTCTTTCCACTCACATGGCTTGATGTGCTTCTCTTCATCTTCTCACCCCAATTTTCTCACTAAAAAAATCCTAAATTCAGATTGGGATAGGTATCACTGTGGTTGTATAGTTGGTGAGGATCGTGCATGTGTTTCCGCTAGACTTCCAATTTGATGGCCAATCACCAGCATTCTTGTTTTATTCCCTTCTTGTATGCAGATCTTTTTTTGCCTCTCTCTGGAACCATGGAGTGAATGGTTGATTGGACACTAATAGAGATGAAATAAATTTAAAGGGTTGGTCTCTGAAGTTGTTATATGGAGAGGGTGCCTAACCTTGTTGAAGTCGATTCTGTCTGTATTACAAATTTCTTTATTTTTTAGTTGTTAGGAATCTACATCTGATGAAGATTACCTATCTTTTGAATGAGTTTTATGACGACTGTTCGCGTGGTTAAGCATTTCCTTCAAGGGTAGGCAGTTGGATAATTTTCAGCTCCTAGATGGCATGGTTATACTTGTATATGGGCTCCAAGGCAGCCTCTCTTTAGCTGCTCTTGCATGCGACAACAATGAAATCGTCATGGCGTTGTCACCTCTTGAAGGAAAGCGTGTGCTATGGTTACTCACATTGCACTTTTATATAACGTAGTAGAGATTTGAGTTATTCACCAGTGTGATGGAGACTTTTTTATTAATACTCTTTGGACTTCTCTGTTGTGAATTGTTCAACAGAGTTACCGTGTATTTAAGTTGTATACAGCCTACATCTATGCCACGGCATTGGTTTTGAATCCTTCGCCTGTAAGAGATTATATAATGTTTGGAAACAAGGGATCTGGTGAAGGCTAGATTTATTGCCCAGTTCTTCCACAAGGGGTTTGTTGCTAAAGTGTAAAGATCCAAGCTGGCTTCATGATCATATACTACTTGTCTTCCTTGCATCATCTATCTGGAGCATTTGGATCATCTTTTCCTTGGTTTGTATCTCCATATAGAGTGTATAGATAAATAGATATATTTGAATCTTGGTTAGATTGTGTCCTCATTTTTGATGCAAAAGATGAAGATGGAAAACCAATAAAAATTTGACGTGAGTATATTATGTGTGTGTTGTTTTTAACCCATATGCTCAATCTCAACCAACTTTTGGCGACATCTATAAAATGTATAAAACACAATAATTTGGAAGGGGATGGTGTATATTAGAAAATGTAGGGTTGTAGTGAAAGGGAAAGTTTCACAGGGGCATAACTGTCAAAATCCCATGTTTTAGTTCCAGTCATACATTGGAAAAATGTACGAATTTTGTAATGATTCGCAGATATCGACGAAAATAATTTTGATGGGAATTGGTTCTTTCTTGGCAAATCACATACAGATTTTTTACATGCATTTTGCATCTTTTCCTTTTGAATTTAATTCGCTTTTCCAAGGCTAAGTTCATACATGTACTTAACAATAGTTTGAATTGATGCATGCAATTATTATAGCATGTATTTTTATTGAAATAATATTACCTTTATCGCTGTACTTTGACCTTGATGCAAGACATGTGCTTCTTGGTTACATAGATCTATTTTAAGATCCGTGTTTTCCGTATGTGTGGTTTAGGAGTGTCGTCCTAATCCATTTGGTTGGGGTCACTGCTTGGTGTACTCCATAAAGGAAAAGATGCATATTGGTTTTTAATTAGAAGAGTATGTGACCAGGGAGAGTTTCCAGATTTATGCTCCCACTAATGGGGCCTGGTATCTTTTTCAATATTGTTTACCCTTCTTTCTTTTAATTTCCATGTCATACTCTTTTTTCATCTAATTGACAGGCTGAAATTGGGAATTTCTATGCAGAAGAGCGCAAAATTGATGGACTTATAAGGTTACATTTGATGGATAAGAACTTTCATCTTTTGCAATATGCAGATTTTAAACCTGGGCTTTTTTTTCTGCAGAAAAACCGAAGAGCATCTGGCGGAGCTCAAGGGAGACAAAAATAACCAAAGGTGTGATTGCATTTTTAATGCATTCTTGAAACTAGCAACAAGTTATCAACATTTTGCGTAGTTGTATTTCAGTTATATGTGCCTACTTGAAGTATTGTGGGTTACTCTTTGGTATCTTAAATTTCCCTGCATGATAATTGATATGAGGGCCTGAATTCATAAATAATTGCAATTTGGTGATCCAATTAGCGATGTATTGATATCTTCAACTTTCTTAGAATGTATTCATTTTTTAAAAATAGGATGCTGTTTCTCATGACTTGTCTTACAAATTTAGTCAATGGTGTTTGATGAAGCAAGAAATACCTGAAGAATGGAGGAGAAGCATCGTGGTGCCTCAGTATAAGAACAAATGATACTTAAATTGTTCAAATTACATAGGTATCAAGTTAGTGAGTCACACAATGAAAATTTGGGAACATGTGATCAAAAGAAGGTTAATATCGGATTTCGTTTTCGTTTCAGTATGCTCGGAAAAAGAATTTCAGTGGAATGTCGGTGAAATGGTCGGAAATTGGGGAAATGACTTGAAAACTCTTTTTTTATATTTAAGATTTATATTGTTGTTTAAACAGTAATAGAGATAGAAATACAAGTTTTTTTTACTTAAAATAAGATGTTATAACTTATAATGATCAATGCCTTAACTTAAATAACGGTTTCGGTCACCATATCGATAACCGTTCATAGTGAAATTTCAGACTTCAATACATATACTTAAATTTTGGCATTCGATTTTTCTACTAATTCTCAAAAGAACAATACTACTTTTATTTAACAGAATGTGTAAATAGTTTTAAAATTGAAATATTAAATATCATAATACAAGATTACAAGATCACATGATACATCAATCATACAATATGTCTGCGCTTACTAATATCAACCATTAAGTTGCTAGTATTACATTCTTATTTGGGATGGGGATGAGATTTAACCAAACCATGAATTTCTTGGTGGATCCATTTACTCTTTCCGATTCCTTCCTTGGTGGAAAGCATGGAGCTATACTTTAGTTGTATGGATTCATTCTGGCTAAATGCATTGGGATGCTAGATAATTAGTAATAATTTGTGTCTAAATTATGACCTCGGATTAAATGATGAGGTACCCCATGTTAATATGAATTTCTATGCTGATTAGATAGCCTCAAGATATTAGTAGACAGAATAATTCTTTCCTTGTAAATGGTCCATGTAACAGTCTCAATATCTGTTTGGCCTTTTTATTCAACATGCTTAGCATTTGCACCAATGGTCAAGAGACAATTAGAATAACATTCGTTTGTTGGCATGTTAGTCATGAGATGCATAACAAACAAATATTTTTATTGCAAAGATAAGGAGATGGTTATATGAAGTTAGCAGTTAAATGGTAAAAATCATATTTGGCTCTCCAAGTTGGCCTAGGAAAAGATAATAAAAGATGGTTATATAAAGATTCTAATTACGAAGATTTTGAAGTTATCATTCAAAGATTAAAAAAATACATAGTTGACATCTCGAAAGATGTTAAAAAATTGTTTTATGAAAAAATATGGTAAAATACTTACCTTGCTTGGAATGTGGCAACTTGGTTCTCCAAAGCTTAAGTTGGGTTTTGAACTTGTGACTTGTGAAGTTGTGAGATGGAATGAGAATATATACGTTATATTTATTGGGTCTATAGAGGACCTTTAATGGCCTTATTTATTACATTGGTGGTTGGAATAGTGGTCTATATTGCAATGGTAGTTGAAATAGTGACCTATAAATTTCATTTAGTGGCCAAATAGTGCATATGAATATCAATAAGTGACCTAGGCATGACATATGGTGATCTAGAACATTTTCAATCGAAATGGATCGAAATTCCACCGAAATACGAGAAATCTGTAAACAATTTCCACCGAAATGGATCGAAATGATCGAAATTCAGTTGAAATTTCGGCTAAAATCCTGGTGCATTTTTTTTCGAATCGTCGTTTGCCTGCTGGGATTTGTCGGAGACTTGAGTCTTATTTGAGAAGGTTTCTGTGGGGGAAGTCGGGTGCGTCGGGGAGGGGGTTTCACCTTGTGGCATGGGAGGAGGTGTCGAAGGGGAAGCTGGAGGGGGTGTTGAGCGTTAGGCGGTTGAAGATTGTCAATGATGCCTTCTTTCTTAAGTGGGCGAGCAGGGTTTGGGGTAGGAGTGCAAACTTTTTTATTGATGTTCTGAGGGAGCTCCATGGGGCGGAATGGGCAGGGTAGGATAGATTGGGGGTGGTGAGTGCTCGCTCTCCTTTCTGGCTTGGTGTGCAGGAGGTCTTCTTGAGAAATCGGGCGAGGTTTAAACCTGTACTGGGAAACGGTCGTGCGTTCTTATTCTGGAAGGACAACTGGTTGGGGGGAGATCCTTTTTATGTCCGTTTCCCGCATCTATTTGCGTTGGCGGAGGACAAAGATGCTTCGGTTGCTTCTTGCTGGGAGAGTGATTGTTGGTGCCCTCGTTTTGGGACGAATTTCTCGGATCAGAGGATGGCTGACTTTCTTGCCCTGCTGGACGTCCTTGGTGGTGCGGATACGCCTTCCGAGGGAAGGGATCATTGGGTCTGGAGGGACTGTGGCTTCTCGACGCGTAAGGCCTATGATGTGTTAGCTGTGGCTCCGCCTGCTCCTTCTGACTCCTTGGTGAGGGACTGCTGCTTTTTCTGGAGGATTGGTTTACCTTTGCGCATTGCTATTTTCTTATGGTTGGTCCGCAGAAAGAGGCTTTTGACGAGAGACCGCTGCTCCAGAATGTTGCATTCTGTTTCTAACATCTATGTGCTTTGTAATTCGGATGTGGAATCCCTTGACCATGTTTTCTTTGAGTGCCCTATGGTTCGTGAGCTGTGGGAGGACCCGATTGTGGCTTGGGTATGAGTTAGTGATGTGGCCTTCTGTGATTCACTATTCTTGAACAGACATACGGATAGAAGGCGACTCTTGACTCCGGTGGCAAGATTATGGTCGATTTGGCTTGGTCGGAACGAGGCCATTTTCTCGGCGCAACGCTTTTACAAGGAGAACGTGATCATTCACGCTGAAGGACTGGTGGACGACTGGAGTGGAAGTTAATTTTCTTTGTGTGTGTTTTCTAACCCTGTCTGGAGGCTCTCTTGCCTCCTTTTATGGCCTTCTCGCTTTTTGTACTTTCGACCCTCTTTTTTTATCTCTAACATATTGGGGTGAACACCACTGAATGTATCCCCCTTTTTCTTGGCTTCAAAAAAAATTCGGCTAAAATCCTGGAAACTGATATTATACATGGTTTCGACATCGATATCGCCATGAAATCAATTTTCGACTGAATTTAGATCGAAATTCGTCGAAATTTAAGACCATGTAGGTAAGTTTCTAAAGTAAAAGAAAATCAATTCGGATTCATGCCATGTGGCTCAACTATTGAAGCCATCTACTTGCCAAGGAGAACAATGGAGATTTACAGAGCTAAAAGGAAGAACCTCCATATGATTTTTATTGACTTAGAGAGGGCTTATGATCCTGTCCCACATGAGATATTGTTGAAAGTTTTGGAGAAGAGACAAGTACATATCCTCATGGAAGGTCGTATCGGCGATATATGAGCGATATATCGATATCGAGATGAAACCGATATGGTACCGATATGACGATATTTCCTCCTTTTCAGGCATTTCCTTCACAAAAGAGCATCGATATGGGTGATATTTCGGCGATATGTCATTGAAGTATCGAATCATTACTATATCGAAACGATATTGAAATTGATATGGCCTTCCATGCATATCCTATACATTAACCTCATAAAAGATATGTATGATGAGGCTTCATCTTGTGTAAGGATACAATCTGGGAAGAATAACTATTTTGACATCAATACTGGTCTGCATCAAGGTTCACCTTTGAGTCTATTCCTTTTTACTTTGATTATGGATGAGTTGGTAAGTCACATTCAGGATGATATAGTTTGGTGTATGCTATTCGTTGATGATATTGCATTGATTGATGAGACTAGAGATGGAGTAAATAAGAAACTTGAGGTTTGGAGACATGCTTTGGAGACAAGGTTTCTTATAAGTAGGGCTAAGACTGCTTATATAGTGTACTTTTGATGGAAGCAATGGTGAACGATTTGATGTCAAAATTGGTGATGATAACATTATGAAGAGAGGTTTTTTTAGATACTTGGGATCTATTTTGCAACATGATGGAGAAATTGATGGAGATGTTACAAATATAATAAATACGTGTTGGCTAAAGTGAATAGGATCCTATACTGTTCTCTGTGATAAGAAAATTCCTTTGAAAATCGAATGAAAGTTTTACAAAGCAGCTGTGAGACCTGCTATGCTCTATGGATCTGAATGTTGGCTCGTGAACCATAGACATGTGCAGAGAATGGCGGTAGCAAAAATGAAAATGCTAATGTGGATGTGTGGACACACACATAAAGATCGGATTCAGAATGATGCCATTAGAATAAAAGTGATTGTAGCTCCAACTGAAGATAGATGCGAGAAAATCGCTTAAGTTGGTTTGACCATTTGCAAAAGAGGTTAGCTGATGTACCGGTGAGGAGATGTGAGTTTTGGAATGTTAAGCCGGTTAAAAGAATGCATGGAAGGCCCAAGAAGTGTTGGAATGAGACTATACGAAGGGATATTAGTTTTTTGGATCTAAGCCCGAAAATGACCCACGATAGATCTGAATGCAGGCAAAAAATCCATGTAGCTGACTATACTTATAGTTTGAAAGGCTTTATTGTTGTTGTAGATGCTATTTCTCGTAATATAACAAGTTACAGTTGTGTTTTCCTTTTCTTTTTATTTTACCTTTTAGGAGTTGAAGTTGCATCTTCTTTGTCTTTTTTTGGGTGATTTTACTTGACTTCTCTGAAGTTATCCAATTGCGGGGAATGTGGAGGCCTAGAGATATGGTTCTTGGTTCTACGGGAGGTTAGTGATGACACTTTTATTTTTTCTCAGGTCTTGTGGTGTAAAATTTTTGTTTTACCTTCTGGGTAAATAATTTATTTTGTCACTTATCTTTGTTGAAAGATACACAGTTCATCCTATTTCAGTTTGCGAGGCCAGGGTTTTGATGTCCTACTAGAGCATGGGCCTCCATTTTATTTGAGATGGAGGAATTTACATGCTTACATGCTATCTGAATAGGAGATGGGTCGTAGGCGTTTCTTACACCTCCATTTATTTACCAGTTACCTCTAACGAGGAAATTGATCAGTCTAATTATAATTGCTTTTAGAAGTGTTGACTGCTCTGACTATTCTTTTATATTAGATGGCTATATTTGAACACAGAGGACGTCTGCAGCATCCCGGATTTCAAGGTTTGCATACATTGAATGCTTTTTTAGGGGAATGATTTTACTTTCTCGTTTTACTAGTGTTAACACTTGCTCTTGCCAAATCAGAATGACACACTCATAGCTGTAAGAGCTCCTCACGGGACCAGCATGGAAGTTCCTGATCCTGACGAGGTATGTCTCATGATCTCATCAGTCTTAATCCATCCAGGCCATTTCGGTGAAAAATCTCCCAGTATATTCCAAATACAAACAAATAAGGAGTCAGAGATTAGATTGAGCTGATGACTAATAGTTTCTTATTCTTCTTTTTCTGGGTTGCAGGGGGCAAATTTTCCACAGAGGCAATACCAGATTTATGTGAGAAGTGCATTGGGCCCCATCGATTGTTACTTGATTAGGTAAAATCTAACGTGAAAAGCATAATCCACTATTAATATACGGGTCTAACTTAATGTTAATCACGGACCTCTTTACATACAGCAAGCATGAGCGAATGCCAGAACAAGGCACGAGCCATGCCCAGTGTCCTTTACCGATAAATGCTTCCTTCAAGAATGACTTCAGGATCAATACCGATTTGTCGACATCTTCTGACGATTGCAGGGAGCTCGTATCTTGCAAAGCTGGAAATTCTTGTAACGACACTCCCAGTTCTACGAACTCCGAGGGTGTAGTTTGCGGGATACTGAGGATTGCCCCCTCAGATATGGACGTAAGCTCACAAAGCTTCATTGGATGCTACGTTTTGGGATGATAAATTCTTTATGACTTATTTGCATTTGTTTTCAGATTGATTTCGACTACTGGCTTCTCTCAGATCCTGGAATCAGCATTACAGACAGATGGGGAACATGATATCTTCCTGAGCTTGGGGAGCTTGTTTCATGAGCATAGCCGGAGCTTGTTATGTATGCGGTATGCATACCCAGCTTCATGCGGAGGTTTGGCACCCGGGAAGATCATCAGGTTGAACAGGACAATCCAGTCTAAGCTGTCCATTGCATCATGGGTAGGGCGTGTACATGTTTATCTCCCAAGGATGAGAATGCCCCTGTGAGGGCTTCTGCCCTTTCGGGCGCTTTACATAGAATCGAGAGGATCCCGGTGCGTGAGCAACCGTGATCTTGGAGGCCGCGAAGAAAAATAACAGGTCCGGCGGCCACAGAGGGGAAGCAAGCCGAGGTGCATTATTCCCCTCACATCTTTTACATTCGTATCAAATGTTTGTGTTCTTTTAATAATCTGATATATATATATATATATATATATATATGGAAGCTCTCTACCCTTTTCTCATTGGGGTGGTTTCCAGGGCCTTGTAAAGTACGAGTTGGAGGTTGATTGCGAGTAATTACCGAAGGTCTTAATATGAAATCGATAGGAAAAAAGGGTTTTTTTTCCGAAAGTTATTTTTGATCCAGTCATCGAGATCGACTTGTCGGGTCATAGTAGAGAATTTCTGAGAGGAAGTAAGGTGAGTAAAATGGTAGCTTGGAGGGATCCCTGATCTGATTGGAACCTTCATCTGTCGTGGATGCAGAGATGATGCAGCATGATATCTTTTTTGTGGTGTTTTCGGAGATTTTAGGTCAATTCAGGGGAATATCGCTACGCCTTCATCGAGTCATAGTAGTGGTCCAGTCATTGAATTCATTATCCCGATCTCAAGTATTTGTTTGGTAGCTTATTATTCAAGCTGTATGATCACTGGATGATGCTTGCTTATCAATTCAGTTGGAAACTTTGCAAGACAAAATATGAATGATTACTGTTCCTATATATTGCTTGTCAATTCAGGTGGACTATGTTGTTCCTCCTGCAGGCAACGATGGAACCATGGCATTAAATTTCAGCGAAATTTGGTCAAATTTTTATCGAATATCGATATCTTGTCGAAATTGAAATTCGATCGAAATGCCCGAAATAATCAGAATATGGGGGTCTTAGTACAAAAAATGACCAAAATTTCTGATGAATTTCAATCGAAATTCGATCGAAATTCGGAAACATGAAATTGACATTTAAGACTTTGGGATGAAGTCGGTTGAAAGGATTTGTGTTTGAGTTTTATGCTTGTTTTTTGAGAATGACAATGAGCTTCGATTATCCTTTATATATTTAGCCAGAGCTATGCATTATAAGAAAAACTGGATAATTTACATAAACATATTTTAGTAGCAATAGATGTCTCCAAAATTTACCTAAACTTATTTACTAGTTATTGCAATTCTTTCATTTCATTTAACATTTTTTTGTGCGTGTTGAAAATGCGCAACTATTTTCAACTTGGTCTAAGCTTTTTGAGTGGTTGTCACTCGTCCAATTGGGCCCGACTCAAGTAGTTGTCATGGACAATTTTCCTCGATGAAATTTGTTACTCGTTATCTTCTCCATGGCGATTGTGAATGCACAGAGCTAATCCTCTTTTCTTGTCCGGGAGTTACCATGACCAAATTGGAACATACTATGTAATTATGAAATCACATATGATAATTAAGTATATGAACAAAATTAACTGAAAATTATATATCATTACCAAGAAGATTTGATATAATCTGTCCTGCTAAAAAATGAGGCAATGACTCGAGTGTTACTCTACCAAAGCACCATGCATCATGATTATGCTTAAAATCTCAAAAGACACCCTGTGGCTATTCAGAAAGAAAACCTTAAAAATGAAAAATACAATTTACGTCTTTTCTATTATATAGAGAATCTTTTAAAAAAAACTTTAGTATGGTAAAATGCATTGTTCATTAGATTGAAGACGAAGGATTGGATGAGTATCCAGAGATACCTCTGGAATTATATCAACTAGAATGCATACCCGTGCTTCGCAACGGACCGCGTGTATTTCTTCTAATATTTCAAATATATATAAAAATACGAAAGACATTAAATAAGTTTTTAGAACTGATATGTGAGTAAACACGCTTGTAAACTTTTCAAATTTACATTTATATTAATGTGCAATGGTATACTTTTAAAAATTATTTGATTTGTATAAGTTAATATTACCAAATAAGTACTTTTATTACATATTGAAATTAACCACATTCATTTTCACATTTACAAAAATCTTGAAAATAAAAAGCATTTCCCTAAAACAGTTATCCTACATATAATACTCGAGGGAAAATCAAATACAAAAAAAGGAGAGAAGATAAAATTCTGAACATGCGGCAATTGTCATGTCAAACATTGTATATTAAATAAACATAATGATAGACATATGCTTTGTTAATACAAACGATTCAACCCGTGATTCACCTCACAAAAATAAATTTCATTAAAATATGATTAAAGTTGTGAAAAATACTCAATTTTAAAAGACCCACACAATTGAATATCATATACTGATTATTAAAACTATACTCATGCTCATAATAATGATATTATTAAATTATATATATTTAGAATCTATTGAATACAAAAATAAAAAATTATAAATTTTTATGTTTAAACAATTTAAAAACAACCACAATAATATGGGTTACGTAGTTTTGTCATTTTCATGCAATTTGTCATGATTTTAAGAAAATATAAGGGATATTTATTTTAAATACGATTTTAACTTTATATTTTCCTGTTAGTTTTGGATATATTATAATATACTATATTCTCTATCCATTATTTTTTGGACATACTATTTATTTTGTTGAAATTTTATGGATTTTCAAAGTTGAAAGCAATTTTTATGTATAATTTTTATTTATGAAATTAGAAATTATTTAAATTTCAAAATTGATTAATATAGTAGAGAGTATATTAATAGGCATTTAACAACATTTTTATTTTTATATCACGTATTTTATTTTTCATAAAACTTATACCATATTTTACTATTAGCATTGTTGAGGGGTATATAGGTAATAATCGATAAGTACATGAGCATGTGTGGATAAGAAGAAGGGGTCCACGTGTATGAAGAAAGGATTGCAAGTTCTTGCTTTGCCATAAATAGGTAGAGATAGTGGGCAGAGAGAGAAAAAGTTAGAGGAAAAAGAGAGAAACAACGTTGAGAGCCCATGTTCAAAATCTTCACAATCCTCCAGGTGTCAAGCAAGCTGTGAAAAACTCAGCTTTAAATAGAGTTATAGATTGATGGTCGTGTTTGGCTTTTTTGCAGTAACATGTGTTCCCTTACCTTTTTGCATTGTTAACAAATGTACTCTTCTATTATTTAACTGTCTATTAGAATAAATTAAATCATAATTTATCTAAATTTGGGTATGATCAACTCTCATCCCCTCCCACCACGAGGGACGGAATCGAGAATTTCATCAAAGAAGGGTCAAATATATATCCTTCATGTATACTTAAACTTAAGGAGCGGTCATATTAAAAACGAATAACATTATAAATGATAATGTAAGTATCAAGGAGTGACTATGACCATAAAGGATAAAAATTTTAAAAATAAATATATAAGTGCTTAAAAAGTTATGAATTATGCTGCATATTTTCAAACGTGCAAACATGGAAAAGTAAAAAAAAATACTATCTTTGTAAAACTACAAAGCGATTTTCAGTATAATTAATTAGTTCGAAGATAAAAAAAACAGTGGATGAGATAAAAGGCCAATTGATTCTCTAACGATTTAGGGCTTATTTGAAGTGGTCTGTACACAAAGTTTTTATCGATATATAATTTGAGATATGGCAAGGGCTCTTTTGGTTGCTAGATTACTCTGTGATAACCTGGCTTATCCCCTGTCCTATCCTTATATTCTTGGATTGGAATTAGTTGCATGGATCACACAATTTCATTATTATAATACTTTTCAACCACGTTGAAAAAATAACATAAATAACTTATTATAATTATTAAAAGTTAATATAATACATAATCAATGTCACATCACATTACGTTTATCATTCAAACCCTCTCCAACCTCCTAACCATCAAAATATCTACTAGTCACGTAAAGTTACTTCAACCCAACACATGTTTGGTCACCAGGGTACCACGAGGTATCTTGGCATACCCCACTCCACCTCTACATTTTTAGATTAGGATTACTTGCATGGATTCTACAATTTATTTGTTATAATATTTTTTATCTATGTCCAAATAAAAAAATTAATATAAAAATATATTATAATCACTAAAAATTAATATAACACATAATAACATCACATCATATCACATTTATCGTTCCAACCCTCCAAACATTCAAGCAGCAGGGATATCTCAATCCAACCAAGTTAAAGGCCATTCAGTAGGGATGCAAACAATCGGATTCGGATATGGATATATGTATTATTATACGGATATTGACGGATATTAAAACTATCTTACCATATCCTTAAAAATGGATATGGATGTAAAACGGATACTGACCGCATACGAGTAATGTTAGAAATACCTATAGAAATAACTAAAATATATACAAATTGGATGAAAAACACATGATATACATTTATTAAATATGATTGTATGATAAAATTTATACAAATATGGTAAAAGAAGGTATAGAATTATGCTATATATGGTTATAAATAAATCCGTGACTATATTTATATACGAAAATGGATATACAGATACGGATATTTACGGATATCAAAACGATATCTGTATATCAATTTTCAAATAGATACAAATACATATGTCAAAATCTATATAAAACAAATACGGTAACCGATCAGATAAGGATATAACTGTAACCGTGTAAAAATCTTTGTTACGTGACCAACAGCTATAACTCTGCGTTCCATACGAAGTGCATATCAATTTTCAAATAGATACAAATACATATGTCAAAATCTATATAAAACAAATACGGTAACCGATTAGATAAGGATATAACTGTAACCGTGTAAAAATCTTTGTTACGTGACCAACAACTACAACTCTGCATTCCATACGAAGTGCATATCAATTTTCAAATTGATACAAATACAGATGTCAAAATCTATATAAAACAAATACGGTAACCGACCACATAAGGATATAACTATAACCGTGTAAAAATCTTTGTTACGTGACCAACAGCTACAACTCTGCGTTCCATACGAAGTGCATATCAATTTTCAAATAGATACAGATACAGATGTCAAAATCTATATAAAACAAATACGGTAACTGATCAGATAAGGATATAACTGTAACCGTGTAAAAATCTTTGTTACGTGACCAACAGCTACAACTCTGCGTTCCATACGAAGTGCATATCAATTTTCAAATAGATACAAATACAGATGTCAAAATCTATATAAAACAAATACGGTAACCGACCACATAAGGATATAACTGTAACCGTGTAAAAATCTTTGTTACGTGACCAACAGCTACAACTCTGCGTTCCATACGAAGTGCATATCAATTTTCAAATAGATACAGATACTGATGTCAAAATCTAGCAGCTACAACTCTACGTTCCATACGAAGTGCATAGCCCGGAACTTCGATCAACAGCACGGCCTACGAGAAGTCCTAAGTTAATCCATGGACGACCCCTTCGTCCACGACTACGACACCTCGGAGCTCAAGATCGCCGCCGAGTTCCTCACCAACTGGCTCCCATTTCTCACCCGCGACCTCTGCCCCGACTGCTCCCAAACCCTAACCTCCCGCATCCGCTCCATCGATCAGGGATCATCCCCTCCCCAAACCGTAGAGGTTCTCACTCAAAACTCTGATTTCGATCGAGTCTCCCCGTCTCCGCCGCCAGATCCGGGTGATGGAGGCGATAAATACTGCGAGGATGTCGAAACGAGTGGAAAGGAGGAGACTTGCGAGATCCCGGCGGCGGCGTCGCCCAAGATGAAGATGTCGTGGGCTGACATGGCGCAGGAGGACGAGCTGGAGATGGAGGCGGAGGGGAGAAGGCTGGAGGCGGAGGAGAAGGGGAAGGGGAGGAAGGCGGAGCTGACGAGGGAGAGGAGAGAGCACATAAGGTTCATGAACGTGGTGAGGAAGAAGGACTTTATATGCTTGGAGAGGGTGAATGGGAAGATTGTGAACGTGCTCGCGGGGCTGGAGCTTCACACGGGGGTTTTCAGCTCGGTGGAGCAGAATAGGATCGTGGATCTCGTGTACGAACTTCAGAAGAAAGGGAAGAATGGGGAGTTGGGAGGTATGCCAGTTATACTCTGCATTGTTATCTGCGTTGTTATTTTATTTTTTTAGAAAAATGTATTAACTACAATAGTGTTGGTGTTATGTATTCCCTTGTCTCAACTCACCCATGTTGGAGTTGTGTATTTCTTTGACACCATTCACCTGTCTGGTGTGTCCGTTTTGCGTAACAAAGTTGTGTATTTCTTTGATACAATCCACCAGTCTGGTGTGTCCGATGTGTGTTACAAAGCTAAGGACATCTTGTTGTGCGCAGGGCTCTCGGTAGCCTTTGTCTTCAACATCTTTTAAGTGCAAGGTGTTATGGACTGTATTCGAAGTAAGCATGTTTTGTTGCACATACCTTCTTTTTTGGCATGTGTAACAATGGAACTGAGAGAATAGCATACTGGAATTTAACCTGTAGAAGATAGCAATGGTGGTTTTGATTTAGCATTAGATTAAAAAATCCCATTCGTAGAACCTCATTTGTAGTTAAAGAAGGGGTCAAGCCTTGGAGCCTGTAATTGATTCATTGCTTGCCTGGTAACTTGTCAGGGTTAAACTTTGAACTCGTGATTGGGTGAGACCGAAGATCCATTCCAAGTTCCCATCATCCACTTTCTAGGGTTCCAGAGACATGGTTGCTAGTGTTTTGCTGTTAGAAGGAAAAGTGACACATGGTAATTGTGTCTTTGGTGGAGGTTTGAGACGAGTGAGAGGGATTGCGGTTTGCTTTCTATATGTTACAGCAATGGAAGGTTTCTTGGGGAAGGTGAATTAGTATTTATCCTGATACCTTGCATGCAGTGGTGTTGGTCATCTAAGACCTTCATGCAAGAGTGCTTATTTGCTAGGGGATGCATCATGAGTTTTGGACAAAGGAGATGGTTATTCAGCAGGTTAAGACACCTTGCTTGAGGGAAGTTGCTCGCTGAGTAGCTAATTAGGGACGCATCATCTTTTGACTTGATACAACTGGTATGGAAGGGCTCTTTGCATGAGAAGGTTTCATAAGTAAACAGTTTGTGACGATGTCTTTTGAATGGGAGATTTTTTTCAGACTTGTGACAAATTGTTTGAAGGAGGATCTTCTATTTTCGACTGCAGCTTTTAGTAGCTCCACAATCTGTTGGATTTGGACAGCTCATGGATTGTGCTATGTGCAATGTTGCAAAAGTCGGTAGTCGGTACTCGGTCGGTCAGGTTACTGACTAAGGATTAATCAGTACTCGGGTGATTAATCGGATTTAGTCGGGCTTTAATCGGCTTTGATTTTTAAAATATATAAGTCATTTTTATACATATATTATAATATATTTACATAGATTTATATATTTTTTGCTATAATAATGAATCAAAAGAAGTAATTGAATCTAAATAAAATATTAAGCGTATTAGAATAAGTTTGCTTTTAAAAACGTATGAAAATATGGAATCTCCAAGCAAAAATTGGTTGACTAGTGGAACTAGTCGGAATTAGTCGGTACTAGGTCGGCCACCCCACTGACTAGACTAGTCGGACCTACTTGTCGGACTAGTCGAGTGACTTTTACAGTAATGGCTATGTGTTCATGGTGAGGGTCACTTTGCCAATGCAGCCACAATGTGCAACCTTTCTTCAATAACAGTTAGCTAATACTTCACTTAAAAGTGAAGTATTTTGGGAAACACGCCTTTCAAGCGGGATTTTGGATGGGAACACACGATATGCATGTGATAAGGGAGGGAGCGCATCGAGCTTTGTGAGGAAGACGAAAAGGGTCGAGAAGAAATAAAATCGAGGAAAAATAATGAATTAGCTAATGGCCAAAGTGTAATTCATCCATTCAATCTACGCCTCCTTAAAAGCGCATGTGATTATATTTAGAGTTAATCTTAATCAAGAGACATGCCTCTTGGACCAAAATAAGTGTCCTTACATCAAATAGATTCATCTCTACTATTTTATTTAAAAATACAAAAAATAGTAAAGAATGAATTGGGCTAATTTTAAAAATTCATCTCCACTTGAGTTGTCCTAAATACAAAGGCCGTGCGATAAATATTAGTAGTCGATGGATGCATTTGTAACTTGTTGGAGAGACATCTTTGTAATTCCTATACCTTTTTGAACCATTCTTAAGAGGAAACCTTTTGAGAGTATTATTGTAATTTTCCTTTTGATTTATTTCACATACAAAAATCTTTGGGAATTCCAACAAAAAACATTAGGGTTTTTTTAATGATGCTTGCGGGACGAGAATGGGGATGGAGATGAAGTTGGCTTCGGGCAGATGAAGACGAGGTAGGGGGATCTCGGGGATGTTGCATATGGATCAGGAAGGAAAATGAGTGGGAATGAAGGCAATGAGAATGGGGATGAAGATGGAGTTGGCATCAGGCGGATTCAGGGGGGTCGGAGAGGAGCGCCACCGTTCGAAGAGAGGGAGAGGCGTTAGTGAGCACCATCGACTGACGTATTGGGGATTTTGATTGGCATGTAGTCTTCCGTCAGAACTCAGAAGAAGGCGCGTTTGGGTTCTCGGTGCTTTTGATGCGGAGTGCATGGCCATCGAGCGGGTTCTTGCTCTTTGGAGGTTAGGTGTTTATCCAGTGGGGGCAAGGGTCACTATTGTGATGGGTACTCTTTGGATTGTTGTTGTATTTCAGCTTCAAGTAGGTTTTCTTCAGTTGATGCAATGTTGTCGGGACGTGTTGTGGGTAATGCATCAGTCAGGGCAGGTATTTCTTTCGGTGAAGTGGATTCGGGGTGTCCAGGTCAAGGGAGAGGCTGAGAATAGGGTTCCTTATTGGCCGGTTGTGGCTCTCATTTTTTGAGGTTGAGTTACAGGGATATTATGGGCATTTCCTTCTAGGAAAGTGGAGTAGCGAGTGCTTCATGTGGCTGATGATGAATCAGAGATGAAGACGATGGTGCTGCGCTTGAAAGGGGTTTCTTTCCCGTCCTGCAATTTTGGGTCATTGAAAGAAGCTTTTCGAGGTGTGGGAGAAGTGGTAGAAATCATCTCAGATGGGCTTTTGCTGTTTCAAATATGTTGTCGATTCGTTTGAGGGGCTGCTTATCGGTTGTGATGCCTCTAAAGATGGGGAAGTTGGCCTTCAATCTTTTTATGGAGTGTTGTCCTCCTCCACCGCCAGTGCTTGATTGTTGTACATGCGAGCTCGGACCTGCAACAGGTTGAGGCAACACCGAGTCGTCGGTGGTGTTCATTGCAAGGTTGGTAACAATGAGCGATAATTACGGTTGGAGTGGGCTAGACATAGGGGTGCTAATCAGACCGAATACCTTTGAATCCAGTATGATTCAGATTGGATTCATTTTAAAAATTTTGAATCCGAACTAGAATTGAATTTTAAGCAAATTTACTAACTTGAATTCATATTCTGTTCAGTTCATTTTAAGTTTCGAATATTCAAATTCAATTAATTTTATTTAAATTTGAAATGTTATCTCTTATATAAATTATTTATATAAAGAATATTGTAATTTTAAAACTTGTATTTTATAATTCTATTTTTTGTTATAGATTATAACGATAAGTTAAAAACCTATATAATTAAGGAAGATTTCCAACATACTATATAAAATATGTGAGTACCTAACTTTTACTGCTATTGTATATTTTTTCAATTTAAATTTAGGGTTTTCTATGTGGAAAGAAACATATAAATAAAATATAATTATATGTCTTTAAAAGGATAGAATATTATTGACAAAAATGAACACGTTGTATTTATTATTGTATGTTGAAGTAAGATAAAACCAACCTTTTATAGAAAATGATTATAAGTTGGTTTTATTATTTGAAACAACAGGGATACCAACAAATAAATTAGCACCATAAAATTACTTCATGCATTGTATTCGTGATGATCATCATTAACTTAAAACAGAAGTCACGAATCACACAAGATTTTCAATATACATAGGAACAACTAACATAGTGATAAGAAGAGCTTGTAAATTATTCAGTTGATGATCAATGTCTTCTTAAAAATGATAGTTGTCACCATTGATTGTCTTGCAATGATAACCAGCAAAACAAATAAGCATAGGATGAATACTTTGATATATCACAAACCTCGACAGACGTGAAGGAGGAACCCAATATAACATGACTATCATGTTCATGTGCAAGAAGAGGGAGCACACCCGTCTACCTTATGATTGATGGATTTTTGATAAAGAACGAAAAGAGAAGGGAAAATGTCTAGTTGAGAATGTGGAAAGATATAAGTAAATGTAAGGTGGGGAATTGGGATAAAACTCTTAAATATACGTTCTCTCTTACCATAGCCTCTAATTTCAGCGAAATTCGGTCGAATTTCTGTCGAATATCGATATCCAATCGAAATCGAAATTCGACCGAAATATGGGGGGTCCTAGTACAAAAAATGATCGAAATGATCGAAATTCCGGTCGAAATTCCACCGAAATTCTGTTTTGGTCGATACCGAAAAGGTGACCAAAACCGACATTTAGGGCCTTGTTTCTTACAAGACTTTATGATTATTTACCAATTACCATTATATATTAAAGCAAGATAAGATCGAGCTCCTTTAGAAAATTAATACAAACTGGTCTTATTATTTAAAATAACGTGGATAGAAACAAATAACTTAGCACGGTAAAATAACTTCATGCATTGTGATGACCCTCATTATCTTAAAACAAAAATCATGAATGGCACATGATTTTCAGTATATATATTACCAACATGACGACGAGAAGAACTTGTGAATTGTTCATGTAATGATCAATGTCATATTGACAATAATAGTTGTCACCCATGTATTGTGTTGCAAGGATAACCAACAAAATAAGAAGGCATAGGGGGGGTATTTTGATATACCACAAATGACAACAGACACGAGGAGGAACTCATCGTTACATAACTATCGTTTCATATGCAAGAATAGGGAGTATCATTGTCTACCTTATGATTGATGGATCTTTGATAAAGAATGGAAAGGAGACGGGAAAATGTGTAGTATAAACTGTGCAAACATGGAAATAAATGTAAGGTGAGGAATTGGATAAAACTCTTAAATATAGTTTGTTCCTACTAGACTTTATGGTTAAGTCTTTACGCTATTTTGTAATAGTGGATATTTACTCATTAACTGATATAACTATATATACACGCATACATACATGCATACATGTAAGTATGTACACGTACATATGTTTGTATATATGTACTGTTGAGATAAATGTATCTTAAAGTATCATTTTATATTTTATGTTATCTTCGTGTACCGCTCATGTATTTTTTTATGAGAAAGCAACGGGTAGTCTCCCAAGTTGGGAGATACCTCCTCATATTAATTAATAAAAGATGCAGTTACATTAGTGAGAAGCTCAGAAATTGTAAAGGGCTTTACAATGGATAAGAGTATTCTCCAAGTAGAATCTCTGGTTTTTAAAAATACGGTCATTTCGTCCCAACCAGATTGCCCACAGCGTCGCGAAGGCCTATGAGACATCTTCAGTGGAGCCACGCCCCACCCTTCGTATTGACCTCCAAAACACCACCGCGTCATCAAATCGTAGCCACGTCAGGCCCAGCTCTCGCCAAATTGCGGCCGAGGTTGGGCACTTGAAAAAGATATGATCCGCGTCTTCCTGCTGACCATGGCACCTGGCGCACATCGTGTCTTGCGCCCCAAAAAGACGAGCCCGCCTAACCTTGTCACAAATGCGGTCTCTCCTCAAACACCACAGGAAAATCTTGACCCTACTAGGAATCTTTGCTGCCCAGATCACCCCTAAATCCTGTGTAAATTCCAAGTCCTGCTCCTCTGATGATTGCCGCAGCTGCTCGTACACCTTCTTTGTAGAGAACTCCCCCCCCCACCCATTCGAAGTGATCAACGTGCTCGGTAGGGGGCATCAGAAAGGTATCAGCCATCGTCGGCAACTCCGACCGCATCTTGAAAAACTCCTCCAGCCTCTGTTCTGATAGCTTGCTGATGAAATCTGGGGCCCAAGTGCCGGTTCCCCTAACCTGGCAGAGTAAGATGTCTTGCGATGCCGCAAGGGCAAACAACCTCGGGAACCTTACGCTCAACTTTCCCTTCCCAGTCCAGTCGTCACCCCAAAATCAAAACAAACGCCCATCCCCCCACATTTGGACGCATGCTATGCGCGAGAGCTGGGAGGACTCCTCGGACACCAGACCAAAGGTTGACTCCCACCGCACTCTCCCAGCCACCATCTCGCCCTCGACGCCATAGATCTTGCGGATTAGCCTGAGCACGAGAGAGGAAGAGGGGCCACAGATTTGGGCCACCCATTTTGCCAACAACGCTTTGTTCATGCATTCTACATCGCGGATGCCAAGCCCTCCATCTTTTTTCCCCTTCGTCACCTCCTTCCACCCCACAAGGTGAAGCCCTGCCTTCTGTTGCTTGCCATCCGACCAGAAAAAGGATTTCATCAGTGCCTCAATCTTCCTACGCACACCGATAGGAAGAATGCACATAGAAAAGAACAATGATATCGTCGATATAACGTGTTTCAACAAAATGAGTTTGCCCCCCTTGATAAGGTGATTGCCTTCCATCCCGCCATTCTTTGTTCCATCTTGTGAAGCATAATATCCCAATATGCTTTCTTCAATTTCCCATCAACCAAAGGTAAACCAAGATATGGCATGGTTAACGACCCTAGAGGGCACCGGGTAAGATTGGCAAGCACTTCATGCTCGTCGTCGCTCATTCCAAAAGTGACTACCGTGGATTTGTAATTGTTAGACACCAGCCCTGATAATTCACCAAATATACCAACCAGCATAGCCGCATTCGCGTGTGTTCTTCCGTCCCACCTAATAGGAGCAACGTGTCATCAACATCAAGGCCCTAAATGTCGGTTTCGGTCACCATTTCGATATCGACCAAAACAGAATTTCGGTGGAACTTCAATGGAATTTCGACCGGAGTTGCGGTCATTTCGGTCATTTTTTGTACTAGGACCCCCATATTTCGGTTATTTCGGTCGAATTTCGATTTCGGCTGGATATCGATATTCGATAGAAATTCGACCGAATTTCGATGAAATTTGAGGCCATGATCAGCATACTGTAGCAAAGGAATTGGCAAATCGTCCATGCGAAAACCTGCGCACACACCCGCTTCTACTGCCTGGTTGAACAAGACTGCCAACGCATCGACCGCGATCACGAAAAGCATCGGGGGCAGGGACAGCCTTGGCGCACCCCCTTTGTGGCTGGAATGGACCGCCCTCTGGTCTGCCATTAACAAGGACTGAAAAGGAAGATGTCGTAACATATCTTTTCATCCACCCGATCCATAGCTCCGGGAAGCCCCTTCGCCTCAACGACGTCCACAAGAAGCTCCAATTGACACGGTCATAAGCCTTGGAGAAGTCTAGCTTGCATAGTGCTCCTTTTGTCTTCGATCTCTTCCAATGGAGGCAAATTTTTGTCGCCATCACCAAGGTTACAAAAGTCGGTAGTCGGTACTCGGTCGGTTGGGTCACTGACTAAGGATTAATCGGTAGTCGGGCGACTAATCGGATTTAGTCGGACTTTAATCGACTTTGAATTTTATAATTATTTTAAATATATAACTCATTTTTATACATAAATTTACATAGATTTTGTACATTTATATACTACCATAATAAAATAAAAGAAAATATTGAATTTAAATAAAACATTAGGCATATTATACTAAGTTTGCTTATGAAAAAAGTAAAACATTAAAAAAATACGGTATCTCCGAGCGAAAATTGGTCGATTAGTGTACCTAGTCGGAATTAGTCGGTACTCGGTCGGCTACCCCACTGACTAGACTAGTCGGACCTACTAATCGGGCCAGTCGGGCGACTTTTACAACACTGGCCATCACCAAACCATCCGCCATTTGTTTCCTAGAATAAATGCAGACTGCCCCTGCATGATCACCGAGTCAAGGACCATCTTAAGCCGATTTACCGGGGCTTTGTGACAACAAGATAGATCACATTTGATAGCGCGATCGAACGATAGTCATCTATTCTCTCCGGATTGTCCTTCGGGAGAAGAAATAATAAAGCTCTGTTAATTTTATCAAAGCCCCCACTACCTTCCGCAAATTCGTTCATCATCTCTACAATCTCTCCTTTCAACAATTCCCAGAATTCCTTATAAAAGAAGATCGGGAAGCCGTCCGGGCCCGGAGCCCCCTCCGCATTCAGATCCCACACCGCACCTTTTATTTCTGACTCCGAGAACGGTGCCTATAGCGCCTCCACCTGCGACTCATTCAACCGCTTGACCCCTCTTCCCGACCACCCCCAGCCACTTCGACTCTGCCTCCTAGAGGTAGCCACAAAATGCTCGCGGATAGCAGAGCCAAGGCGCGTCTTCCCCGCAACCCGCTGTCCCCCCCACAAGGAGCTCGTGGATGTGATTTCTCCGACGCCTCCCCGACGCCATGGTGTGGAAGAAGCACGTATTGGCATCCCCTTCACGAAGCCACAGTTGCCTGGACTTTTGCATCCACTCAACTTCTTCTTTACGGTCTTCCAACATAATTTCTTCCAGAAGTTTCAGCCTCTCCTCCACCTCCTTTGGATCAAGTCCTCTCTCATCATCCAGCTTATCAAGGCAACAAGTCAGACCCGCCTGCGCCTCCACTCTCCTCAGCCTTCGCCGCCACCTTATGTCCCTACCAAAACGTATAAGGTGAGTTTTCAAGAGAGATAATTTCGCAAAGAAGCGGGCGACTGCCGACCCCACAGGCATGGAAGGCCGTATCCCGATATATCGCCGATATATCCATATCGACATGGGACCGATATCGAAATCGATATATCGATATATCCGATTTCAGGCATTTTCTTCAGAAAGATTCCTGGATATAGCGATATATCGGCGATATATCGGCGATATATCGATATCGACACGATATCGATATCGATGTCTTTCCATGCCCACAGGATCCCACTCCCGCCAACTAGCTACCACTTCATCTTGGAAGCCCTCCTCAAGCAACCAACACCGCTCAAAACGGAAGAGAAACCTGCCCTTCTCCTCCTCCCGAGAAGACCTAACAATCGGCGTGTGGTCAGAGTGCGCCCGAGGTAACGCCCACGCCCGCGATTGGGGGAAGGCCTCCGCCCCCCTCGACCGACATTAAGAATCTGTCTAACCTCGAACGAGACCTCGCATTGCGTGAAGAGATGAATGTGAACGCGATACCGCAATCAATTTAAAACCTGCATCCTTCCACCCTGTGAGCAAACCCCCAGAAGCACCAGTAGCCTCCACGTCTGCCACACCGAAACGGCCGCCCCTGCCGAGATCCCTCAGCAGCTCTTCCGCGCTCTCGAGGTCTTGGTTTCTTGAAGCAGAAAAATATTAGCCTTCGACTCGTCCACAATGTTCTTTATTGCCTGTCGCTTCTCAGCGTGGAAGGCCGTATCGATATCGATATCGTTTCGATATCGTGCCAATACGATATTTCGATGATATATCGATGATATATCGCTGAAATATCGCCCTATCGACGAGCCTTTGTGAAGAAAATGCCTGGAAATCGGATATATCGCCATATCGGTCACATGTCGATATCGATATATCGCTGATATTTCCTTCCATGCTTCTCGGGCCGACCTGCACCCCGTACATTCCAAGTGAGAACTTTCATTTAGTAACCCTGCTGGTCATCAACTTCGGAGGCACCACCCTAGATGCTCCGCCATCGATCTATCTAGAAGGTTGAATCTGTTCACCAGCAAAGTCTGTGTCTGATCGCATGGTGTGACATCCTGTGATCCATGATCCTTCAGGGCTTGCGCCCGTGTCGCTGCTCGCCTCAGTTTTCTTCTCAAAGGCCTTGGGAGGTCCCGTCTGGAGTAACATGTCCTAAAACGAGGCCGGTACTCCGATCTGGGACCCGCAACATCACTACTCGGAAACATGAATCGTTGAGTTTCGTCCACCGGGGCCCCGGTCGCGGGATCATGACCACCCGAGCCGAAACCTTCCTGCCCTTGCATGGATGTGGTCGAGCAGTCCCTCACCTCCATCAGCTCTTTATCACCGCTCGCACGTCTCATGCAATCCCTCTCAGGCAAATTTTGGCTAGTCAGACCACCATTCTCCGAACAAGGCAAGGCATCATCAATAGAACCCTCTTGCTGAGGGGGCGGAAAGGGCACCGCGACGTGGTCCAGATGTTCACAGGAGAGCATCGGGACTTCCTGGAGCTCCGAGTGCGGGGTTGGAGCCATATTCAAGTCGATCCGAACAACATCGTTAACGGACTCATCAAGAAAGATGGGAGAGGCCCCACCTGCCTCTAGACCAGGGGGCTGGCCCACCTTAATATCCGAGACGCCCATCTTCGGGAAAAGTACCTCGTCTAACCCCCTATCAAAGGCGCCGCGAAACGTCCCGAAATGAATATTCCACGCAAGAAGAGCAATCATTGTCGTAACCGCCTTCGAGTCCCCCCAATGGCGGTCCGCCTTCCTGCTCGGCCCCATGGAAGACGAGCGATCGCCGTTGGGGCCGCCTCCGGATCCCCCCTAGGTTGAAGCGCCTTCTCGCCAGCTTCTCTGCCCGCCTCCACCGGGCCTCCATCATGCTCAGAGGTCGTACCTCTGAGCAGCCCGTGCCGAAGAAGATCATCATGGCGCCTGTACATGCCCAGCAACGAAAGCTCCAAGAACGTAGTCTTCCCCTGCTACGTGACCTTCCACCAGCCTAGTTTCTCAGCCTCAGACGCCGTACCATCAGGATGGGGTCTAACGGGTCCCCGGGCTGACAACCACTGCATTTAAGACCCAAAACCTCCATGATCCCATTTAGAATGGACCGAATGTCATCCAGATTGCGCATCGAGTACGTCACTCCTTTGACGCGAACTCTTTCTAGAAACTTGAAACCTAAGGTGCCAGCCATCCCATGAACAGGGGAGGCGCCATCGCAGACGAGATTTCCCCGTAGCCGACCATTGGAGCAACCCCCCTTCCTCCTCCTTCGAAAGACCCCTCGCAACAACTCTCCATGGGCTGAATTCAATGATGTCCCCCCAAAACTTCCCTTCGAGATCGCTCCGACTTCAGAAAAGGCGAGGAATAGGGCCTCTAACCCGCCACCTTCCCCGATCAACACCCTCGAGTAGCGAGGATGTGATGTCCGCCTTGAGCAGACACACCCTTTGTGACCAGAACTGCGGCACACGGAGCACCTGATAGGCTCCCTGCAGGAACGTGCCTAGTGTTGAAAAGAATCGCAGTGGTAGCATCCCCGACCGAAGGGGTTAGCGCGCTGCTGAGTTGGCTTTGAGGAAGCCCCCTGTCGGCGGAGAGATTTTCGTCGTTGAACTTCCACCCACTCCCCTCCGGACGGACCCATCGCCAGTCTTTGTTTAGTTTCCATTTCATCCAACCGCTCATGTAAATTTCTCCTAAATAAGAGAGCCTATGGGTCTCATTTAATAGACTGGGGTTCCCATATCCCACCCAAAACTCTAACCCTAACCCTTCCACCCCACCCCCCCCTCCCCCCGTGCCGCTCGCGCCGCCCCTGCTCGTGGGCCTTGCCATCCCACCCAGAGGGCTTTGCCGCCACCGTACAACCCAGCACACTCCAGCAGATCCCTGTTCAACCGTAGGGGGCTTCCACACAGTTCTGAAGACAGATAGGCCTTCCTGCATGCAGTTCTGAAGCTGCCCCACCTGTTAACTGTGTCACCGTAGCAGCCCCTGCTATCGCTTGGGGGTTGTGAGAAACCATATTTGTGCTGTTACGAGGTCTGACCTGGTTAGGAATCGGTGAAATATTCTGATTTCTAACGTATTGTATGGCTCTAGACCTCGACTAAAGACCCAGGGATGGTTGTATGAGTATGCACTTACAACTATTCCTTTCTATTACTCTATAAGCAAATCTATTCTTGATTCCTTTCTATGATTCTGTAGACAAATCTATTCTTGATTTGTTCCCCACTTGTTCCGTGTCTTGGCATATTGGTGATATGGCATAGAGTAAGGGTGGCGTGTTCTCATCTTCCGGTGCCTTCAAGGGCCCGACTCCTATTATGAAGATGGACGGGACCAACTACGAGTTATGGTCCATGCATTTTTGTACCCTAATGCAGTGCCACAATAAAGAGCATATTCTGACTGACTCGGAGCCGGCGGACAAGACTGGGGTCAATGCATCGTGGAAGCAAGATGATGCTTATGCTCATATCTGGCTCTCTGGGACACTTACCACAGAGATTGCTAATGGCATTGTTAATTAGCTTATTGCAAAGGGCCATGTGGGATATACTAGCAGACATCTACGAACAGACGAAGAATGAAAGCAAGATTCTTCGATTATTGTTCGACATCTTCTCGACCAAGCAGAATGGTCAACCGCTCCATGCACACTTCTCACATTTGAGAGGCATGTTTGAGCGGCTCCACAGCTTCATGCCAATTACCACCAGCACAGAACAACAACATGCATATCGAAATGCCACCATGACGGGAGTGTCCTTGTCCTCTCTTGACTCAGAGTACGATGCTGCTCGTACCCAACTCCTGATTGGAGAAACAATATCGTCGATGGAAGAGGTCTATAAGCAACTGAGTAGGATCACTACCACCACTACTACTACAGCTCAGCCGACTCCCTCAGCAATGGCAGCTTCCCGTGGCAGAGGGGGATCGTCCCATTTTCGTGGCCATGCACCTTGCAGTCTAGGCGAAGGTCGACAACGTGGTCAGTGTGCACATTGCCATCGTCCTGGTCAGTCTAAGGAGACATGCTCTTAGAAGCATGGCTATCCTGCGTCTGCACGTGTTGCTGAGCAGACAGAGCATTCTAATACATCTACTCCGGATCCTCGTTTCGATGAAATTGTTTCTGGACTTAGAGACATGATGACTACTCCTGTGATATGCTGCAGCTTTTGCCAGAGCATCGTCCAGTTCATTAGGTACTTCTTATGTTTTCACCAGTAATAGCAGTTATGAGATGACTGATGGGATTATGGATTCTGGAGCGTCACATCATATGTGTGGAGATCGAACACAGTTTCGTTCTTACAGGCCTATCCCACCCAGGCGATTCGTTGTCATTGCTAATGGGGTTCATCTACCCATTATTGGTCAATGGGAGATTGTTCTAGCCCCCCTCTACGCACCTTCATAATGCCGTACATGCTCTAGATTTTCAGATGAATCTCCTCTTAATTAGTTAAATTACAAAAGATTTACATTCCCGTGCCATATTTGACCCGTATTCTCTTGTGTTTCAGGACATATTAACTGGCAGGGTGACTGGGCATGGCCGTGAACAGAGAGGGTTGTATAAGCTTGCCATACCATTGAGTGCTGGAATTGCTAATGTTCCTTCATGGTCTGTGTCTCCTTTCATGTGGCATCTTCGCATTGGTCACCTACCTATTCAAAAGATGTGTCATGTGCTACCACATATATCTACTCGTACCGCATTGGACTGTGAAGCTTGTCAACTTGGGAAGCACCACCGCTCCTCTTTCCGTGTCGTCCAAGTCGTCATAGTAGTCAATTATTTGAGTTGTTTCATTCTGACATTTTGGGTCCGAGTTGTGTTCCTGATCATCAGGGGCATCGTTTTTATATAGTTACTGTGGACAATTACTCTAGACTAACTTGGGTATTTTTGTTAAAACATAAGTCTGATGCATGTGCTATTATTAAATCTTTTCTTATTGAAGTCAAAAATATCTTTTCTGCTAATGTGAAATTCATTCGTACTGATAATGCCTTGGGATTTTTCACATTACATTTATCTGATTTTCTCAGCTCTCTGGGTATTATTCATCAGACCTCATGCACTTTTACTTCACAACAGAACGGTGTGGCTAAACGCAAACACCGTCATCTTCTTGATGTTACGCGGACCCTCTTGATTTAGAGTCGTGCTTCTCATTCTTTTTGGGGGGATGCTGTTCTCACTACGTGCTACTTGATAAACCGCATGCCGTCCACCGTTCTTGGAGAGAAGGTTCCATTCTTGATTGCGTTTCCCGAGAAGGAACTATTCTCTCTTACTCCTAGAGTCTTTGGATCTGTGGCATTTGTTCACAGTTTCACTCCTGGACGTGATAAGCTCTGACCTAGAGCTATCAAGTGCGTTTTTGTCGGTTATTCTCGTACCCAAAAAGCGTATAGATGTTTTGATCCTGTAGGACGCAAATATTATGTGAGTGCCGATGTCACTTTCTTTGAGTCTATTATGTATTTTTCTTCTACAGGTGACATGCTGTCCAATACAACGTCCAACGAGGATATTGTTGTTCCTCCACCTCCCTCATCTCCACAGGATGAAACCCATGGTGCAACCGGGTCTACTCCACCTACACCACCACCACCACCACCTCCACCTCCATCTGCCCAATCCAAATTTTACCCCTTGTGTACACTTGCAGATCTTCTACTCACCCCTCTGCTCAAGCATTGCCCACATCATCCATCATGCCTGACGGCCTGAGGTATGTCATGGACTCATTATTTCTACTGATGGCACTGGAGTTTTGACTAATACACAGGAAGAGCTACTTCCAGACACTAGAGAGGATGATGACATTAACATGCCTATTGCCCTAAGAAAGACTCGACGTCAATGTGCCAAGTATCCTCTTGCCGTGCATGTTTCTTTGGATCATCTTTTAGAGGACTACATAAGGTTTGTCATGGGACTCCCTGCTGTTACTATCCCTCGTACGTATCAGGAGGCGCTACAAGATAGTAGGTGGAGACTTGCAATGGAAGAGGAGATGGCAGCTCTGCAGCCGTGAGGTACGTGGACCATTGTCTCTGCTCCACCAGGCACCTCGGTTGTCAGTTGCAAATGGATATTTACAGTAAAACAATGACCGGATGGCAGTGTGGAACGCTACAAGGCAAGGCTTGTGGCACGAGGGTTCACCCAAACCTATGGGGTAGACTATCAGGATACCCACTCTCCCGTGGCCAGACACCCGACACCACACATTCTTCTATTGGTTGTTGTTTCACGGGACTGGCCTCTTTATCAACTTGATGTGAAGAATGCATTTCTATACAGATATCTGCAGGAGGAGGTCTATATGCAGCAACCACCAGGGTTTGCTACTGAGGGGGAGTCTCAGAAGGTATGCAGAATTCATAAGGAGATTTATGGCCTGAAGCAGAGTCCGAGAGCCTGGTATCAGAAGCTATCTGAGTTGATAGAACAACAAGGGTTTATGCGGTCTACTGCAGATCACTCACTTTTTGTCCAGAAGACACTAAGAGGTACGATTGCCATTCTTGTTTATGTGGATGATATTGTGGTTACAAGGGATGATGAGCAAGGTATTCAAGCGGCCAAGGAGTTCCTAGGTCATCAATTTGTGACTAATGACTTTGGCGTACTTCGATATTTCCTTGGACTGGAGTTTGCCGGGAATCAACGTGGTCTTGTGATGACCCTGAGGAAGTTTGTGATGGATCTTCTCTCTGATACTATGACAGGGTGCAAGCCTGCTATTACTCCCATGGATCCTAGTATAAGATTGTATGATGATGACACAGAGGAGGTAGACAGGAGGAGATATAGATAACTGGTTGGGAAACTCTTGTATGCTACCATCACCAGGCCGGATATAGCTTTTGCAGTAAGGTTAGCTAGTTCATGGAGCAACCGAGGAAGGTGCATATGGATGTTGTCCATATGATCTTGAGATATTTGAAGACCTCACCTAGGTCGGGTCTTATACTTAACAGGGATACATCACTTGAGGTGACAACTTGTACAGACACAGACTATGCAGGTTGACAGAAAGTCTACATCGGGCTTTGCTATTTTCGTCGGGAGCTCAATTGTCTCATGGAAAAGCAAGAAGCAGTCAGTGGTGGCCAGATCAAGTATAGAATTTGAATACAGGGCTATGGCACAAGGAAGCGCACAGATGATATGGGTTAGATCTGTTTTGACCAACCTCACTATTGAGGTTTCTCTTCCTATGCAGCTTCTATGTGATAATCAAGCGGCTTTATTTATTGGCAATAATCTGCCTTCCATGAGCGGACAAAGTATATCAAGGTGGGTTGTCATTACACTAGAGACTTGATCCAGAAAGGTCTCATATCCACCTCTCATGTTTCCACATGAGATCAGATGACAAACAACTTCACCAAGGCCCTGACTAGAGGACCATTTCAGAGGTGTTGTTCCATGCTGAGCATGATAATTATATATGCTCCAGCTTGAGGGGGAGTGTTGAGATAAATGTATCTCACAATATCATTTTATATTTTATGTTATCTTCGTGTACTGCTCATGTAATTAACCCATGGCTTTTCTCCTATATAAGAGATCCTATGTGTCTCATCTAATAGACATCATAGTTTTATCCCAACATGTACATACATACATACATATGTACATACATACATACATATGTACATACATACATACATATATATAAGTATCGAATCGAATTATTATCGAACGAATTCATGTTAGTTCGGATTCGATTCATTTGGGAATCGTATCCTTAAGTGAACTTCATATTCGATTCATTTTACTTCAAATCGAACTTTTTTTGAATTTTTAGCGAACGAATCACACGCTCAAATTCGAATGATTCAATTTAATTAGCACTCCTAGCTACACGTTGCGATTGTCACAGAGTCCATCTTTGATTCGACCAAAGTTAGCGGTGATTGCTGGAGATCACAGGATGCGCTGGAGGTGAAAACCCTAAATTTGATAAGGGTTTCGAAAGAAGTAGCTTGCGAGAGAGGTGGATGCATGTTTCCGGATATCTCTGTGGATCTGGTTGACCCATATATGAAAGGTCTACTTTTGGAGGGTTTATTGAATCATTTCAATTTGGCTCGGTCCGTGTCACCCTTTTAGGTTAGGCCGGGTTAGATTTTGGAGGACCCTTTGGTGTGTTGCTACATACGAGAGTTGTCCGTGAGCCCTGCACCTTTATTCGGGGTGTGGGGGTGGACGAGAGATCCTCCTCGATGGGTAAGATACCTCTTGAGGCTAGAAGATCCATGGCGGCCACCATCATGGGGAGTGGTGGTTTGCTCCTTGTACAATAGGAAGGGCAACGGAAGAAGACGACGTAGTTGGTGCACCCAGAGAAGACTGATGCGGCTTCGATGGTGTTGTCCGCGGTGTCTCTTCTACCTTTGAAGGGAGATGTTGCTTCTTCTTCTTCTAGGCACAAAAACCTCAGCATGCACGATCCTTTCTTCAAAGTAGTAGCGTGGCTATTGGAGTTACGGGGCGCACCTTTGCGGCTGGAAATTTTTTTGGACGAATGCTCTTCGACCTTTTTGAACGCGAGCGAGATTTGGATGCATCCTTCTTTGGACAATAAGACTGGGGAGCGAGAGGGTTGCCATGTCAGAGCCTTCACGGACCACATCCACGACCTCGAAGATAGGGGATGGTCAGTTCAAGGAATCGGAACGATACAAAGAGCGAAGAAAAAAGGAGGCACACATCTAGCAGATACTTATGTGTAAAGACAAAAAGAAGACGTGAAGTCACCATCGGAGATTGGAGTTATAAATAGGAAAGTGCTTTGCTAGACTATTGCAGAATTGGTGAGTGTGATTCCAACCATGTGGCACAAGTTGGGTACTAAATGAAGGGGTTTGTACGGATTCCCATAGGTCTCTGAGACTTAGGGAAGCGATGTTTTGTGGCTTCATTATGTGTTAGATGGTACAAGACGTACTTGACATGGGGGGAGTCCTTTTGCACGAATGTTTGGGGTGGTTTCAACCGTGTGGATAACGTTCTATCGAAATGAGTATTGCGTGACCCGATTTGTTGTAGGGGCTTTGTAGAGAGCGTCTTTCGTTGTGCCAATACTCTCCTTGAGTATTGGGTTCGATAATGTTTTTCCATTCCCTATTTTTGATAAATTTGGGACGGACACTTGTGCGTGTTTCCCCCTTCCCTTGCTTCAAAAGAAAACACGGTAGGGGGTGGGTTTTATCGGCACAATCCCATTAATCATGGTGGCATCCGATTTGAAGGTGCACTATTTGTGGTGAGGAGCCATACATCAGAAGGTGGCGACACAAGAAGAGATGCGCTCTCATCTCTATCCGAACAAAGAACCATCACCCTAGCAAGAATCCTTTTTTAATTTGGCTATCTATAATAGTAATAGCGATTCTATAATCTCATTCATTAGCTATTTATAAAACCAAAAATGGAAAAGAAGGGTCTTCCCCTTGCTATTCCTAGGATGATTTCGTCGGCACATGTAGAGATGCATCAAGGAAGGTCGGCAATATCTCTTTCCTGCTTTCTCTCTTCCAGTGTAGAGTTCGATCGACCCACCTTTGCTTGCGACTTTGCCTTCTACCCGATTTTAGGGGAGGAGAAAGCTCTTATTAAATATTTAGTGGCTTGTCCTATCTTGAAAGGAAGCAGGACTTTTGACTATTACTGGAAGGGACGACAATTAGATATCTAACCTTCCTTTCGTTTTCTTATAAGAGAGAAACCGCTTAAGGAGCAATAATTTATACCTTGTATGTCTAACCCGAGTTCTTTTCCTAGACTAGCGTAGAAGGGAAGAAGCCCATTTCAAATTGCATCAGCTCTTGCTTGCCGCAGGGACAACTGCCCCATTGGATGTTTGAAAAAGCAGTGATGACTTAGATGGAGTGAGACAATGGTGATACTCGAAGAGCTTCCAGTGATCATACTTAGGGGAGAGACTTTGATGGTAATCGCAACGACTGTCGCATAGTTGCCGTGTCAACGCTGGGCACAACGATTTAATGAAAACAAAAATAATTGATAATGGGAGGGTAGTAAGCTAATAAGGAGGCATTTTGATTTGGCGGAGGTTTAGTGCAAAGGGATTTAGTGGCGGTGGACAATGAAGTCAATGGAAATCAATGAGAGCTTTTTGTAAATCCATTGTTGCCTATTCTTGAGATTGTTACTTCTCTAGACTCTCGATGATCGAGTACTTCTGTTATTGGGAATGTGGCGTAAGCGAGGGGAATGGGCCGAGCATGCAAGAAGACGATGTTCTTTGCGGAAGATCAGTTTGCTGGCATGGGATGGTGGGATTAAAACTCCAATCTAGTTGGGATTTTGCAGCATAACAAGGGAGGAGTTTTGCTATGAGAAAGGATGATGCTTCATACTTTGTCTTCCTTTAATTCTTTTTTTCACTCCATAAATTTGTATTTAGTTTCATTTACTGATTAACCATGATAATTTTTTCTAACCTTAAAATTTTAGAAAGGTTGCATTATTCAAACCTACCGGGAAATTGTATTGGTGAAAGGCGATATTTGATGGTGGTCGTGAGGTGACGGTGGTAGCATGTTTGGGAAATGAGGTGTATAGGTGGTGGATTTTGATGTTGTTGACGTGCTACACCATGATGGAGGATTTGGACCATCTTTTCTACTCATGCACCCATGTCTGACACATCTTGCAGGAGGTTGGTGTTCAATGGGTAGATCTCACCTCTCAAACTGAATTTTGGACCTCTCTGATTACCAATCAGTTCAGGAACCATGGTGGAGCTTTTTCGTATGATTGCCATGATCAGGATGATCTAGCTATCACATAGTGGTGTCGTCTTCCGTAGGGACAAATTTTATGTAGACATTGTGGTTCATCTTGCCATATATCTTCTTGAGACATGGATTTTGTAGATGTACCTTTTTTATATTATAATATATTATGGGACGGACACCTTTGGAGCATTTCCCTTTTTTTCAACTCGAAAAAAAATTTAGGGTGCATTTTCAATATATGTTCTTAAGTTTAGATTTAGGGTTTTTATCACTTGTGCCCCTCCGAGATATCGCAATTTCAGTTATGCCCCTATCTTTTTGGTAATATCAGTTGTGTCCCTCACTTCTTTCTCCGTTATCACTTGTGCCCTTCTGTTAGATTGACCGTCAATGAGTTGACCTAACCATGGTTTTTTCAAACCTTAGTGCAGTTAAGAGGGGTATTATTGTCCAAACCTCTTCTTCATCTTCTTCCTCCTCCATTTGTTCTTCTTCCTTTCTCTTTGTAATTTCTCTCTCTTAGTGATACCTTCATACATCCATCGAATCTCTAAATTTTTTGTATTTTCACGGATATATCACTCATTGCGAATCAGACGATGAATTTTATTGAAATTTTTGATGAATTTTTATGAATCAATTAGTAAAAAAATTATCTTACGATGGGAGGGGAGGTCGGGGAGCGATTCGATTGCTCTCCGCTCTCTCTAAGAGCAGTTGTTGGCATCTCTGTTCACGTGCACTTGATATCGAGGAACTGCTGAGGAGAGTAACTGAGCTGAAGCAAGAAATGGATAAATGGGACGATGAAAGCAAGATTGTCCGAAAGAAACTTTCATTAATCTCTCCACCACTGCTAAATCAAATCCCAAATATCAACAATCAGCAAGATCCATGGAGCTTGTCCTTGTCCTTTATGGCGGGCGGGGAAGCTGATGTGACCGAAAACCAATTCATAGAGACACCTGCTCGACGCATAGTCGACACCGTCGTCAAACGCTGCGGGAAGGGCGACGAGAGTGTGCGTCTCGCTCTGCGCGCGGTTGCAGGGTCTCTTAAGAAGCACTGGACCGTGAGCCGGTGGGAACTTGCTGCCGAAAGACTCTGCAAGATTGCGGCATCACACCAGGATCAGGAAGACAACCACGGGTGCTCTGGTAATCGAGTCTATTTTGCGTTTCTGTTACGACAGTCTGGACAGCGATCGGTCGAGGCTCTGCCTCTCCTCCTGTGTCTTGTTCGACCACATCCACGCCATCTGCGAGCTCGATATCATACCGTGTGGATGGGAGAGGGGTTATTCGGCACCAGCGTGAATATCGACGAGGCATACGAACAAGGTCGTCGTGTGATTGACGAACTCCGATCTGCAAACTTGCTCGAGGAAGTGACTGGTGCGACTTCTACTTGGTGACTGGTGCGCCAGGAAGAGGGGGGATTGGGGGCTCCGCGGCGTCGGGCGGGGGGTGGGCGGGGTCGAGCAGGGGAGCTGGGGCTCCTTGTGCGGCGTCGGGTGGTTCCAAAGGGAACCCAGGTCGAACAGGGGAGCCAGGTTGGGCGCGGAGCGCCGGGGGGAGGGGGGTTGGGGGCTCCTTGTGCGGCGTTGGGCGGGGGGTGGGCGGGGCCGAGCAGGGGAGCTGGGGCTCCTTGTACGGCGTCGGGTGGTTTCAAAGGGAATCCAAGTCTAACAGGGGAGCTGGGGATCGGGAGCTCCTTGTGCGGCGACGGGGTGTGTGGGGCTGTGGGGAGGTCGGGGCGGAGGGGCGGCAGGGGGTGAGGGGAGGTCGGGGCGGTAGGGGGTGGGGGGAGGTCGGGGCGGTAGGGGGTGGGGGGGGGGGTCGGGGCGGCAGGAGGTGGGAGAGGAAGAAGAAGGAGGGGAGGAGGAGGAGAGAGGAAGAAGATAGGGTGAGGAGGGCTTTTCAATCATTTTTTTAATTTAATTCCATTTGTATCCTTGAAGTTAACGTCCGTTTGTGTTGGTTATGGACGGTCACTAACCCGAAGGGTATAAGTGATAGATTAGCAAGAAGTGAGGGGCACAACTGATATTACCAAAAAAGATTGGGGCATAACTGAAATTACGATATCTCAGAGGGGCACAAGTGATAAAAACCCTTAGATTTATCTGACGAGTGACGAATTTCTCGTCATCCTATTTATGTAGCAAGAATTCTTACTCTTCTATTGGTATAATTCAAATTGAGCTTGTGAGAGTGTTTTATTTGTTATTTTGACATATTTTTGCATTCTACATGTATAAACTTTTTACTACATCCTTGCCGAGTAGTGCATACCTGCCTGTCTGGTGAGTATGATGATAATACTACTATACAACTTATATTTAGACCTTTATTTTAGCAAATATGCGAGTATTTTTTATCTTATTATTGATCAAGACACATCGGGAAACCTTAGTTTAAAAAAAATAAATTTCATGTGCATTTTATATTTTTGTCCTGCTTGGACGAAATATGGATGACATGTCGGCGATATGCCGTTTCTCTATGCTGGCGAAATATCTGCTAAATCGACATTTAGGGCCATGCATAGGACATGTATAATGATATCCGACAAAGGTTTTGGGCCGGGCCAATTAAGACACATGCACGAGAGAAGGTTCAATGAAACCATAGGCTCTCTTTGCCAGTATACAAAGACTGAAAATAACGACTTTTCAAATTAGTTTGCTATGACTTTGCATATTTCGTAAATGCTGAAATCGTCAATTTATAATGAAGAATGCTGGAAGCTGATTGGATTTTTGCAACCTAACAATGCCCCAGTTTTAAATCTTTTATCCGCGAATATATTTTTTTGTCATATCGGCATATTTTAAGTTCCACATTTGTCATATTTTCTGTTAGGGTTTAAACTATTTAATTCAAGTGCATTTTTAGGCAATAACTTTCACTGGTTGGTTTGATTTTTTAACTGATACCTATTCTACATGCATTTGGTTTGGTTTTTTAAATGGATACCTATTCTACATGCAGATCACACATATTCTGAACCTGAAAAGTGGATGAGAGGAAAAGGGCGGGTCACAATTCAGTTTGGATGCTGCTATAATTATGCAGTTGTAAGCTAATTTTTGTAAGTCTCCGTGAGCAATTTTTATTTCGTAAAACTGATGGCTGACTTGTTGAAAGATGACAGGATAAGGAGAGGAATCCACCTGGTATCCTTAAACACGTCATAGCAGATCCCTTACCCTCTCTTTTTAAGTTGATGGTAAAGCGGCTGGTGAGGTGGCACGTTCTTCCTCCGACATGCATTCCAAATAGCTGCATTGTCAACATATATGAACCAGGAGACTGCATACCACCTCATATCGATAGCCATGATTTTATTCGTCCATTTTGCACCGTCTCATTTCTCAGTGAATGCAATATAGTATTTGGTTCCAACTTAAAGATTTTTGGTTCTGGAGAATTCACAGGAACGGCTGCAATTCCCTTGCCAGTAGGGTGAGTTCTATATATTGTTTTTTAAATGATTATCTATATACAGCAATTTTTATACTAATTTTTCTTGATGGTCTTGATTGTTTTTTTATGGATCTACATGCATTCATAGACTCATAGTGGAGTCAGTATTATTCCGTCAAGATGATTACCTTCCCTACATCTTAGTTTTTTTGTAATTTTTTTATTATGTCTTTGATCAATTATCCTATTTCAAAACGGAAAACACTCTTTTCAGTGGGAGATAAGAGGGGTTCTTTAATAAACCGTGATTTTGACCACCATTTTAGATGGGAGATTAAGCAAACAAAAGAGGACAGATCTCTCAAAGAGTTGATTATCTTTGTCAGGACTGACAAGAAATAACATATCCCTCAAAAAGCTGATTATCTTTGTCTATAAGAATCTTACTCCTTTTACAAGAGAGGACTGATCTCTGGAAGATCTGATTTTCTTCTGTTTGCAAGAGAGGACCGATCTCTGGAAGGCATGTGAAAGGTTCTTTTTTCCCTTGGATTGTGGAGGGGGTCTTTCTCACCACCCTAATTTCAGAGGGTAGGCCGAGGTTGCCTGGTGGTCAAGATCTCAACTTGGGGGATTTTGCTGCTCAAGTAGGAGGTCTTGGATTTGAAGTTATGGATGTGTATGATTGTAGATATGCTTGGAGGAGTTGAGCTCGTAGAGGGTTTCTTTTTGTCCTCGACAAGGTCTCTTCCTAGATCGCGGTTTGACCATATACTTCCTTTCTGGGACTTAAGGAGGGCAATCATCCGTCATATGCTTTCTGATTTGGACACTCTTGGATGCTGGAGGATTCTTCCAGGACATTTATGGTTGATTTTTAGCCGATTGTAAGGTGATGATGTTGGAAACCAGGAAATTGGAAGTTAAGCTGTAAGCTCTTAGGAAAATGCTAAATAACTAGAGGATCACTATGTGCAACGCAGGTGGGGGAGTCTTGCATACGAGAGATTGTTAGAAAAATGCTAAATAACTTGAGGAAGGATCTATATGTGCAACATGGGTAGAGGAGTCTTGCAGATGAGAAGGTTGTTCGACTGGACACATTAGAGGATGATAGATCTCAAAGCAGCAACGAGTCAGAGGAACAGATGTTGCAGCTAACAATATCAAGTGTTAGTTGGAATGGATGCAAAGGTTAAGGCAGCCATGGCTTAAGGAGAGATATGCTCTGCAGACATGGCTTAATGAGATATATGCTAATACGAGGTTCTTCGTACCATGGCTAGTGGGTGGTAATGGAGAAACTACATTTTCTCTGTTATAATGAAGGGGTCCAGATTCAGGGTGATCAGGTTGTCGATACGATAATAGTGGGCCATTTTTGTAAGTTGAACAGGCAGATCCTTGGTGATGCTTGGTGTTGGCCGGGGCATAAAATGAGAAGGCTGAGCTAAGCTTAAAATGATAATCTGATCCATGAGTTTAGGGAGCATGATGTTTAGGCTACTATGCTTTTTGACCTGAATGCTGATGGGTCATTGGTTAGTTGGGTTTCCTGTTTTTCCTGGAAAGAGTTCAATGTTCGATGATATGGTAAAGGCGGCGTTGCGGGTATGATAGAGTTCAGCTTTGCTAACTGTGGGTTTGAGTGTTTGAGCACGATCCTCTGCCTAAGAGAGATGTTGCCATCCGCGCGGAGGATTTTAGCACATTAATTTGTCAAATGCCATTTAATAGTGAATCGATGATGATACCTTGTATTACATGGTGGAATATTGTATGAAGGAGGGTTTCAAGCTTCAGCATAAGGGTGATGATGGCATGAGCTGGCAACGTCGCGACTTGCAACTGAAAAGGGGACTGGCATTACAGCTTAGAGAGGGGAAGCAATGAGGGTGTTGCATCTTGGAGAGGAGCGGTCGACTATGTAACTTAGAGAGGATGAGCATGTGGCATGCGGTTAAGAGAGGAGAAGAGGCGAGTTTATGTTTTATTTCTAGGGAGAAATGTGTATCATGGAGTGAAAGATGCCTTAAATATTGATATAAAGTGGCACCTTGGGTGAACTTCAGCGTGCCATGCCTTTAAGATCGCCTCGGTCTCTCGAGGTGCATGTTTCGATTGTCTGACTCAAGGCTACCACTTGGTGATAGTTTTTGGCGCAAACACGTCGAGGCATATGTCTTATCATTCTTGAGCCAGGTTTTTTAAAGCCATGATTATAATTTTAAAGGACATTTGTAGAGATATTTATATGTTCTATGTACCTTTTTCTTCTATTTTTACTTTCTTATTTCCATCTTATGTAATTTACCCATAGGCCTTCTCTATACAAGAGAGCCTAGGGTTCTCTGGAATAAACAACTCATTCTCTTCTTCCAACATGGTATCAGAACCAAGCTAAAACTCCTCCCCAAACCCTAGACGCTGCCCACCCCCATTCCCTCTCTCACCGCCACTGTTGCCCCCCCCTCTCTCACCATCGTCGCATTCCCACCCCCCTCTCGCTCTCACCGCAGCCACCCCCCCCCCCTCTCGCCTATGGGTTTGAGTGCATAGGTCTACATATGCACTCAATCCTCAGATGTTTGTGTAGACATTCATTTCTTGGTCTACAAAACCCTAGTTCTATATCTCCGGCAAGATGTCAGACAACAAGGTCGACATGCCCTCCTTAGGCACTTTCAAATGTCCAACGTCTATTGTCAAGATGGATGACACGAATTATGATCTCTGGGCTATGCAGTTCATGAGTCTCATGAAATCAAATGGCAAGAAGCACATTCTTACAGAAGAAGAGTCGTCGGAGAAATTGGGGTTTATGCCTAATGGGAGGCCGATGATTCATATGCCAAAGTCTGGCTTTCAGGTACATTGACGATGGAGATTGCTAATGATGTCCTCCATCAGCCCACTGCTAAGATGATGTGGGACATCCTTGCCGCAACATATTTGCATGTGCAGAATGAGACTAAGATCTTACAACTCCAGCATGACATATTTACTGTCAAGCAGAGCGGACGGCCTCTTCATTCCTTATATACATCTTTGCAGGGGATGTTTGAGAAGCTCTACAACATCATTTCCCTTACGACGACTCCCGAGCAACAGAAGACTTTTCGGAATGCTACCGTGGTGGGGGTCTTACTAGCAGCACTTTTGACCCTGAATATGATGCTACTCGCTCACAGATTCTTGCGGATGCTACAATTCCTCCAATGGAGGAAGTGTACCGCATGCTCAATCGGATCACAGTCCCGCCTACTGCTACTACTCAGCCTCTTTCGGCGATGGCGGTCTCCCGAGATAGAGGAGCCCCTTCGTCGTTTCGTGGTCGTGGACCTCATAGTAGAGGTGGCCGCATCCGTCAGCCCTACACATTCTGTCATCGCCCTGGTCACACGAAGGATACATGCTACTCTAAGCATGGTTTTCTGGTATCAGCACGTATAACCGAGCACGCTACATCTCCACCTGCACCTGCTTCAGACCGGAGGTTTGAGGAACTTGTTGCCAGTGTTGCATGCTCCATATTTTCGATGAATTTATTATTTATCAGTCAGATTACGAAGGATTTACACTGTCGCGCTATTTTTGATCCATCGTCTCTTATTTTTCAGAGCATTCTTACGGGTAGGGTGATTGGTTGTGGCTGTGAGCAGGATGGTCTTTATCGCCTGGTCCGAACTCCCTATGCTGGTGTCTCCTCTCAGTCAAGTAGACCAATCTCTCTTTACATTGCACCTATACTTTGACCACCTTCCTCTTCAGAAGATGTTTCATATCTTGCTGCAGATTTCACCGGGTCCTTCCTTTCAGTGCGAATCGTGCCAGTTGGGAAAGCATCACAGATCTGTCTTTCCTAGTTGTCAGTGTTGGAGCAATAGCTCCCCTTTTGAATTATTTTATGTTGACATTTGGGGTCTGAGTCATGTCCCTGATCACCAGGGATGCTGATTTTACTTTGTTGTTGTTGATGACTTTTCTCGGTTGTCATGGGTATTTTTGTTGAAGCATAAATCTGAAGCAGGGGATGATCATAAATCTTATAAATGAAGTGTAGAATATTTTTTTCGTCTATTGTCAAAGTGGTGAGAACGGATAATGTTTTGGAATTTTGAACTCGTGCTCTTTCACATTTCTTCTCGTCTCGAGGCATTATCCATCAAACAACTTGTGCTTACACATCTCAACAGAATGACGTTGCAGAGAGAAAGCATCGTAATCTTCTTGATATCACTCGGACTCTACTTATTCAGAGTTGTGCTCCACATTCCTTTTGGGGTAATGTAGTCCTTACGACATGTTATCTGGTGAATCGTATGCCATCCTCTGTCTTAGGTGAGAAAGTTCCTCTTTCCATTGTTTTTCCTGACACGGAGTTGTTCTCGCTCACTCCTCGTGTCTTTGTCTTTGTTGCTTTCGTCCACCAACTGACTCAGGGACTTGACAAGCTCTCACCTAGGGCGTTGTCAAATGTGTGTTTGTTGGGTACTCTTGGAATCAAAACGGTTACCGCTGCTATGACCCTTTGAGCAGGAAGTACTACGTCAATGCTGATGTCACTTTTTTTGAGTCTGTGATGTATTTCTCTCCTATAGGTGATAGGTTGGCTTCATCTACATCTGATGATGAGGATTATGTGCTACCTCCTCCTCAGAGTCCATCCTCTACCTTATCGATTCATGTTGTTTCACCACCACCATCACTACCACCAGCACCACCAGTTTCACCTTTACCGAAATTTTATACCTGTCGGTCTCTGTCCCTGATCATGCTACTCGTCCATCATCCAACATGTCTCAGATTTGTCCGGATAACATTACTAATGATGGATTTGATGATGTGCCAGTGCATGGATCTTTGCAGGAGATTAACATATCGACGAGTACTGTTTCCGATGATCTGAATGTAACTATTACCTTACAGAAGTAGAAGATGCCTACACTTCATATTTGCTTGCTTCATAAGTTTCCTTTCACTGTCTCACATGGGAGTTTCAGAGGTTTGTTGTTGCCCTATCTACCGTGGAAATACCACGGAATCATCAGGACACCTTGAAGGATAGTTGCTGCCGCTCAGCCATGGAGGAGGAAATGGCTGTTCTGAAGTCACGTGGTACCTGGAGCTTGGTCTATGCTCCCCCAGGTGCATATGTTGTCAGTTGCAAATGGGTATTTACTGTCAAATATCATACAGATGGTGTCCTTGACCATTACAAGGCAAGGCTGGTGGCATGAGGGGTTCACTTAACATACGACGTAGATTATATGGACATATTCTCTCCATTCATGCGTCACTCGACTCTATGTGTCCTCCTGTCAGTTGCTATGGTACGTAATTGACCCTTGTTTCAACTTGATGTTAAGAATGCCTTTTTGTATGGGATCTACAAGAAGAAGTCTACATGCAGCAACCTCCGGGGTTTGCTATTGAGGGGGAGAGTCAGACGATGTGTAGACTTCATAAGGCAATATATGGCCTTAAGCAAAGCCCATGGGCATGATTTCAAAAGTTTTCTGACCTAATTGAAAGGTAAGGGTCCAAAAGATCAAATGTGGATCATTCTTTGTTTGTGCATAAGACTCCCAGAGGTACTGTTGTTATCATGGTTTATGTTGATGATATACTTGTTACGGGACATGATATGCAGGAGATAAATATGGCAAAAGCATTTCTAGACCATCAGTTTGCCACTAAAGATCTTGGCACCCTACGATATTTTCTAGGGTTGGAGTTTGCTAGGAATGCGCAGGGTCTTGTGATGACCCAAAGGAAGAATATTATAGACATGCTTGTTGAGACGGGTATGATCGGGTGTCGACCTTCGACTACTATGGATCCCAACATGAAGTTATATGATGATGATACATATGAGGTTGACAGGAGAAGATATAGAGAGATGACGGGAAAGCTTCTCTATATTACTGTCACTAGACCTGATATCGCTTTTGCAGTAAGTCAGGTGAGTCAGTCGGATCTTGTATGATGAAATCAGGAGACTCGTTGCTTGGATCTTCAACATGGATTGCGAGGTGTACGCGTTTCATCAACGCGCTCGCAAACGTCTCTTCCATTGGATCGGACTTGAGACAGGAGGTTTCTTCGTTTAGAGACTCGATCGCAACCACGCTTCAAGAGGTAAACTTAATACTTGTTTGTGGTTAGATGAAACGATCCGAGAAGTGTTCGTAGATCATGTGGTTTCATCGTTTAAAAATTTTTAAATTCCGCTGCCTCGAGCGACTAATATGACTAGTCGCTCCCTATCGCATACGATGCGATCCTCATGCTTCCGTGATGCGCTTAAGGATCTTCCAATATCCTTCAAGAGGTGCATCTCGACAACGTCATATGCCGTGATAGTGAATGGTCAACCAAAATGTGGTTTCTTCTAAACCCAATGTGGGGTTTGACAGGAATGTCCCTTATTACCTCTTTTGTTTGTGATTGCAGTAGACGCTTTGACATGTATGATGAAACTTGTTGTTGATGGTGGTCTTTCCATAGGTTACCATAAAGACTATATTCGATTCTCAGTCTTCAATATGCAGATGACGCCATGATCTTCGTGGATGGCAATCTGGAGCATGTACACTGTGCATCTCAAATTATGAATATCTTTGGTCTCGGGACTTCAGTTTAATAGAGAGAAATCTGGATTTTTTCCCTTTGCATTGAGTCTCGGGGATATTGAGGAAACTTCTGTGGTCTTGCGTTGTCCATTTGATTCTTTGCCTGTCATTTATCTTGGCCTCCCGCTAGTTGCTGGCCGTTTTCGTGTGACTTACTAGAGGATGGTGCTTGACAAGTTAGAGAGTAAGCTGGTCGGTTGGAAGGCGAGAATGCTGTTGAGAGATTGTTGGGGGGGGGGGGAGGGTTGGTTCTCTTCAAGCATGCCCTCTCCGTCATTCTTATATTTTTTCTGCTCTACCATGTTGCTTCCTACTGGGATGGGGGACAGATTGAGGGGATGATGAGACGTTTCTTCTGGGCTTTTGGGAAGCGGGAGTGGGGATTCATCTCGTGGATTGGAAGTTGGTGACGTGCCCGAAAAAGGTGGCCTGGGGATTCTGAAGACTAAGAATATGAACAAGGCTCTCCTAACCGAGTGTGCTACGACTATGGTGGGAAGAGAATGATCTTATGTGTAGATTGTTGCGGAAGATTTACGACATCCGTGGCTCGTTGATGGTAACTCCTATCACTAATCCTCTTCGCTCTCCCATGGGATTACTCGCATTATCCCACAATTGGAGGTCTTGAGTTTGGCCATGGGAAACAAGGACTCCTTTCATTTCTGGTTGGATAATTGGACGGGTTTGGGGATTTTGGGGGAGTGGTATCCCCGGTTGTATGGTCTCCGGACAATCAAAATGCCTGCTTACGTGACGATTGGATAGCAGGAATTTGGAGCCCTTACTTTAACGGGGCCTTCTCGTATCAGAGGTTTTGGGGGATTGACAGAGGGTATAAGATCATTTCACTTGATTCTCCGTTAAGAAGGCATATCAGTTCTTTTCCCGCAGTGAGACCACAATCCAAGACTACTTCACGGGGGATTGCCGAATTATTTGGAGCCGCAACATTCCGTAGAGGATCAAGGTTTTTCTTTGGCTTGCTAGGCATGGACGCTTGTTTGCCAATGTCCGGAGAGAAAATGTTGCATATCAATGATTTGACAGGTGAGAGATGCAGCAAACAACCTAAAGACATAGACCGTTTATTTTTCAAGTGCAGAACTTCCCGATCTGTTCGGGAGGGGGCCTGCATTGGTTGACTCATGACTAGTGACAAAACCTTTTGGAGCTCTATCAGATCGTTGTGTGGAAACTTGCAGGAGGATGCGTCTTCTGCTTTCACCTTGCTGTGGTCTTTTTGGCGTGTGAGGAGTGAACTTATTTTTAGGAACCAACGTTTCTATACAAAGAATGTACTTGCTCATTTTAGATTCCTTGCTTCAGCATGGACTTTTGTATGATCTGTATGTTTTACTATTAATGCTATTTTTGTGGCGAATTCTATCTAGGGACCTCACCCTTTTCTCTTTCAAAAAAAAGCAAGTATAAGCTTCGCCAATGCTATACCTCATATTGCGCTAGCCTTTACCATTGAATCACTGGTTTTATGTGTTACATATATAGCTTTGACTTCTTGTTTATTTCTGGAACTAATTTTTTAAACCTCTTTGTGATGACAGAGTTGACACATGCTTTCCCTAACATGGTTGCATGTCACATGTTCTATGGTTAAATCATTATGCAAGCTATGCTAAGTATACTGTTCTCTGGATCATATGAAATTGTGAGATACTATAAGAATGTATCTTGCACATAAAATATATGTTTGGGATTCTCCTCTGATCCAAGCTCTATTTAAAATTCAAATGGATTTGAAGCAAATGTTTGCCGTTTTGGAGTACCAGAGATTGGTATGGAGCAAAGGGTTCACTTTGTTAGTTTTTTTGTTTCAGTGCACAAACAAAAAAACAAACAAAAAACAAACAAAAAAACCAGCCCGTCGTATCAGTGCACAAACAAAAAAACTAACAAATGCACGAGACTTCATAGATGTGCTCTGAGATTAAAATCCATTTGTCTGAGCTCTACGAGATTCAAATCCGTTTCTTATGTTCCCGTTTGCCCACTTTTGCATCTGTCCTCGGTTTTGTTTTGAAACCATGTCCATTTTTTTCACATAAAGGGTTGATTTACAACAGCGTGCCAAAGTCTGATAGTCGTGTCGTTTCTTTGGCTTCATTCCCTTCCGATTCATGTGATTCTTCTTGTCAAGTGTGGATGTCCTCTATTTGATCCAACGATTTTCTTTTGTTGTAATGTGCGCTGTAGATTCTATAAGGTTGCACATATGAGTCATTTTTTTATATACTGTTTCACATTTTTTTACCATGTGTAATTTGTGATGTTTGTTATAGTGACCCGTAGGTACCTTTTATTCAAATAATTCGGATACTCGTTGAAATGAGTCGGGTCGGGGCATGTCATGATTGAATGGATCGGGTATCCATCTCATGAACACCCCCATGCTAATTCCGTGCTGATTTTTAGAATATTTACCTTTTTAAACCAAGCTCCAAGTCTCATTCATTGGCTAGTTTATAGTGTTGACATGCTTCATTTGTCAGGTCAGTGCTCGTCTTGAATGGCAATGGAGCAGATGTAGCGAAGCACTGTGTACCGGCTGTTCCCGGTAAAAGGTAGTCGCAATATGGGTTTAATTTCTCTTTTTTAAAACACGGCGCAATCTTTCTTTAACGAATTTAGCAACTTGCAGGATATCCATCACATTTAGGAAAATGGATGAAAACAAACAACCCTATGGTTTTAAACCTGAATCAGATCTGCTTGATATTGCACCACTTCCATATGAATCTGGAGTTGTCAAAGCCGTTATCAGCTCCGGCGGAAGCAGAAAGCACGCAGTAGATGTGAAAGTTCTTGAAAGAGGAAAAGATACTGTTGGGAATCAACATCCTTCATCAGATTGGAAAGCAGATTTACCAACCGGAATTATAAATGAAGAAACATTTAGACGATCTGCAAGGATGTCCCAACACCAGGGTAATCATCGTCGGCATGATCATGATCGGTACGATTTATCTGAAATGGAGGGTTCTGCTCGGAGAGCAATCAGGCAAATGCCAGTTTCAGATTCACCAGGCATTCTACCGCTGCCATCAGCACGACAAGATGGCACACACAACTCAAGGAGACAACACACACCTAATGACCTGGAGATAGAAAGTGAGCACACCCCACGTCGATCTACTCCCGATAACTTGAAGCCTCAGAATGAATCGATAATGAGGATCATTTGCATGGATAATAAGAGGATTGTAGTCAAGAGTAATCCTGATGACAAGGAGAGATCCTCGTGGTCAGGCCCCATCATGGAGCAAGGGGACTCGGTTTCATCTCTCCCGCGTCCATTGAATGCCAGGCGAAGAAAGTCGAAGTGAGCTGCCCGGAGATGATTAGCGCATGCGCGTGCATTATTAATTGTGAATTTCCTATTATAATTTTGTATTACTCTGGCAGCTGATATAGCAATTTGTACAAAGAGTGGAACAACGCAGAGTTGGTGTTGGGAGCATGTAATGCGCAATGCCCTGTATATTTTTCATTTTGTACTATTTGGCTTGTTTCTTACTATAGGAGAGGCCTAGTGGTGAGTTTTTTGAAATGTTTTGAAGCAGAATTGGGACTGGAAAATGCTCATATGGAATTAGGGTTTGGTCTATTGTGCTAATCTTGGGATTTGTTGTCCTTGGACTTCAATTGCATCATCTCCTTACTGGCTATATTTGATGCCCGTCCTACCGCGCTTGTGCTGTATCGTGGAGTGCATGAGAAGACGGTCATTGTGAGGAGATTGCGACGCATGGCTTCTCCCAATCTTGCTTGCGAGCCTTGGATAATATGATCCATTCTCTGCAACTAATGCCCTTCCTAATTGCAAACATTTAAAGCTTCATAAAGTTAAAATGGAGAAAAAAGTGACGAACTTAGAATTAATGGATCCAACTTCTCGATATACTTAGCTTCCATTAGTTCCGATTATAAATATAAATATAATGTGAATGCACAAAGGAATTATGTCAGGAACATCGTCATATATATGACGAAACAGTTGCATTTTAAAAAAATAATTACGACTTGGATAGTCATGCAATTATGATTCGGATAGTAATGTAATTTGATACACCTCTCACAGTACGTTGCATACGAAGCTGAAACACGTCTCGCTGACATTCACGAGACCGGAACGGGAGAGGTGTGATATATGAGACATGATGAGGTCTATTTCCTCTTGATGGATGTGGCGGAGGATGCTGACCTTCTTCTGGTTGAAGAGTTCGACCGTGCTGATCTCGCGGAGGTGCTTCCAGTGCTCACAGTAGGGGGCTAGCGCGATGTCGAGGTTGCCGTAAGTGAACTTGGTGGTGGCGACATGTGAGGAGCGGTCCGAGAAGGTGAGATTGTGGGTCTTCATGACGTAGGAGGCTACTTCTGGGGTGGAGACGATGAGAGTGGGGACTTGGTTGATGTGCACCTCTTCTTCGCCAATCTCTAGCCAATCTCTTTTGAGACACATCCGGTACCTTATGGATTTCTAAATCATTTTTTCCTAAACATTGATCTTGTATTAATTGTATGATTGAAACTTTGCATCATTCCAATATATTTGAATAGATCAGATGATCTTGTGCTGAAACCACCGCAGAGAGTTGCGTGAGCCGACGGTTGCGTGAAGGCCGAGTCTCATAATAGACTCGCGCAAATCGGGTGTGGGTGGAGTGGGGTAAACTATGCGAGGGGCACAACACGACCAATAAATATACCTCCTTCTGGAGGGGAAGAACACACGGAAATCGCGATTGTTTCCTCTTATAGGGAGCCCTCTCCGAAAACTATATCTCATCCGCTCTCTCGGTTGGGAGTTTGTTTGTCGTCGGCGTCGTCTCTCCTCTTCACTGGTATCAGAGCTCTACACTTCAATGCCAGCACCTTGGAGCTGAGGGGTGGAACCAGGAATTTCATCAAGGAGGGGCCTAGTATACAACTATTATATATGCTAAAAATGGAAAAATCTATATATTTTCGAACGATATTTTTAAATAGAATTAATATTTTAAAATGAACCTCTTTCAATCTTGATAAGCATAGAAATTAAATCTATTATTAATGTTAGAATTTCAAATAGATTGGTATTTTCAGTGACTATTTTTAAAATTGGATAAATACATTTAAGCCTCTCTAAATCCATCCTAAAATGGCTAAAGTATCAACTGAAATTTTGAAACAAAAAGTTTATGGTTAAAAGGAAATAATAAAATTTATTTTATTTACAAGGACTACTAAAAACACTACAAAAAATTGAGCTATAGTGACAGTTTTTTCAAAATCTGTCACTAAATTAGCTGTTGTTAAATATATAACGATGATATTATTCATTGCGAAATGATTTTTCGTACTCGAAATTAGAGATGAATATCATATATATCGTTATATAATTAGCAACGATCCACGTAGCGATGCTTATTCGTTGTTATTTTTCAAACTTCTAATTAATCATCGCTAAATTTTGAACTAAAAAATTAGCGACGATTAGTTGGTATTTTGAAAAATAGCAACGGATAAGCATCGCTATATGGATCGTTGCTAATGATATATTAACATATATGATATTCGTTACTAATTTTGACTATAAAAATTTATTTCATAACGATTAATATCGTCATTACATATTAACAGCGGTTAATTTAGTAGCGGATTTTAAAAAAAAAGTCACTATATCTCAATTTTGTTGTAGTGAAACAATGTGAGAGATAAATAAACTCAAATACAATTTTATATCAAATTATTTTGATACTTTGGAAGTGATTGGATAAACTATATAAAAGAAAGTAAAATTGATGGAGATAAGGTTTAAACTCTGGTCTTCAAAATTATAGCCATGTCACACTACAACTAGACCATTTAATGATTTCATAACTATTCTCGTATTAAAAACTTAATACATTATACAAGTGACATATAATAATCATAGAAGGCACATGACCCCCTCATCATATATACTAATTCCGCCCGTGTTGGAGCTCCATTGCTACTGCCATTTCCGATTCCGAAATAGAGTATCAAGCTGCAGCCACATTCGCCATCATCTCTTGACTCGACGAAACTCTAACCGAGTACCACGTTCTCTTTTTTGTTTGTTTGTTTTGATATTGAATCATGGTTCATTTAACAAGCACCCCCTCCAGGTTCTCGTACCTAATTTTGCAACCACCCCCTTATAGCTTCTTAAATTAAAAAAATTATTGGCCCGCTTTTTTTTTGCATTCCCATTTTTGTTTTTTGGTCGTCCACGTTGCTGGGAAAAAATCTTTTATTGGAATATTTTTTAAATGCGCATTCTTTTAATCCGTGTTTTATAATAGGCTTGGAAGTTTTTTGTTAGTTGTTTATTAAATTCAAGGTTGCTTTAACATTGAAATTGGTTAAACTAAGTTTTTTCTGGGCTTTATAGTATAAAAGAATAAACTTGTTTAATGTAAACTGTGAAGTTTTTTTAATCTTTTCTTTGGTTGATAAATATCATTATTTTTTACTCTCGAAAATCCTTTAAAAAACTGATAGTTTGTGTAATTAATTTGTTTAAGATAACCTTATCAAGTTTTGTTAAAAAAACTAAGTTTGTGCTAGTTTATATTACCTCAAAAGGTTACCTTATTTAATAGGTTCGATTTTTTTTTAAAAATTGCATTGATCCTTTGTTGTTGTTTTTTTCACAACCCTAAACACTTGTCTATATCATTATTTAATTTCACCTTTTCTTATTTTTTAATTAAGGTCACCTATTTTTCTTTTTTTGGAATCTGTCTTCATTGCTTAAATAAAAAAATATATAACTTCGATTACTCTTATTAAAGTTACTTAATCTCATACCAACTTTATAATTATTTCATTAGATAAAAAGTGACAAGCAAGGCTATTGCTACTGAGATGGGAAACATTAAATACCTTAACAGTACTATTATGAACCCTTGAGTAGAAAGATCTATTTTGACTTGTTACACGATAACATACACTCCATTATTGATAAACATAACCATACATTATCTGAGAATCCAATTATGGAAGAAATTAAATCTCGCAGATAGTAGGAGAAAATAGATAATAGGTATAGGATCTTTATGCTGACCCACATGGATTTAAATATGATTCGGATATTCAAGACCTATGAATCAGCTTACGAGATCTGTACTGCAGTTAAGGAGAAATATCATATATCACTCCAAGCTAGAAACGAGCATCCAGCTTCTTCTACATAAGTACAACTTGTGTAGAATGAAGGATTCTGAAAGCATCATCAAGCACTTGAACAAGATGATCGTGATGGCCGAGAATCTAGCAGCTACTGAATGCGCAATTCCGGAAAGGAGGCAGCATCTTAGGAAGTCTCCCGCCGTCATTCAACATGATTGCCACATCTTTGAGGATGAACAACAACATCAATAGTGCGGCGAACCTACATGCACAATTGGCGATTGAATAAGGCTTCTCAAAGCAAAGATCGAAAGTCGAGATCTTTGAGGTTGATGAGGAGGAAAAAGAGGATGATGTGGTGCACACAAATAAGAGACTAGGACCCTCCAAGCGAATTTCAAAGAAAAAAGTGGAAAATATCCACATGACTCATGCTACGTTTGCAATAAATATGGTCATTTCAAGGTCAATTGCTATAACAAGAAGAAGTCAGGAAATTTAAAATGCCTAAAATAAAGACAAGAAGAAAATAGAATTCACGACTGTCGTAGAGTGCAACTATGTGGTCTGCAGACCATGACGAGTGGTGGATTGACTTTGACGCAACTCGTCACATTGTGAAGATAAAGGAGGAGATTGTGGACTTCAAAGAGTTGAAGAAATGCGAATAGAGGATCTTCATGAGGATCAACACCTACGTGGATGTTGAAGGCGTTGGAACATACATGCTTGACCTGTGCGATAACATAATGGTACTTAAGTATGTACCATATGCTTCAGGAATACACCGGAACCTCGTCAATGTTCCAGTACTGCTCAAGAAAGGCTCTAAAGTTCGTTTTTATAATAAGCATGTATCCATAAAGAATAAGAAGGTCTATGCCATGGGAAAATTTGTACCTGAACATGACCTGTTTTGATTTCCTGTAATAAATTCTAGCGAATCAATGATTGTGATTTTTGAGTACTCTGTGTTATTTATCATATTTTGATTTATGATGTATGAGATTAGGTCATCTAGGAAATTTCAAAATAGATCAAGACCAAATATGATCTTCTACCTAAGATTACGGATGCAAATGCATTGCCCTGTGAACATTGTTTGACTGGAAAAATGGCGAGAAAGCCCTTCTCGACATGAATTCGGTCAAAGGAATTATTAAGCTCGATCCAATCAGATATATGTGGACCATTGATTGTCAGCACACATAGAAATAAGGAATACTTCATAACATTCATTAATGACTATTCTAAGTTCTCTTATGTCTATCTCTTAGGAAGAAAGACAGAAGCCTTTGAAACGTTCAAGAGATACAAGATAAGAGTAGAGACAAAATTGGGAAAACTAATTAACACCCTTAGGACTATTAGAGGTGGAGAATATACCTCAATGGAGTTTGAGTACTACATTCATGCATGCATTTGTAGGTAGGCTACAATGCCTTATACACCACAACAAAATGGTGTAGCTTAAAGAAAAAAGAACTCTGATGAATGCAGTTAGGTGTATGTTGTCACACTCAGGTCTCTCAAAGAAATTTTGAGGAGAAGCAGTGTTGACAACTAATTACATACAAAATCAGATTCCCACCAAGTCCGAAGAATCAACAACATATGAAATTTAGAATGGCAGGAAACCCGAGTTGGATCATCTTAAAAAACGGGGATGTGTTGCACATGTGTTGGTCCGAGACAGCTTAGAGACAAGCTAGACTTCAAGACATTAAAATGCAAATTTATTGGATATAGTGAACATTCTAAAGGATATAGGTTCTTCCATGAAAGTAAAGGTCTAATCGAAAGTCGTGATGCAAATTTTCTTGAAATTCATCAAGAAAAGGAACTGGAAGTATTTGAATCAGATCCTTTGATTGTCTTAGAGGATAATGGGGAAACTTGAAGATAAGACAAGAATTAGTAGATGATATTGATCATCAATATATATATATATAAAGAATGAACTTATGATTAATGGTGATCCTTTAAAGGAAGTGGATGAACCCACACAACACACGAGTTTAATCGACAACAAGAGACCCATAACACAACCCACATGGATGGAAGAGTATCATTTTTATGGATGTGAGCATCGTATTACACTGTAGACGATGATGTAGCAGACTGTATAGATCACATATCCTTTAATGAAGTAATGGCTTCGGACGAGTAAGAATCATAGATGACCACCATGAGGGATGAGTTGGACTCAATTAAGAGAAACAATGTACGTGACTTATGTGATTTTCCAAAAGGTCGACAATCCATAAGATGTAAATGAATATTCAAGAAAAAAGTGCTGAGTTGACGGCATTGTTGATAAATACAAAGCAAGATTAGTTGCCAAGAGTTATATTTAGCAAGTTGGAATAGTCTTCCAGGAAACCTACTCCCTGCTTGTTGGTGACATGCAATACAACCGAAGATATAAAAGAGACAATAATCAACATGATTACCAAATCATACCTTAAGGGTATCATGCAATCAGTAATTGATGCATGACTCTGATTCACCAAGCATTACATTGTATTTACATCAGGGTTTAAAAAACCGGACCGGACCGGCTGGTCGGACCGGTTGGACCGGGAACCGGCCCCGACCCGGTCGGTTCGGCCGGTTTTAGGTAATTAATTTTTTTAAAAAAAGAAAATAAAAAACCGGGTCAGACCGGTGGTCGGACCGGGTTGACCCGGGCGGTTGGACCGGGTTGACCCGGAATGACCCAGATTTGATGGTTTAGTATATTTTTTAAAATAAAGGTTTAGATAATGAAATAATAGGGTTTTTATCACTTGTACCCTTCTTAAATTCTACAATTTCAGTTACATCCCTCTCTTTTTTAAAATATAACTTGTGCCACTACTTTCTTGGGGTAATTTTCTAAAAGCAACTATAAATAAATTATTACAATATTATATTCATATATAATGCTAGAAAATGTGACTACCTTTGTAGAGTTTTATGCAAAATAGACAATCATGTTTTTATATTGAAAGATTTGACATTTTAAATGATTATTTCATTGATATATAAATACATATTTACATATATCTATCTGGTTTTATCGGTTCAAAAAATCGGTTCGACCGGTCCGACCAGTAAATTAAGCCCGGTCCGGTTTTTTCCGAGTCGATATGAATGATGATGTCATGCTGACATCATCACCGGTCCGACCGGTTTAGACCGACAGTCCGACCCGGTCGGACCAAACCGAAGACTAACCGGTTCAGTGTCCGGTCCGGTTTTTAAAACCTTGATTTACATCTTTAGCCCAAAATGCCTTATAAAGTACAACATCTGAGAGCATTTGCACTCATTTTTTACGAATAAATGTTGTATGTTGTTGACATGGATTGTATGAATAAAATGATGGACATGTTATGAATGAAATGAAAAAATTTTGAATTCATGCCTTTCATGTTACTCCTTTAGATTATTGTGTATTTTTTAATGTGGAATGTATGTGCATGGAATTGGGTTACCGAGTACCTGGATCGTATGGGGATAGACATCGTGCTTAGGAGAGAAGAGAGGAAATGGAGCAGAGAAATAGAGAGAGAGAACAAAGAAGATTGATGGAAGAAAAGAGATGGGGAAATAAAGATTAAAATAAAAGTTAATAAATAAAAAGTAAAATAAATTAAAAATTAAAACAACTTAAGTATTGAATTAAAGTAAAATAAAAATATTAAAATCAAATAAAGATAAAAAGTAATGAAGAATTAAAAAGAGTTATTAAATGAGTCAAATTAAAAAATTGTCAACACAAAAGTTGCTCATCTCAATGAGATATGCATTTTTTGTGAAAGACCCCAAAAAATATTTTTGGAGGTACTCTATGGCCAATAAAATACTGAATTTTTGCATTTTATAAATTTTTGTATTTTTTAATTTTATTTTACTTGGTAGATTAATGTATGTAATATTTACATAATTAATTTGATTTGAGGGATTTTTATAGGTTAGAATATGATAAAATAAAAACAACAAAGAGAAACATGTACGAAATATAAATAGTTAGACTTTTATTTTTTTCTCTTGATTTTTCGATTTTCATAGATTTTAATTCTCTATACTGAGTTAGTTAATTATTGAAAGAATAATCTAGAGAAATAATTATGTTACAATAGGTATTATTTAGATATAAATTAATAAGCTCAATCAGAGCAAAAATATTGATTAATTATTTACATATTTTAAACCATAATATTAGTACAATTAATGAATGCTAATTAATTTTTTTAAGTGTTTAATTAGTGATTTATTACGGGAATTTTGCTAGGATATCCGTATAGAGTAGTTGAATCATGGATTCATGGCATCTCAATAACTGGTCGTTCAAGCTACTGGTGCCATAAGAAGGTGGACATTTGAGTATATCTTCACAATACTTACAACTCCTCATTTTTAGGTGTGATCTTCACAATCATCAGCAATAAAGTTTGTCCATACTCATGGTGACTTCCGTGAAGATTACCTATCACTTTTTAAAAGACATGCTAGTGTGAGGGTGCTTTTCCAAGTTAGAACCTTATTTTGAAGTGCATGTCCCCGACCAAGTCCTACAGATCGAGATTATGTACTCAAGTCCATATTATCCTCCGTGCTAGATATCTAATGGTAAAGAGAAAATAATAAGTTAATTTGATTTTCAACTACAAAATGAAGTTGAAAATTAAAATAAATCAATACAAGTTCCACATTTCAATGACTCTATTTTCCATGGCAGTGGAAGTGGTTGGCTAGAATTTTTAAATGAAAAAAATAAATGGAATACGATTGTATTATGCAGCAACAAGATCTAAGAAGAAATATGTTAGAGCTCCTTATATTCAAGGGTTGTAAAAAACAGATGAATCTTATTTCCCTACATTCACTATTTGGGTCAATTCATAAAGAGAAATACAACCATATTAGAAGATGATTTTGGTGAGACTGCAAAGATAAGAAGATGTACTTTTATATTCATCAACGTTCCCGAAAAAACTATGAAAAACTACTTATTCGGATCAAACATAGGAGCAGTGAAATCTTGCACAATAAACAAATTTGATTCAAATGTTATTACAAGTTGTTACAATACCAATAAACAATGATGCATGTTGTTAATGGAACTAAGAAAACCACTCTTTCGCAACTATGCTAGCCACAAAGTAGCAACATCTAAGTAAATTCAAATGACCAAACACACATTTAATCTCTCGTCAGAACTAATCTCTCGATCTTTATAACATTCATAAGTGGAATGAACTCATGAACAAATGTTGTAAATAAACATGGATAAATCAAGATAAGTAGATATAAGCGGAGAATCGTGGAAGAATGATATGAAGTTTGAAAAAAGAATAAGGTGGGTACATATATACCATATGCGTGATATAGAAAATAAACAAAGATGAGCTAAAAGAAGTACCGGGGATCGATGCTACAAATGTCAGATTTCGTCAAGATTTGGTATACTTGAATCACACATGATCTTTGCCTCGACGGGGAGACAAGGTCCCAGAGGTTGATCACGGTTGTTACGCATGGGAAGATGGAGAACAAAGTCATTGTTGGACCACGTTTCCATGACAAACCTTTCCCTCGTACTCGACAAGAAGAGAGAATCACATGGCGAGGGAATGGAGGAGTGAGTGAGGTGGCGATGATTGTTTTGGTAGTAGTGAGCAGCAAGGGCGGGGACATGGTGGCTAGGGCTTCGACGAGCGAGGAGGCGGTGGCGAATGACAATGGTTTCTATGGCAGTTGATGAAGGACCCTAGGGTTTGACTGGAGCATAGAAGAAAAGAAAGCACAGGGTTTTAGCTTTTGGGGCATTCAGGTGTCGCCTCATGGATATTCGAAGCATAATATTAAATTTTACTTTCCAATGAATTTTGATTCCTACAAGTAGCTAAAATCGATACCCTATATCATATTCTTTTCTTGTATTTCGTTGACTTTTCGATCTGTTTGGTGGAATTTTGGTTCATTTATACGAAATTTCCATTCTATCGAATTTGGATGAAGCAAGAAAATGAAATCGAGCCATGTTTGACCGGAAATCTTCCTCATCGACCATTCTTTTATCTAATTTTCAGCTACCTTCGTATAGTCTTTGAGCTCTGTGTATTGGTGTATTACACTGCATCATTTCATATCACAATACAATATAAATTTTCTCATCTATCAAACTATGTTTCATGTTGCTTCTCTATACCATAAGGAGTATGTGCGTCTATGAAAGTGCTAGACTGTTAGGAACATTCCAATTACTGCGAGAGAAGTATCTTCTTGTTGTTATGTTAGATATAAACTGTCTGTGAATGGTACGTAGTTTTTCGATGTTAGTTTATTTATTTGTATCTCTATAAAATATATGTTACGATCATCAGCTCTATAATGGATCAAATAGAAATGCATCTTTGAACAATTCATGTGTTTATGCATGCATGCGTTTTCTTATTTTATTCTAAAAAAAATAATTATTTTATAAGTTGCAAGCTTTTTGGTTAGATACAAATTCTTACGTATCATTCCAATATTCAAATTCTTACACAAAGATGTCATTTTGTTGGTCCTCTTTATTTGTCTATATTTTAATCTATTATCATTGCACATGTCAACATTCTCTTCATGTTAATGAGGTGAAACCGGTGGTGTCTAATTCTAGTCCAAAACTGATTCTAGCTTTGAGTAGCATACTACTACTGTTGGAGAGCGTGGATAATAATTAGTGTAACTTATCACTTTACCATCTTATTATCAGTAAAAAGTGTTCATTTATATCTTTGTTATTTATTAAATTATATCAGGAACCTTAATTTTAGAAAAAAATAACGTGTTTTCAAGCACTTTCTTAAATTTTCGGCATTTTCACCCAAAGTCCACAGAAACTCCATCGAATATCTCTTCCTAGGCTTATCAAAATGAAATCGGGATCCGAGGCTTTAATTGAAGTCCATCGAATGAGGTCCGATCATGATAGGTTACATCACATTGAATACCCGAACCATAATGATTTTTAAGGTGCCAATATTTTTAAGGTTAATACATACATATCATATATCCATCCAACTCGAAATCGATGCCCACCTTTAGCTAGGGAGGAACATTGAGCCGGGCTGGCCCAACACAGCCCGAAGCCCAACCCAAAAAGTCCGGCCCGGTCCAGGTTCAAATGAACATTGGGTCAGGTTTGGGCCCGATATTTAGGCTCAATTTTTTAGGGCCGAGCTTGGGTTTCGTTCGGCCCAGCCCGATCCAACACACGGGCCTGTCCCGAAGGGGGTCCGAATCCTTTCCCACATCCTACACATGAAAACTCTCACATATTCCGCGTGTACTATATTCTTATATTCTGTCTTCACACAATATTATAAATCAAGAAAAGTCAGGCGTGTTATATATATGAGTTGATGATCATTGTATTTTGATTCAGAATTAATTTTCTCAATTAGTCATTGGTTTGGATTTTGGTGGTTATTCTTGAATTTGTTAGTATTTATTTTTCAATCAGAATATTTTCTATTATTGAACATTTACCCAATACAGGTTTTATGCTATTTTGTAGGATCCGGTGCATCCGTTATTGTCAATTAGATAAGTTTGTTTCACTCTTTCATTTTCCATACGCGAGAGACATTCATGGTATCTAGTATTGAGTGCACATGTGTAAAATGAGCAATCTTCGAATTTGATAGAATTGAATTTTGGTTGCTAGACAAGTATCATAGCACATGTTTTAAACAATCTTGGCTTTTGTTACTTAGAGTCAAGATCAACTTGAAACAAAAAAGACTCAAAGTTAATGATCTCTATCGGGTGGAGATGGGCCGACCCGACGTGACCCAAGTCCGCCCCAAAGTAATTGGGCTGGACCTGAACTTGGCCCAAAAAAAATTATAAACCTAAGCCTGACTCAAGACTCGAAATTTTTAAATGGGCTTGAACCTGGATCATTCAAGGTCCAACCCAACTCGACCCATGCTCATCCCTACCTTTAGGACTCGTTTGATTACCGAACTACCCTTAGGTTAACCTGATTTATCCCATGTATTCCTAGGTCATACTTGGATTGGAATTCCATCACAATTAAATATGACATCACATCACATTTCTTATTTCAACTCTCGTAACCATCCAAACAATTAATATTCACAAGAAGTTACCTCATCCCACCTCAGCCGTGCACTGAAACAAACCCATGTTTTTTTCCAAACACAATTGTAGGGTTTTTCGAGAACCTCGACCCGGAACGGTGCGAAGTGCAAACCGACTAGGCAGTAATCGGATCGTTTGAGAATTCTTTCACAAAACCGAAGCCAAAACCCGATTAGACACATACATAAATCGGATCTTATTCTTCTCTGCCCTCCACTCTTTTCATCACATCCCATTCCCAGCCGCTCCCAAATCCATCCCACCACCAGCACTCTCCCTCCACTCTTTTCACCCTTAAACCCTAATCCGTCGTAAGATCACGCGAAGAGGAGAAGCGGCAGCAGTAGAGAAAGAAGAGGAGTACGATGTCGAGCAGCGGCGGAGGGGAGGGGAAGGAGGGTGATTGGGAGTGCGGGAGCTGCCAGAACCGCAACTACGCATTCCGATCGGTGTGCAACCGCTGCAAGCAGCCGCGCCTCCTTGTCGACACCAAGAATCCGGCGGACGCCAAGTGGCTCCCCCGCGCCGGCGATTGGATCTGCTCTGGTATTCTTAATCTCCTCCCTCGCATCGCTGCTTTCCCTTTGATCGATTCATGTTACGTCCCACTGCTTGATTGATGGTTCTCGCGTAGAACCGTCACGAAAGGTCCCCGGAGTACTTCTCTCAAGTGGTCGGATTCTGTTATAAGGTTTTAGAACAAATCATCTGATGCAATCGGAAAGTCGTGTGTGAGGGAATAAGAACGAGATGAGATGCTGAATTTCATAAAAAAACGAAGGGAGAGGCGATAAATGGGGTGGATGAACCTTAAAATTCACGAACTTACCATTTTCATAACTTGATCTTTAGTACAAAGCCCATTTACACAGAGTGGGGGTGGAATTACAAAAAAACGTCAACAAAAGCTAATTGACTCTTAATAAAATGCTTTTAATTTAACTATCTAAATTATCTGTCCAATATTGATATATTAAATTGATCTTAACCCACGCAACCAAACTAAAAGTTCACGGCAGACTGAAATAGCAGAAAAACTGACAAAAATCTCAATTTGATGAAGATCCTAATTTTCGCTTGCATCATCCTCACGTAGTTGCTTTTACCATCCACCTATTGTCAAACGCCTTTGATTGAAACCCACTATTTCATTGTATTTATATTAAACGGCACATAGTATTGCAAGAGTTGCGAAAAGGCCATTGGTGGAAATATGTTCACTGAGGTAGTGGAACTCATGATAAGAAAATGCCTTAACCTCCAGAGGAAAATAAGATGATCCAATACATATGATTTTGACGAGATCCTTTTTATTAACATTGGATGCTGAGTGCATGCTTAATTTTGCAAGAGTGTGCTGAAAACATAAACAAACTAAAAGGATGCCCCTTATGACAGTGTTCCATAGTTAATCAAGGTTAAACAAACTAAACAATTGTCACTCAGTATAGTGCTCCACTAATTAAATAAACGATAATCAATTGTGTCTCTATGCAAAGTTTTTTTGGTATGGAAGTCAAATAGAATGCTTCCCTTCTTTCCACTTAGATTATACACGGGATGGAGCTTGGTTGCTGGACTACTGAAGTAATATTTTTTTGTTAAAAGCAATGTTTTCTATGTCGGCTGTCGGATATATTTAAAATCATGGTGTGTTTCTTTCCCCTCTACATCAAGTAACTTAGAGTACTTGTGTTATTTCTTTTCTGTGTTAAGATCAGAGTTGCAGATTACCGAGTTTTGTGTTGAGTGATAACATCTCTTGTGACTGTGTGTTTCTGTGTCTCCTATCTGCATTTGGGTTGGGATGATTGGCGTGCGTGTACTTGGATCCTTCCCGGTTGCACCATTGGTTGTATGTGTGGCGTGTGAACCAATAGGTTGCAGTAACAACAATTATGCGTCGAGAGATAAGTGCAAAAAGTGTGGCCGGCCGAAGGAGGAATCAGCAATGCCTGCGATTGCAATGCATGGAGCCTCTCTCCCGACTTATGCGCATTATTTTGCCAGGGCGCAAGCGCAAGGACTTCTTGGATTGAGGATGAATTATGGAATGATGAATGGTGCTGGTCTTCAGCAGGGACTTCCTCCTTATTCTAATTGGCCGTATGGAGGAGCAGATAGGTATGGGCTTCAATCAGGTTCTGGTTGGCCACTTGGCGGAAGTAGCGGCCTGTTACCATATGGTGGTGGGAATGGGAGTCAGATCGACGCTGTCCCAAAGGATTGGCGAAATGGTGACTGGATGTGCAATTGTGGTTTTCATAACTATGCATCTCGATCTCAGGTTGGCATGCATGTCTTATGCACCGTCAAATTCTTTTGAATATTTTCCATGTATTATTTGTCACATCCTTAAATTTGTTTCATGCATCCCCATGTTTTTAAATTTATAGATTTTTTTGCCTAATTTCATCAGCGTCAGTGGATACTGGAAATTCAATTTAAACGATCATTTGTTTGTAATTAGTTTTATCAGTTAAATCATAATATAATTTTAGGTGGTTGTGAGTGCATGTTATAAAGAGAAAAGTGGAATCAATTATACATGTTATCGAAGAATTTATTCGTGGTTTGAAGGTCTGTTTATTATTTTTATCTTTTATCTTCACACCTTTCTCGCTATTGATGGATTTTCTAATAAACATACCAGCAGTGCTTTGTATTTATGTTTTTTTAAGGTTTATTCTTGTCTAATTATTCCCATGACATGCCCTTCTTAAAAAACATGGCATCCCCCTCTATCTCTTTACATGTGACCGTAAACAAAGGAAGTTATAGAGAATAGATGCTTAAGTGGCATTGAGGGGCAGGTTGGACTATATAGTTGATAAGGCTTAAATTTGCATCCTTTAATTGGAGTCAATATAAGAGTTTGAGAACATGGGCAACCACCATTGTTGTTTGAGCCTGAAAAGAATTTAAAGTTGTACTTTCTAACTTCTCCATGTGGTGGTGATTACATGTCCTCCAAATGGTAGTTCGTCATTTCAAAGCATTTTGTCGAGACCAGGGGAATTGAAACTTACTATGTTTTGCCTTATTAGTTGTACTGTCCTAGATGAATGTCTGGTGAATTTATTTAAGTATCTAATAGTACTATATGATGGTATTGCAATGTGTCTACTGCCCAAAAGACCAGGTTCTTGATTAGAAGCAAAAGCAAAAGATATTGAGACTTGTTCACATTATGACTATTTCCAAGCCAATCATTAACCCAACATGTTACGGAGCAACCATCCTTTAAGGTGAGCCATATTCCAGTAATTATTTTAGGAAGAACAAGATTTGTACCTGGCTAGTTGGTAGTGGATGTGTTTGAGCAAGATGGGGGGATGCGAAGAAATTTCCTAGCTATTTCTCACCAGCCTATATAGCAAATCCTTTCAAGTTCCCAACTCATGGAGACTGATTTTGCCATGACTTTCTTCATCTCCTCGACCTATGGGATGCATTATTCACTCTTTATGGCCCAATCTGCTCCAAAGGACTCATCATAACTACATCCAATGTTCAGTGGTACCAGTGGGAAGCAATCTAATGGAAATAATCACATGAATCACTGAAAATATCCCCTCGAAAGCACCAGTCATCCATCACATGAAAGACAAGAGGCTTTTGAACTAAAGAGCTTGTGTTTTAGCATCTTGATCCAGAGAAACTAGTACACTTGATGAAGTATCTCACACATCAATGACAACCCTAAGTAATACAAGGACATGCACCATCAAGTGGTAGCATGGATTCTCCCATAGTCGTTAAAAAGAGGTTGAAAGGAATGAAAGCCGACTTAGCGTGATTGATCCAAAGAACCGAGAGTTCACTAGAAATACCATGATATGTGTATATCCCCTAACTTCAGTAATATTACATGAAACGAGTATGCATATGCATACCAAAGCTTTTGGATCATGATATCATTAAGCATATAACCAACATCGATGCCTCTTTGGATAGCATGCCCAACAAATGTTTCCAGAGCATCAACCACAATAACAAAAAGGAAAAGGGGTTGGTAATCACCACTGACCAACACCTCTGCCTTATGAGAAGCTCCCTCTAAGATGCTCATTTACCGAAATCAAATGTGATGTGGTAGTGTCTTCACTTCATCCAAGTAATCATTTTGTCAAAGAAACCTCTTTTTACTCACAATGCCTAACCAAAAGTCCAATTCGCTTGATTTTAGACCTTGAAAATATCAACTTTCTGGGTCAACTTTTTAAAACATGCCTTAACTTGATGACACTTCCAATTAGCCATCATTTTGGTAGGCAATACGAAGTTAGAAGTTGTTAGAATCGAGGAAATAATTCCATTCATATCCACACACTTTGTGAAATAAGGTTGATGATATTGGACAACACAGCGATCCTGAAAAACATCCTCTTGTGAGCATGCCTAAGATTTCCACTAGACAGTTGCTCATGTCACATGGGTTAAGCACTCCACAAGTCATCTTGGAACATTTATTATCTAAGGTACCACAGAGAAAGGGATGAGGGCCGACCGATTGGGACTTGGGAGGCAAGAATGATGTTTTATAGATGTATGTGTGTGGCCACAAGTTAAAAAGTTAAAAGCTATCGATGCCGCGTGGAGTGTTAGTGGTATCACACTGCTCTTGCAAGCATGCCTGAGATTTCCACTAGACAGTTGCATACGACACGTGGGTTAAGCACTCCACAAGGCATCTTGGAAGTTGGAACGTCTATTATCTAAGTTACTCGCGGAGAAAGAGATGAGGGTTGATTGGTTGGGACTTGGCAGCCAAGAATGGACTTTTATCGATGTATGTGTGTGACCATAAGTTAAAAGAGTTCAATGCTATGATACTGTAGGGAGCGTTAGTGGTATCACACTGTTGGGAATTGTAATATTTCCAATTGGTTGAGGAGATGATCAATTGTCATGTCACAACAAAAGTTCTAAGAAGGATTTTTGACAATGTTCTTTTAAATATCTACTATGAGGAGGTTTTTGACAAATGTAAACTGTAATCTTCATCCATAATAGAACTGCTGCCTACCACTTTGCCCTCATTCGGAAAGCTATGTGTCGAATTTGAGTTTTGGATTTCAATGCAAAATGTCTCTTCTGAATGACACACGCCTTATGAGCACGAGATTCATCCAATAACATGCATGGCTTGTGGACTCAATATAAGATAAACTGGCAATGGGAAGAGGATATATTGATATAACTAAATTGACATTGAATCACTGGTTGCAGCAAAGGGAGATGTGTAAAACCCATAACATGGTCGAAACCATCATACTAGCTAAAATGCTAGTGGCAGGCATGGCATGCTGACTTTAGTGGCTCAGAATGGTCGTACCTAAATACATGACTTATAAGTTATAAGTGGCAACCAAGGCAATGTTCAGGAGTGCCATGACATGAAGTGTATATGCATATGTATATGCCTACGCAGTAGATTGGAATTGGATGAACCACATTCTCTTCGCAGTGCATTATGCAGCCTACGTCGTGTATTCAGTTGCATATAATGAAAAAACTCTATATTAGATAGCGTTTTTTAGTAAAAAAGGGGGAAGCGCTGTAGAGGTCCCCGCCCTAAGATTTTTCTAAGATGGAAGAGTTACAGAACAACTTACAAGAACTAGGCGTCGAGGAGAGATCTAGTTAAATGGACAACATTCTCAACATAAAATCTATACGAACTAAAAGTCAACCCCATTATGAGAGAGCCAAATTGCCTAGATCACACTGAGTGGGCACAGCAGCTTCGCCATAGATTTGAAGTGGGCTGACAATCAGGGAGCTCCAAAAGTTTTCATGGGAAGAAAGGTCCCCCCAAGGTTTAGAAATGTGGCCCATGCGGCTGCATATGCGGCCGCATATGCGCATGCGGGCACCCAGTCGAACTGCATATGCTATATGCAGCCATATGCTGCTCAAGTGCACATGCGGGGCGCATAAACCGCATATGTGTCCGTTCATGCGGGTTTTCATGCGGCTGGGTCCATTTATGGATCCACGTAGCACCCCACGGTCGCCACCCCTACGCTCACTTCCCTCGATTAGAAAATCCTAAACTCCTCCAGCCTTCGCCCTTACCTCCTCTCGACTTCCGCCCACGGCTGCACCTTCGCCCTTACCCGCTGAACCACGCAACACCACTCCTCCCCAGCTGAAGCGCCTCCAGCGTCTCCTCCTCCCTAGCTGCCACGAGCTTGCAACACCTCCACCCCAGCTCCTCCTGATTTCCGCCTCCGCCTGCGTTTTCGCCGCCACCTCCTTCTCTCGATTTTAGCCTTCTCCCCCTCTTGCTTTTTTGCCCTCTTTGCTTGAACCATACAACAACACCAAGCCACCAACACCGTCTAGTTCCACCCCCAACGACCCATCTTGGCTTCTTCACGGGCCAAAGTACGTTTTCAGCCACCAAAATCCACCATTGAAGGGACTCCAATCATTCTGAACATGAATATTTGTTTATAATATAGTAGTTATTATTTTTATAATGCAACCTTCGTCATTTATTACTATGTTTTTTATTATTATGTTGATAATCTTAGTCATTATGAATTTTTAGGTAATATTTTGTGAAAAAGTTTAATTTTTATAGGAGATTAGGTTACATTTTGATCGTTGCCAAGTGCCAACAATTATACATGTAAGATGTAACCATTTAAATTCCATTAAGTAAATGTTTGAAAATGGAGTGTATCAAGGATAAATTATGGTTTTGTTATTTTTGTAATTAAATTGCCCCCTTGGATAAATGGATTGTTGTACTTCTAATTTTTAGTGACACATTGGCACATAATTTTTATGTCATGTTTAGGTCAATTGTTATGGCTACCTCTTCCAAGCCTACTATGGCAAAATCCACTTGCTATGTTCCACCTGGCTCTATCGATGCGGGGTGGAAATATGCAGATGAGAGGACCGATTCGAACACGGTTGCGTACCGCTTATGCGGCAAGGTCATAAAGGGAGGCATCAATAGAATGAAACATCTCGCACACATCAAGGGAACACAAAGGTGTGTCCAAAGGCTGATGGAGACGTCCAGAAGCAAATTAGAGATTATGTAGAAGACATTATGAAGAAGAAGAATGAGAAAGTTGTTAGTATGAGAGAACTACGGGAGGAAATAACAATCAAAGCATCTGATGGATCTTTTAACCAGCCATATGAAGGAGGAGGTGGTGCAAAAAGACCTTGTGTTTCTGAAGATGATGTGGGTGCAAGTGCAACAATGCGACAGACGGTGATCAAAGATGCTTTAGCGAAAGAGGAGCGTGCACACGCCAAAAAGTTTGTAGCAAAATTCTTTATGATGCTGACATTCCCTTCAATGCGATGACCAAGAATTCCTTTATCCGAATGTGTGAGGCAATTGGGCAATACGGAAGCAGATACAAGCCACCTTCATACTATGAAATTGCAGAAACGTTGTTGATGGAGGAAGTCGATAAAACAAAAGAATATTTAAAGCGTCACAACGAATCGTGGAAGAAGAACGGTTGTTCAATAATGACCGATGCGTGGACTGATATGAAGGGAAGAAGCATTATGAACTTATGTGTGAGCTGTGATTTTGGCACAACTTTCTTGAAGTCTTTGACACATCTGTTGATTCTCACACGACTGAATACATCTCTTCTCTCGTAGAGGACTGAGGAGTGTATCAAGGATGTTGGAGAAGACAATGTTATACAAGTTGTTATTGATAATGCCTGTGCAAATATGGCAGGTGGGAGGCTTCTTAAGACCAAATATCCAAGGATATTTTGGTCTTCATGTATGGGTCATTGCATTGATCTTGTACTTGAGGAAATTGGCAAGGAATCAAAGATAAAAAATTGCATCACCAAGGCTAGAACTCTCACTGTCTTTATCTACAGTCATGCAAAGACTTTGAGCTTGATGAGACAGTTCACCTAGAGGGGTGAAATTGTTCGGCCAGGGCAAATAAGATTTGCCACCACTTTCCTTACACTACAAAGTGCAATGGACAAGAAGGAGAAATTACGATTGATGCTCTCTTCTGGTGAGTGGAGGGAGTGTAAGTGGTCAAAAACTAAAAGTGCAATGCACAACTTTCCTGAAGTCTTTGACACATCTGTTGATTCTCACACGACTGAATACATCTCTTCTCTCGTAGAGGACTGAGGAGTGTATCAAGGATGTTGGAGAAGACAATGTTATACAAGTTGTTATTGATAATGCCTGTGCAAATATGGCAGGTGGGAGGCTTCTTAAGACCAAATATCCAAGGATATTTTGGTCTTCATGTATGGGTCATTGCATTGATCTTGTACTTGAGGAAATTGGCAAGGAATCAAAGATAAAAAATTGCATCACCAAGGCTAGAACTCTCACTGTCTTTATCTACAGTCATGCAAAGACTTTGAGCTTGATGAGACAGTTCACCTAGAGGGGTGAAATTGTTCGGCCAGGGCAAATAAGATTTGCCACCACTTTCCTTACACTACAAAGTGCAATGGACAAGAAGGAGAAATTACGATTGATGCTCTCTTCTGGTGAGTGGAGGGAGTGTAAGTGGTCAAAAACTAAAAAAGATGAGGTGGTTGTATCAGTTTTCCTTAGTTCATCATTTTGGAGCCAAGTATCCTTGATGTTGAAAATCTTCTCTCCACTAGTTTGCCTCTTGTGTGTTGTCGATGGAGAAAGGAAGCCGTCAGTGGGCTTAGTATATGGAGGATTGGTGGATGCAAAAAAAGAAATAAAGGCTATTTTTAAAGATGTTGAACATTCATTCCTACAAGCCCTTTATAGTTGCCATTACCTTGAAGACGAAAGGAAGATTGGATAGCCCCCGCCATCTTGCAGCTTTTTATCTCAATCCCTATTATTTTTACAGGGATAATGATGCAATTTCTAAGGATAGCTTTGCCATTGATGGTTTAATGGAATGCGTGTGGATTTTTTATCCTGAGTTGGAGATTTAGGATGCCATCACGAAGAAAGAGATTCATATTTACATAAGGGGAGAAGGAGCGTTTGGAAAACCGATGGCAGTCAGACAAGGATCCACGAATGATGATGATTTCAATCATGGTATTATATCTCAATCTTATTATCGACTTTAAAGCTCATAAGTTAGATTTACTGGTTTACAAGAAATTAATTGTCTAATCTCTTGAAGCTCATTGGTGGTTGATATATGGTTCTCAAACACCTTATTTGAAAGAAATGGCTTTGAGTTTTCTGAAGTTGACATCTTCTTCTTTTGGTTATGAGAGGAATTGGAGCTCCTTCGCATCGGTATAACTCTTACCATTTGGATGTACAATTGAATATATTCATTGAGTCATTATAATTTATAATTGATCAATTTTACATATTCTTAATGCAGATTCATACCAAGAAAAGAACAAACTAGAAACCAAGAGATTGAATGATTTGGTTTTTGTGAAATTCAATTCAAAGCTGAAGGAGCGTCAATCACTAACTGGGAGAGATCCATTTGTTTCAAAGGACAGAACACATGTTATGGATTGGATTGGTGCCAGTGAAGAAGAAGAAGAAATCTTTCATTGGTTGCAGAAGCAAGTGGGACAGAAGAATTTGTTGGGAATAGAAGGAGCCAAAGGAGTGCAGAAGCTTTGGCAACTTTGGGTGGAGAAGAAGAATTTATGAGTGATTCAGAATGCGAGGATGATATTCCAACAATCAATTTTGAAGATGATTTAGATTGGAATTTAGAAGTCGGTTTATAACTTTATATATTTGAATATTCTACATTCAGAAGCATATTTTGATATCTAAATGAACTATGTAGTTTTTTATTGTGGTGCCTTTTTTATTTTTAAAAGCATGTTTTTATAGGAATTTAAAGGAAACATGTAGTTTTTTTGTCTCTGACATCACAATTAAATATATATATCTTTAATATTTTTAATTAAAATAATGCAAACCGCATAATCTGCATATACTTCCGCATATTCGTTTACTCGCTCAGGACCGATTGACTGAACGAATACCACATATCGACTTTCTGAACCTTGGTTCCACTCGTGAAATGTTCATCATTGCCCAAATCTCCAGATCTCGGAATAAGAATAGAAGAGATGGTTAGATCTTCCACCTCAACGATACACATAGAGTATTAGGTGCCACCCCCTGGATGAAGGACGATCTTCTTGCCTTAGTCAGTACCTGACCTAGCATGTGCAGTCAAAGGAAGCCCTTTATCTTCATCGATGCCCTTGGAGTCCAAATCAAAATGCAGTCCTTGCCTCGATCTCCCTTGGCCCCCCGTCACCACTCGTGAGTGCCCTGTTGGCCTTTATCATGGAGAAGAAGCCATCCTGCTGAATTCAGTGGTGCCACCCATCTGTAGGCTTTGTTGTAGACGCCAACTGCTCTAGCATCATCATTAAGTCACCAAACTGTTGCTTCGAAATCTGAGAGGAGAAACACGACATCCATTGCCTATCCGCTCATGTGTCTCTCACGCACATCTCCTGATCACTCGATAGAGTAAAGAGACAAGGGAAGCGCTCTCGAAGAGTCTCCTTCCCACACCAATCGGAGCAAAAAGGCAACGGAACAGAAAGGATTTACCATCCCCAACATTCGGACGCATCTGCATAGGGAGCTCCTGCCAAACAGAGTAAATACCCTTTCAAAACTAGTGGTGTTGAGATGAAGCCTCCGACTGCTTGATGTAAATGTCCCGAAGAAGCCTACAGGTGAGGTCCTCACCACGGCCTCAAAGCCCCGCCATCAACTTCTTCAGCAATCCCTTATTCATTTCCTCTAGTCTGAGGACGCTTAAACCACCGTGCTCCTTCGACCTTACCGTCTAACAATCCACTAGGTGTAGCCCCTTCGATTTTCCATTGCATGAACTCTAAAAGAAACAATGTATACACGACTCCAAACGATTCCGGATCTTAATCAGCAAAATCCTTAATGGCTTTCATATTTATGCTAGATATTCACATATAACTTAGAGTTTCACATTTATTTATATTGGTAATTTGTATTATTCAGAAAGAATAATGTACACATGCATAACACATTATCATGATTTTATTATCAAAATTTATGTTAAAAGTGTTTGCTTACCTTAACTTTTATTTTGGATTTTGGAAAATCCTCAATAAAAAAAAATATATGTTGATAATGAAATTACCATTTTTTTCAAATTTAAGGAAAATAAACCACACAAACCACTTACTTTCATCATATCACTTTGTATACTGTATAGTCTTTATTGACTAATTTATGTGAACAGATATGTGTAATGCATTTTTGAACCTTAAGCAAAGGTATGATGACCAAAGGAATAATCACATCCCCTAACAAGTCAACATTGAAATTTCTTCAAAAAAGAACAAGTCAACATTGAAATTTCTTCAAAAAAAACAAGTCAACATTGAAACCTAAATCTCTCCTTTCAGTCCAACGATTTTGTAATTCCCACATCTTATGAAGCGATGTTGGTATCTACCACATCTCCAACATCTATTCATCTTTTGAAGCGATGTTGGTATCTACCACCTCTCCAACATCTATGGCCTCTTACAACCATTGCCTCTTTGACATCCATTGCCTATTCGACATCCATTGCTTTTGCTTGAAGAAGAGTCTTGTCAAACATCCATCGCTCAAAGCTTGAACCATCGAGAGAGCAACTTGTAAAGACTTGAGGTCATGGGTTGGAATGTCATTCCTTACAGAAAAGTTGGTGACGAAGTGAAGTATGCGATCCATCCATGAATCGGGGCCTCACCATGGAACCCCCTTGATTTTAAGTTGTCATTAGCATTCGACAACTTCTGAAAGGTGGCATGCCATGCCAATGAGACCTCTAAGTCAACCAAGTAACCTACAAACAAGGACCCATGGACTAGTCTAATGCACTTTTTTATTGAAGGAATGCAATAAATGTTTGACAAGCACGCCGTTAAGAAAATCTGATTTAGTGATGTTTGAAAGGGAGAACATGAACACTTGGCTGACTTAAGGACCTCCTTCGACTTTGATGTCGTGTCACAACGACATGGACTCATCACCTCGATCACAATCATACTAACCTCCTCCTTGCTGTTGCAGCAGCTTCCACATCTTCATTAGTGACAATAAAATTCGATCCCTTCTTACAATCCCTACATCTAGTGATCAAAGGACAAGGTCAATCAACTTGATGACAACAATATCGTATTCCTTTTGATTCGCTAGAGTAGATCACGATGACAGTGTAGAAGATCAGAGTACATGAGGCCTACAAGCACTATCACATACTTAAGCCATCTTTCAATCTTAGTTGAAGGAGGCCAAGGAGGATGAGATGGTTATATTGATATCTAGTGGAACATGTACCTTGATGGATCTACCCAACGATCATAGGGTGGCTGGTCATGGACGAGTGCTCAAAGTGAAGCATGACCTAGTTTGGAACAATTTTAAGAGCAAGGCATTACTTGTTGTTAGAGGTTTACCCTTGCCTATATCGTTGGATTAGTTTGATACGTTCTCTATCATGGTCTTATCCAAGGTTGCAGAAATCAGTAGTCGGTACTGGGTCGGTTGGGTCACTGACTAAGGATGCAGTTGCCTCGGGTGACTAATCGGATTTAGTCGGCCACTAGTCGGTTTTGAATTTTTTTAAAAAATATATAAATCATTTTCATATATATATATATATATATATATATTCTTATATTTGCTATATAAATCATTTTTATACATATAATTTTATATATTTGCATAATATGTAAATTTTCTATACTATCATAACGAAACAAAAGGAGTAATTGACTTTAAATACAACATTAAGCATATTGGAATAAGTTCTATTTTAAAAACAAGCAAAAAATATAAAAACCTCTTTATTAAAGTCAACCTGATTAGTCGGGTGGACTGACTAATGACCGACTGGGCCTAATCGAGTCAGCTATCCCCCCAGCGCGACTTGTCAGTTGACTTTTACAACAATGGTCTTATCTTTGACTCTTCAAGTCCTTTTTGTTGTTGCTATACATAATCTTTGTCATTTACATCAAATCGATGTGAAAAATGCATTCCTCCATTGAAAACTTGACGAGGTTGATGAGGACCATGGAGGAGATCGTTATGTTGATATCTAGGGGAACCTATACCTTGATGGATCCACCTGGGGGTCGTAGGGTGATTGGTCGCAAATGATTGTTTACAATGAGACATGACCTTGATGGAACAATTTCAAGATGCAATGCACTACTTGTCCTTAGATGCTTCACTGATGCAAACGGCTTTCGCGGCGTCGACAAATAATATTTTTTTATTGGTGGATATTTGGTAAAAGAACGAGATGGGTTGAGAAGAGAAAATAGAGGGGTTGAGAAGAGAACTCGTCGGTAACGAGAGGTTGAAGGAGGAGAACCGCGGAGATCGCGTGGAGGGAGAAGAGAAAGAGAGAGGGAGATAACAATCTCAATTTTTCATAATACTTGACTGAATAAAAACAATGGGCTACCCTCTCTTTATATAGGAGAGATGGGTTTACAAAAATAGTAAACAAATCAAAATTGACAACCAACTTTATCCTAATTGGACTCTGACAACTTCCAATTGACCTCTAATTACTCTAATTAGACTCTAACTAATTAATTGACTAAAATTGCAATTAAAATCTACGAAATAAATGTTGAGATCACATGCGACCTCAATTATTCAATTAGACCATTACGACCACTAAAAACGTAAATAAAATTGATTACTAATTAATTAAATAAATGTGGCCCTATAATTTGGGGTCACGCTGCATCAACTCTCCACCGCTTTTAAAAAATTCGTCTCCCGACGAATTGCTCAATGTAGGCTGGGAGATCAAATCTGCAGGTTCCGCCGTCTTCTGGAAGAACTGGTGTGGGGCGAACAACGGAGTCCATACGCGGGCGTAGATGCCGCGGTCGTCGTGGTTGAAGAACATGTGCGGTGCGAACGGTGGCGTCATCTTGATTGTTGGCTCCTTCCCGTGATGTTCAAAAAAATGATGTGGCATGGAGAATAGGGTCCTTGGAGAAGCCATAATGAAGCAATGGCACAAGGAGAGGGAGAGAGGAGATGTGGCTAAGGAATGAAGCCATGGGGTTCTTATATAGGGAAAACCCAAGGTCCTAATCCTATGGGGATAAGGAGGAACCCTAGATTTCCCAATTACAACCCTCTTTTTTAAATATTTCCGCCGCCAGGGGTGTGGGCGTAATTTTTGCACCCCTTCATCTTTCTCTTCTTTCATATTGCTTTGGACCTGTTTGTAAATAGAGAACTTTGGAAGTTTATTCTTGCAATTTTTCCAATTTAATTTCCATTCCCTCAATTTGAGGGATTTGGTTCCCTTTCTTCTCGCCTTTAGGGTTTGGGATCTCGTTTTAGGCGCAGGGGCGGCGGCGGGAACCCTCCAGTAGCTAGCGGCGGGGGTGAGCCGTCGCTGGCACCGCGTGGGCGGCAACTTGGAGCTGGATGGCGGCAGCTCGCGGCTAGACGGGGTGCGTAGAGGCGCACGATGCGCGACGTGGAGTAGCTCTGGGAGATGGTGTCGTTCGATGGCGGCGAGGTGGCCACAGTGCCAGTCGGGGGAGGAGGGGAGGACGCGTGCAGGGTGGTGGGGTCGCGGGAGGAGGGGGGTCCTGGGGAGGTCTGCGGGAGGGAGAGGGGGGCGGAGGCGATGGGGATGAGGGTGCGGGCGTGCGGGAGTGGGGCGCTGGAGGCGATGGGGATTGGTGCCCGTGGTTGGGGCGATGGCGGCGAGGCTTGAGGGGTTGAGGGCGCACGGGGCTGGGGTGGGGCTGACGCGGGTACCTGGGAGGTGGCCGTAGGGGCACGGGGTGGTGGGGAGGAGGAGGGGGTTCTGTGCGGCGGGACGTGCGGGAGTGAGGGACGGCGCTGGCGAGGCTGGGGACGGGAATGGGGTCGTCGGGACTGCGGGAGGGACCGTCGGTGGGGCGGCGCGGATCTGGGCGGTCTGGGGAGCCGCAGGAGGGGTCGGGAGTGCGATTGGGGCCGCCGTTGATGACGGATTCAGATCTGGAATCTCCTGGACAGCGGGCATTTCTTCCTCCACGGGGCGGGTTTCTTCGTCAATCTTTGCGGTAGCGGCTTCAACGGGTGGTGGTTTCGATTGGGCGTCGCGTAGGGCCTCGAAGTTGGCTACAAGGGCCCGAAACTCGGAGTGGATTGTGGTTTGCAAGTGATGCAAATCACGTAACATGCGCTCCGTCTCTTTGTCGTAGTCGTCGTTGGTTCGTCGTTTTCTGTCGGACGAGCGATGGTCCCTTGATGCATGTCGACGCGAATATCTGGACGGATCGTCAGATCGTGGGGACGATCTGTAAACCATGCTCTGATACCAAATGATGCAAACGGCTTTCACGGCGTCGACAAATAATATTTTTTTATTGGTGGATATTTGGTAGAAGAACGAGATGGGTTGGGAAGAGAAAATAGAGGGGTTGAGAAGAGAACTCGTCGGTAACGAGAGGTTGAAGGAGGAGAACCACGGAGATCGCGTGGAGGGAGAAGAGAAAGAGAGAGGGAGATAATAACAATCTCAATTTTTCATAATACTTGACTGAATAAAAACAATGGGCTACCCTCTCTTTATATAGGAGAGATGGGTTTACAAAAATAGTAAACAAATCAAAATTGACAACCAACTTTATCCTAATTGGACTCTGACAACTTCCAATTGACCTCTAATTACTCTAATTAGACTCTAACTAATTAATTGACCAAAATTGCAATTAAAATCTACGAAATAAATGTTGAGATCACATGCGACCTCAATTATTCAATTAGACCATTACGACCACTAAAAACGTAAATAAAATTGATTACTAATTAATTAAATAAATGTGGCCCTATAATTTGGGGTCACGGCGTCGCACGGGAAATAATTTGAACGGTGGAAAAATATTTGGTAGAAGAAAAGGGAGGGGTTGAGAAGAAGAACTCCTCTGGAATACGAGAGATTGAAGGAGGAGAACCGCAGAGATCGCGTGGAGAGAGAGGGAGAGGAGAGAGATAAAATCTCAAATTCGATTAATAATTGACTGAATAAAAACAATGGGCTACCCTCTCTTTATATAGGAGAGATGGGTTTACAAAAATAGTAAACAAATCAAAATTGACAACCAACTTTATCCTAATTGGACACTGACAACTTCCAATTGACCTCTAATTACTCTAATTAGACTCTAACTAATTAATTGACCAAAATTGCAATTAAAATCTACGAAATAAATGTTGAGATCACATGCGACCTCAATTATTCAATTAGACCATTACGACCACTAAAAACGTAAATAAAATTGATTATTAAGTTTTTGCTCCCCTCAAGATTCGAAGACTCCCCTCAAGTTTTTGCTTTTGTGGAGGACTTGGGGGAAAAGATGGCGTTAGCGGGAGCTGCAGCGGCGGGCGGTGGACGCAAGAGCTCTCTGAAGCGCGTATGGCTTCCAAAGCGCTCCGGCTATCGACACAACGAGCAGACTCGTGACACCCGTCAACCGGTCCTGGACTCACATGTCGCTGTCGAAGACGAAGATATCAAGGGCGGATGGGTAAGGGTATCTCGATCCAAACCCGGCAGACGGTGTTTTAGATGTTCAGAACGTGGTCATCTGGCGTCTGCCTGCATGGCGCCTCCGCGATGCTTCCGATGCGGCCGGATTGGGCACCGATCGTTCTCATGCAGGGAATCATCCTTGGATTCCAGACGGCCGAAGATGTCTTCTCGTACGGGTGTCCCCCCCAGGGCGAAACCTTCTTCGGCTTTTAAGGACGACCGCTCATTTGCTCAGGTGGTTTCGCCAACCTGTGCTTCGGCTTCGACAAACTGGAAGACCACCTGTTCCGCGTCACCCTATGGATCAGGTATGCCGGTTACTCCCTCCCGTCCAGCGATACTTGAACAGGCATCTCATCGCTGGGGCCCTCATCGGACGAGCATTCATTCTTCCCCTGAACTCGGGGCTCCTGCGGCGACAGCCACTCCCTCATTGAAGATGCCAGAAGCAAATCTCGAGATGGTGATCGGCGTGGTGCGTCGGCGGGCCTTCGACAGAGAGGCGATACGAGCGGAAACTTTCCTCCTCCTTGGCGAGGGCTTCGTCGGTGATTTCTTCTTTCTGGACGACAACCGCTGCTGTGTTCGAGGACTTTCCCTGGAGCAACGGGAAATCCTCATCTCTCGCTCGGACTCTTCGGTGGTTCTTTGGCGTCGTCCCCGGGTGGCAGATGGTGCATCTCTTTCCTCAGAGATATGCGTTGTGGAGGTTCGAGGAGTTCCTTTCCTGTCCCGCTCGGCGCACTGCCTTTCCAAGGTAATCCGAAGTTGGGGTCAAGTTCTGAATATCTTGGACGATGGTCTCTCCCCTGGCTCTGACTGGTCATGCACAAGGATCTTGGTCGAATGCTCCGCCAACCTATCACGATCCATGGCTGGTAAGACATTCTCGGAGATTTTGGACCTGGGAAGATGGTCCTTCAAGCTGGAATTTTTCTTTCCGCCGCCGGCGGCTTCGGCAATCCATTCCGATGCCGGGAACGTTTCCGTCAGCTACATCGACGGTTCGGCTCCCTCGGGCCACGTGGCACCCTCGGCTCTTCACCTTCGTCGGGCCACGTGGCACCCTCGGCTCCCTCGGGCCACCTGTCCTGGATGTTCCCGAAGCCATACGGATTCATGACGACTCTTCACCTTCGTCGGCGGGGCCTCGCTTCTCGTGCGCATTTGGACGGATGCCTCTTCACGTGCCGAGGGGCCTATTCGAGGAGAATCCGCTGTCAGTGGAGGTTAATGATTTTATTCCAAAGTATGGCGGCCCATCCCCAACTCTCGATGTGGCGATTCAGATCCCCACTTTCGGGTCGGACCCTTATCGGGCCCTGAAGTGGGTCGGCAATGAGCAGACAATATTCGAGGACTCCATTATCTATGTTGAAGATATTCCATGCCCTTCTCCTATCTCGGCGGTGCCTTTCTATTCATCGGACTACTACGAGGACTGGAGTCCCTCTTCCTCAGCTTCTCCGCCTTTGCTGCCTGCAATGGGCCCGGGCTCCCCACGATCTGACTCAGAAATCGGTAAACAAGATATCATTTATCTTTATGACAGGACGACCTATTCCTTTGGGATTTCCAGGTCCTATGATGATCAAGGGGAGTCTTCTTCGAGAGCCTCCCGAAGTTCTGATGCGTGGATTTCTGGGAATGCAACGGATGCCTCCCCGAATCGTTTTGGCATGATATATGCTCGGTGCATGGGCCTCTCCTCAGAAGGAACCTCTTCGCAGACGCTTCTGATATCTAGGGAGGCGGTGGCGGAGGCGGCGGGACTTCGCCGTATGGACCAACGCCGCGCCTAATCAGGGGACTTCATTCGACCACTTTTTGGGGATTAATTTTTGTAATATTTAATGAAGTTACTCTCTTGGAACGTTCGTGGAATGGGTGACCCTTTGCGTCGCAGGGCCTTGGGATCACGTTTGGTAGATTGGGATTGTGATATTGCTCTCATACAGGAATCAAAGCTTCAAGGCCTGGACGACGCCCTATGGAGATCGATGGGAGCAGGTTTGATGGATTCATTTTGTGCTTTGGACGCGACTGGTTCTTCTGGTGGGGCTATTGTGGCTTGGAGATCTTCAAATTTTACAGTATCCGCTTCTCGCATGGGAAGACATTCCATCTCTGTAGTCCTTTTGCACGTGGCCACTAACGTGTCTATGGCGGTCTCATGTATTTATGCGCCTATTTGTCACCTTGCGCGTCGAGAATTATGGGAGGATTTGCGGGACGATGCGGCGGCACTTGGGGATATCCCGTGGCTTTTGGGGGGGGATTTTAACGTCACTATGCTCTCAAACGACCGCCCCCGAGGTCGGGGGGGAAGGGACCCCGGCTCTATCGACTTCCTGGATTTCTTCAACGACTTGGCTTTGGAGGACCTGGTAGCCTCGGACATCAGATACACATGGCGCAATAGCTCCTCTCGATCGCGGATTGACCGGTTCCTGGCTAATTCTCGTTGGATGGAGGCATTCCCGCTGTGCTCGGTGACGTCTCGGCCTCGGTCTTTCTCGGATCATAGCCCCATCATTTGGGACTCGGGCGAATCATCTCGTCCGCGCGGCATCTTTCGATACGAGAAGAGCTGGCTTATGGAGCCTAATTTCAAAGAATTAGTTCGAAATCACTGGTCACAAACATCATTCTCGGGTAGCGCGGCTCACCGTTTCGCCCTCAAACTCTCATCTCTAAGGCGGGTCCTTGCGAACTTTAAATTCTCCACTCGTATGGCGAGGCGAGCGGTCCGCAATGAGGCCGAGGCGATAATTATTAGTTTTGATCGCTTGGAAAGTAACAGGGAACTTTCACAGGAAGAACTAAACGAGAGATCTGCCGCGGCTCTGACCGTTCAGGAGGATGACAAGAAAAAAGCAATTGAATGGAGACAGCGCTCGCGACTTCGATGGCTCAAAGAGGGGGACGCCAACACCGCCTTTTTCCATCGGGTCGCTAGCACTCGCAAACGAGCTAATCATATCTCTTCCATGGAGATTGGGGACGCCAGCTTTCAGAATGAACGAGACTTGGGTGCGGCACTGGTTACTTATTTCAAGAACTTCTTCAATCGCCCCCCCTCCTCTCAATGGCATTGGACGGCACCCGGGGCCCCCTCCATCTCTGACACTGATGCATCTAATCTAGCTCGCCCGATATCTATGGAGGAGTTAAAGAGCGCGGTTTGGGACCTGAACGCCGATGCTTCCCCTGGTCCCGACGGTTTCCCTATCTCTTTTTATAGGGATTTTTGGGACGTTATCGCTGGAGACGTTTTGGCTGTGGCTTCTGAGTTTTGTGAAGGTAATCGGGGATTCAACAGGGTTAATCGGGCTTCCATTGTTCTCATCCCGAAATCACAGGGCGCTAGGCGTATCGACGAATTCCGCCCAATTGCCATCTCCAACGGTATTTATTTGATCATTGCGAAGGTGTTGGCTCGTCGATTAGCGCCATTGCTTTCTTCTATCATCTCCCCTTGCCAAGCGGCCTTCGTTCAAGGGAGGCAAATATCTGACGGCTACGCCCTTGCCTCCGCCATCATCGATAGCTGGCACAGAAGCGGAACGAAGGGAGTACTGTGGAAAATTGATTTTGCTAAAGCATATGACTCCTTGGATTGGCGCTTCTTATGGTCGGTTCTCAAGTCTCGGGGATTCCCCCCCCTATGGATTTCCTGGATCCGTAGATGTGTGACCACGGTCTCCTTCTCTTTATTCCTTAATGGTCGACCATCTGGGAATCTATTTCAACCACGCAGGGGTGTTCGCCAAGGATGCCCCCTTGCCCCGCTCCTCTTCGTATTGGCGGCTGATGTGTTGCCCCGCATGATCCAAGGCGTATACGAAGCTGGGTACACTCGTGGCTGCTCGCTTGGTGATCTTCATATCCCGCTGATCCAATACGCAGACGACACATTATGCTTTATTGAAGGGGATCAGATGCAATATTCCGGAATGGCAACTACTGTACACTTATTCTGCGAAGTATCGGGGCTCCGCATCAATGCGGCCAAATCCAAATTTGTGCCCTTTTCTATATCAAATCTGGAGATCGAGGATTGTTCATCCATATTGGGGGCCCCGCTCGGGAACCTTCCTCTTGAATACCTGGGATTATATCTCACTGTGGGTCGGCCGAGGCTGCGTGATTACCAAAAGGTGGTGGAGAAGGTCGAATCAAGGTTGGCTGGATGGCGTTCTTCACTGCTCTCTCGGGGTGGTAGACTGGTGCTTATCAAATCCGTCCTCTCCGCTATTCCTATCTATGTCCTGTCATCGCGCGGTCTGCCTAAGGGGATTAGGATGCGCTTGGACAAATGTATGAGGGGCTTCTTTTGGGCAAGGAACGGGACTGCAAATCGGGGGACGCACCTGGTCGCTTGGGAGGACATCTCGCGTCCTAAGCGGCTAGGGGGTTTGGGCGTTCGGCGGCTGGATATAGTGCGGGACGTTTTCCTTCTTAAATGGGCGGCGCGGCTCCTGGGCCGTGAGGAGGGCTTTCTTGTTCAATGCCTTCGCAATGCGGCGGGGAATGCTCTTCTCTCGGTCTTTGATGGTAGATCACACTCTCAATCACCCATCTTCTGGCGCGATGCCTTCTCCGTCTTCAACCGCTACCGCTCCTTATTCCGACCATCTCTGGGCGATGGCTCTTCCTTCAGGTTTTGGTCCTCGGACTGGTCTGGCAAAGGTATATTCATGAACATTTTTCCAAGATTATATGCGCTAGCCGGGGACAAGGCTGCATCGGTCGCCTCATGCTGGTCCAATGGCTCCTGGTGCCCGACTCTGGTGGACTCTCTCTCATCTCAACGCCTGAATGACTTTTCTGCTTTGATGTCTCTGCTCGGGGACGCCCCTACTCCATCGGGGGGGCGAGATCACTTCTACTGGTCTGACGGGCCTTTTTCGTCGTCAAAGGTTTATTATGCCCTTTTCCCCACCGGTGGCCAGCCGGAGGTGACCTTTCTTAACCACTGCAAAATCATATGGGGTCTCAAGCTCCCGGAAAGGATTGGGATCTTTTGGTGGATCCTTAGGCGCGGTCGACTTCCCACTCGCAACCGATTGGTGGCAATTTCGCCGGCAATTAACACATCTTGCGGCTTGTGCGACGCGGCTGTTGAGACGGCGGAGCACCTCTTCCTACACTGTGACCGTGTGCGGCCTCTATGGGAGGACATTGCGTGGCTGAATACTTCATCGATGGCATCCTTTTGGGAAAGTATTGAACGCGCCGCAAATCTGTCGAGGGCGCAGAGGCTGATCCCCGTCGCGCGCATATGGTGTATATGGCTGGCGAGGAACAAATTTATATTTGCAGGACAGAGATTCTATGTAGAGAACATTTATATTGACGCTAACCGTTTCTGTTCGGAGTGGTCTATCGGGTAGTGCGTATGGATTCGGGGTGTATGACTTCAATTTTGATAGCATCCTCCCCTTTTTTATCTTTTTACTACACTTGTAAGTACCTTTTCTCTCTTTTTCCTCAATAAATAAATTGGGGCGAACACCTACAGGTGTCTCCCCCTTTTGGAGTGTCAAAAAAAATTGATTATTAATTAATTAAATAAATGTGGTCCTATAATTTGGGGTCACGCTGCATCATTCACCCTTGCCTATGTTGGTGGATTTCTTTGATGCATTTTATATCATGGTTACATTTATGACTCTTTAAATCATTTTGTTATTGATATACATAATCTTTGCTCTTTATATCAATTGAATGTGTAAAATGCCCTCCTCAACGGTTGAGGAATGTCTTTGGTGGCTCTTATGTTTTGTTCCATATCGTGTGATGTTGGGAGTTTGGTGTCTTGGTGGGGCTATATAAAGAGGCTCACACCCAATGTATCCCCTGAGAGAATTCAATATAAGAATCAACCCTTATTGACATTCTCATGTGGTTTCACCTCGCTCCTTAGTGAGTATATTCACATAAAATCAAGACGACCCATGCACACATATCCTCTTGTACACGCAACTCCCCGGACATTGCTCTGGACACCCAACAACTAACAATCGGGTTTAGACTCCATCCTCGACAACCATGCACGAATTGAGTTCCACTATTCCTCCAAGCGGTAGCAGCAACTGCCCATGCGTGGTCTCCTATTCTTGATGATGAATATTGACCCTGTAATACCTTCCAAATCTCTATCTCCGACGATACCATCTTTGATCAGATGCGCCTAGGGCATCCATGGCGACGCTAGACAAAGTCTTCAAGCCTCTGAGCCCATCGCAAGAGATCCTTCTCTGATCCATTGCAACAGTGGCGATTCGGGAAGAAGCCCCGTCTTTAACTCCTGGTCGCATATAGAGCATCCTTGCCACAACTCCATGTGCATCAATACTGGCGTCCTCCTCCGCAATCTTTAGAGGAGGCGATGCCATCTCTGTTGTTGCGAGGACATGTTCTCCTCTTTGAAACCCTACTTCCATTTTTATAAAGAAGGGGAAGTTGCTTTAATTTGTGGCTTGGTTTTTTTATTTCTACTTTTAGGCCTACTGGTTCACTGTTGTACTCTGTTAAAGGCAACAACAAAACAAAAGAGAAGTATGTTACGATGAAAAAATGGGCTTAAAAGGTGGGGATCGACCCATAAAAACATGCAAAAAGAGATGCCAAGGATGTTGGGCCCAAGTGGGTCTCCATTATTTGCAAAAATGGGGAAAAGAATGGCCTGACGTGAACAAATGAAAAAGGAGAATAAGCGAACAATGAACTTTAGTGTGTATGGACCTTCATACATAAAGTCAAGTGATCATGAACTCCACTACACATGTATATTCCCATGTCAAGTTCCAGTGAACACCACATATGGATATTCCGATGGTATTTATTGTTAGGTCTTTCAGTGATATGGAGATGGAGCAGTCTTCAGTGAAGGAGACATGTTGTGGTCCGAGTTCTCTCTGTGGGAGACTCGTTTAAGCCAGTTCACTCTTCAGTCTCTAGTTCATCCTCATCGGCATGGCATGTGAAGCAATGTCCTCGACGCCAATAGATAACATGCGTTGTGCTGATTTTGTCTTTAACATCATGTAGTTTGTATGCGAGTGAGTATTTTCCTTTTGTTTGTCCAAGCTGAGCATTGCATGCTCTTGCTTGAAGGGCGATGTTGAATAATTTCTTTGACAAGGAAGGTCGTATCGATATCGATATCGATATCGTTTCGGTCTGCCCGAAAATGGATATATCAGGATATATTATCGATATAATCGATGATATCGGTGGAAATGTCATGAATGACTCAAAAGGCCATTTTTATCAATTTTTTCAGAAATTAAGATAATCCAGGATATTAAAACAACTAATAACCTATAAATACACACTTATGTCACACATATCGGTCATTTATAGCCCATATATCGCATATATTGATTATATCGAGCATATCACAGATAATGTTTATTCCTGACCTATAAATATCGGAAATGGATTCCATTCAAGTTCTTATAACATAAATAACTTGCAAATATACACTTAGATGACACATATGACCATTTTGTGAAGACTATGGTCCTTATATTGCACATATCGCTGGTACTGTTAGTTGTTGACCTATATGTATTGAAAATGGAGTTCATCCAAGTTCTTAGATCACTAAATAACTTACAAATATACTCTTAGATCATACATATCGATCATCTATGAGGCTTATATCACATATATCGATCATTTCGAACATATTTATATTCATGTTGATTCTTGATTTATAGATATTTTTTGAAGAATTGACTTATAGATATTGGAAATGAATTTCATTCAAGTTCTCACAAAATAAAATAACTTGCAAATATACACCAAGTTGAATAAGCATTGTATGCACCCTCCTGTCGCACCATACCCTTCCAGTACGAGGGTCTTGCTAGATATGTGTGTTTTACTACTAGGTGTAGTTAGATATGTGTTTTAATACTCGGTGTAGCTAAGTAAGTAGTGGAATCAATCCTGCAGGAATAATAACATTGATATATAGAGATATTGACGATACATCAGCGATATCAATTGATATTCGGGATTTTTTGTATTGAATCCAATCATTTTTTTACTAATATGAGCCAATATGGCGATATATCGCTGATATCCTTGTAAAATGATATGCTGGGTGACATCGAAACCCCTTCCCTGTCGAAATCGATATAGCGCCGATATATCTTCGATACGACCTTCTATGTTCTTTGGTGGCTCACATGTTTTGTTCCACATCGTGTGATGTTGGGAGTTTGGTGTCTTGATGAGTTATATAAGGAGCCCACACCCTTTGTATCCTGTGGGATAATTCAATATAAGACTCAAACCTTAGTCGCGTTTTCCCATGGTTTCAAACTTTCATCCTGCTCCTTAGGAAGTACGGTTCCACGAAAAATCAAGATGTTTATGTTGTTTATTTTTCTTGTATCTGATTTTGCTTCTGCATTTCATATTCCAGTAGCTATCTAGACGAGGTAGCCAATATGCAAACCACAACTCAAATTCGAGCTTCTAGAGGAGTGGTTGAAGGTTTGTTTAGTGAATGTCATATATGATATCGATCCAAGTCTTGACACATGGTTTCAAAAGCTCTCAATGATACTAGAGAGCAAGTAGTTTGGTTGATCACCCTTTAGACCATTCGCTTTTTAGTCTAAGGATAGGTAGATGCACTGTAAGTGTGTTGGTCATTGCAATCGGGAAAGTTAATCAATTTGTGAATATGCCCACAAATAGGGATGGGCATTGTGTTGGGCCGGCCCAATGCAGAATCGCAGCTCACGATCATGACCAAATACCCAGCACAATTCATATCGGGCCATGTCCATGCCAAAAATTAGACCATTAAATAAATGGGTCAGACTTGGGCCGACCTTGGCTCAAACCCAATTGGCTCGACCAGATAAGGTCCCAATAAAGTGTCCCATATAACAATCCATTTTTCCATATTATTATGCAGTTCATTATATTTCCATCTATCTTTACTAATATCCATAATTGTCCACTCTCTTCTCTTAAAATAAATTCGTGATTAAGCTTCTCACATTATCAGCGTCAAAAAAAAAGCTTCTCACATTATCTTCATCATGTCATCACTTTTCTCAATACATTACGAGTATCACCTCTCTCGTTGTTCCGTCTGTGTGTATCTAATATAGTACATTCTATTTTATTTGTGAATCGTTCGTTATGAATCAATGCTTCATATACAAATAATCATCGTATATCCATTCATCCTCATTGTTCCATCAATTGCATAGATACCTTCAATCACCCATTTTCCTTATCCTCACCATCCATTTTTTAATGGGCTGGCCCGACCCATACCTGAGCTCTTATTAGTTGGGTCTGATCATTTATTGTCTGAGTGATGAAAAAATTCTGGACCTCAGCCCAGCCTATGACCCATTAAATTTATTGGTCCTTGGGCCGGGTCACCTTGAACATGAAGGAGCCCAGCCCGATGCTCACCCCTACTTATACATGCTTAGTGGGACTCATCCATGATGTATAAAGCTATCATCAGAAGCTATTCTTTCCCATGGGGACATTACTGGGTGTTACATCATATCGTGCTGCATATTATACAGAAACACATGATAATATCCTGTTCAAATGTAGAGAGAATACTTAGCGGTGGTTCATGTCTTCATGCAACAACAAAGATGCATTGGGTTTAGGCTGCACTTACTTGCTTCTTTCTCCAGATAGAGTGATGCAGTTTGAGATGCGAAAAGACAACTATCATGCTCATAGCAAACTACTCTATGTTACATGAGAGAGCTGAACATGTAGAGGATGATTGCCACTTCTCTAAGGATTGTATCTAATGAGGACTTTTACATGGTTTTCAGTGTTCTTTTGTCGAGGACTGTAGATCTCTTTACCCATGCAACAGTATAACAGTGTTCCATTCTTTGCCATTGGATACGCTACCTTTAATCCACGTGTTATCCCTATCTTTAATTTAGCACTTAATCTTATAAATAGGTTAAATATTCCCCTTAACAATTGAAATGGGGACCTGGAAGCCAACTTTTCCTTTTTTTTGGGTTGTCTTCCATCTTTTTTAGCTATATGGTAAGTAAGTTTATTGGCTTTGAAAAGGTTTCATAGTTTTTTATGTTATTGTTGAAATCAAATAGTTGAATGCTTCTATTTGTTTAAAATCAAATAGTCGAATGCTTCTATTTGTTTAAAATCAAATGGTATCTTTCTATTTGTTTTTTATGGTAAGTATGTTTTATTGCTTTGAAATCAAATAGTTGAATGCTTCTATTTGTTTCAGTTATTGTATTTCTCAGGTGCAGAAGTTAAGAAGAAAATTTCTTGTGGTTGGATGGCTGGCAACATTTCTGCTTATTTTAAAACTATACCATCATCAGTAGAAATCACACATTTCAGAATATATTGACTTCGTGCACGCTTCTGTCATTTTATTACCGCATTCTAATGAGTTAGTTCATTTTTATTATACTGAATTTATACATTTTTCTGACTAGTGCAAGAAGTGCGATGCACCTATACCTTCGGGAGTTCCTTCAGCCGCAGCATCTACCGCTTCTGATTTATTTCCCGGTACTTTTTTTTGCCATATTAGTATTTCATGTATCATTTCTGTTGCTGCAATCATTTCCAGACAGGGTTTCATTCTTTGTAGGGCCTTCTCCTCCTTTTGATAACTAGATTCAATACACATGTTTTGCAGTGATATTCATGATTTTTTTGTTATCATAATTAACTGAAGCTAACTTAAGTACTCGGTGCTTATTCTTGTTTTAATTTGAGGTGCTTTTATTGATGTTGTTCAGCACTAGGGACGAAAAGATTAGCATCCGAGGAATTTGTTAAGGAATGGGATAATAAGAGGGCTTAATGCGGGGGATTACAGCAACCATTTCCTGGTACCTGGAATATTTTACAATTGCAAATTATTTATTCATTTCATTGTAACTGCTAAGTTTATCCATGTTTAACAACCATCTATCTATTGTCATGTATTTGCAGGCAAATAGGCAGCAAAATCCCTACGACACGTTTGAGAAGTTTACAGGATCTGGTGATGGACAGTTTTCTGGATTCAGTTCCAAGTATTTAGTTAGGAATTCTACCTCGCAAATGCATTCACCACACCAATCTATGATGGCCACTCTCCCAGGAAAAGGGCAAGTGTTCTCTTTTTTCTGCTGCATGGCTTTTATAGCAGATGTCACTGTTTGTGTATTTAGTATCTTTACATGATTCCTTAAGGTTTTTATTTCGATGCCTTCATCATGGGGTCACGATTGGTTCCTCCAGTTTTCTAATTAACAGCCTAACATTTGTTTTTTTTTGTTTAGCTTATTGCTGTTACTGTTACCTGAAGGTTGTTATTACCACAATTACTTCTGTAATGAGAACCTTTCAATGGCATCAAATAAAAAAAGAGAACCTTTCAAATAGATTCTTTCAAAAAAAGTTTCCCACTTTTTGCAAAGGCGACTTACAACCCTTCAGGATGGCTGCTTCTGAATAGTTTTTTCTTTTTTTGTATTTAAAATTTGTTACAACACCATCTAGAATCCATCTTTCATGAAGGACTTTTATGGCAAGAATGCTTGAGGCTTCCATGGAAAGTTGAAGTGGCTTAGAAGACATCTTTACCTTCAAAATAAGTGTGTTACGAACGATTGATCTTTTGCATTTAGCTTGGGTAGTTATATCAGAATAAGTTCTGAAAATGTTTGTTGTATATCAAAATGTGCACAGTTCATTGTTGTATTTTCCGTCAGATGAAAGAAAAGCCCATATGATGGGGTATTGCATTGTCTTCTTTTGTGAAAACGGGAACGATGGGTTCTAAAAGAAAACGGGAACGATGGGTTCTAACGATGGGAACGATGGGTTCTAACGATGGGTTCTAAAGAAAAGCCCAATCGAATGCTAGTTCTAAGCGTGATCACGCTCATTCTAATGACATACCTTTCACATGATGGGTTAGTGAGAAAATGGGAACGATGTCTTAAGCCATTAGGTGTAGACTTTTGATGCACTTCAGCCCCAAACATGAGGGTCGAGATGCAATTTTCGGCTACTAGAAAAGAATCTTTTATAGTCATGTTATTTTTTAGGGATCCCCATATAAATTTCGCTGTTCTTTTCTTAGAGCCTACGGTTTTGAAGGTGTGGGCTGCCTATGTTCTATGGTGCAACCCATGTAAATTTGGGCTTTCTTTTTGTATTATAAGGACCGTCCCTGATACAGAAGAGGGCAACAGAGGGGATTAGAGAACTAAAAATCCGTAAGGGCCTTACCCCATCTCCCCATTCTGGATTCTTCTCCTCTCGCCTCTTCTTTTCTCCTCTCCCCCAATTTGTCCCTCTTCTTTCAAATCTCCATTCTCCTCTCTTCTCCCCAGATCTTCAGCCTCCTCCCTACTTCCCAGCAGCCCCTCTTCCACTCTCTTCCTCTCCCCATCCCAATAACTCCTCCTAGCCTTTCTCATCCTCCCTCCCAGCAGTTGCTTTCACTTTTCACTCCAGCAGTTCCGGGAGCCCTACTCCCCTCACCATCAACTCCTCTTGCCGTCACCGTCCTCTCTTACCCATTCCACCTCATGGCCACCAACTTCTCACCTACTGCCTTCCCCATCCACCAGTACCGCTGCCACTGCCACTCCCTCGCCAATCCTGTACTCCTCTAAATCAGTAGGTTAGGGTTTATATTTCTTTTATCTGTGGTGTTGCTGAGCCTAGCTCGAAGTAGCCCCATTAGTCAGTTTTCTTTTTATGTAGAGTTCCAGTTGTATTATCATCATAGTCTGCTGGTACTCAGCTTTCTATAATTTATTACTATAGCTTCGTTTTTATATCTGCTGCAGAGTTAATTTATTTTCCTTTGTGGGTTCATAGATGCCCTATTTCTGCCTGATTTTGGAGTTGGCTCATCATGGCAATTTCTGCTCTAATTTTCTTTTGTTCATTTAAGCTGACCTGCCTTCATTTTACTTCATGTGTGCTGGTAGCAAGTAACCACAACAGCGATCTGGCTACCACTTCTGTTTGAGCAAGCTACAAAAGATTATGCTTCATACTCAATCAATTAGTTGGGTGTAGACATTGCATCATATCTACCTACTCATCTGTTTAGTTGACAATCTAGGAAAACCGTGAGGATTAATAAGGAGATTTTTCTGTTATCGAGACGACACTTAAGGCTCGAGGTGGTCGATGCATAAGCCTCACTTTTTAAGATAAAATACAGTATTTAAAAAGACTAAATACTGTGGAAATTTAGGTTAGACTATGAGAAAAAAGACTTACACATCATTCTAAACATTATATCAAGGCATTATAATTACATTTACTATTCTATACATCATTTTTCTTTATTTAACATCGTTATATCATGTAATGACTCAACTTTAACTGTTATCATACTTACATGACTCAACTTTCTATTTAGCTTAAAGTACATATTGAAAGTGATACTTTTTTAATCATAATCACACTTATATCAATAATCAGTGCATGAAATAAGATCAAAGAACAATCCAAAGTTATTTTTGTGACGTTGCCTTTGCAGGTTGTGCATGTTTTTTGTTCAGAGCAAGGGACTGTTGTGCACGACTATGAGAATCTTGCTGTGTGCTTTCAATGCGAAGATGCATAACATTGGATATGGGCTTGTTGATGTTATAAATATTGTTGACAGGCTATGGGACCCTCAGAGGAGATTGAGGGCATGTTGTAAGAATCGAAGAGTGAGGAGTGGATGTCTGTGTAATGGGCATTGTCAAGGATTCCCATGTTACGGAGGAGTTATTGGATTGGGTTGCTTGTTAGGATCCTCAAAGGATGTTGACACATTTCAAAATTTGAGGAGTGGGGGGGGGGGGGATAAGGTTTCTCCCATTATGGAGGAGCTGCTGGAGGAGTATTGACATGGCAGTGCGGCATTAGAGATTGAGGGGGATTAGGGTTTCAAGGAGATTGTATTCGTGTCATGAGCTCTATGATTTTGGAAGCCGCATTAGAGACAGTTCCTTGACTTCAACTAGGCTACATTTTTTTAGATTGAAGGGGTTCTGATTTGTTGCATTTAAGGGTTTTCAATATGTTGTGGGAAGCAACATCAGGTTGAGAGTTGATGGCTCCATTTTGAAAGTTGAGATTCATAGATGCCGGTGGGATTGGTCATGTAGTGATCAACTTGGAGATGATATTTGCCTTTTTTTGGATGCCCATTCTTATAGAGAATTTGTGCATGAACATTTTTTCAATTATATTGGCCGGTGATGCTCGTTGTGTGATTGTGGAGAGCAAAGTTGGGAGATCGGAGCCTCGTTTGGAGTATGGTTGGGCTGCAACACAGCTCAGTATGGAATGCAAGAAGTCATGATACTATATGCATCACTAAGGAAATCGTGAATGCATTGATAATGGTTGCTATAGAGGTGATGTTAATGGGAGCATTGTCACAGGTTGCAATCATGACGAAAAGGTCGATGCCTGTCCGCTATATGGTTTGGAGCTTCAAGAAGTGATGCATTCTTTGTACATGATACTTGATTCGTCGTGGATTGGTCTGTTTGTTTGTCTCTAGTTGTCGATTAAAGAGGTTTCTTAGGCGGGACATAGAAGGGGTGGGGAAGTAGGTGCTGGAATGGGGGATGGATGAGACTGGAATTGGGGGGGGAGAACGAGAGATAAATCGGATGACGTAGGCTCCACATTAACATTTCTTAAGTTGGCGGGGGATTACATTGACATTTCACAATTTTTCGAGGGGTTAGTTGAGTCAGGATTCAGTCGACCGGGTTACTTTTTATGGATTAATTAGCAATCAGTCGTGTATTTTTATTTTTTTTTCTCATGTACATTTTATATTTTTAACATATATTCCTATACATTTACATGGATTTGACCATTTTTAATACTACCATAATGAAATATAAGAAAAACTCGGGCTCCTCAAGGGTGATCTCAACATCACCATTCTCATTACAGCGCTTTCTGAAAAAAAATTCTTAAAACCTTGTAGATCTCCACTTGCTACATATCTTATGTATCTTTGTTTTATATTCGCAAGCCTTAGCTAGTTTGATTTTATCTTTTACACCTTTTAATTTCACTTTCATATACAATGCTCATAAGCTGTTCATTTTTGCTTCTTTCTTTGCATACTGTTGTTCTAAGTTTTCATCTTGCTTTACCTAGAGAGAAATACACGACAAATATTACATTTGAAGTTTTTATTAGACTTTAGCCTTATATCCTTAGTATAAATTTTTTTGAAACCTTCTTTTTTCCTTCTAAGATTTATACTATTTAGTTCTTATCGTCCTTACACAGTTTGTTATTAATTTAGCTTCTTTATAAGCATATCCAACTTTGATACATTGTTTGTCAGTTGTGCTCACTTGGTATGTTCCGACTATCTTTACAATATAATTCTAAACCATTCTTCTCCCAGCAAAAAGTTGATCTGTATAACTTTATTCTATATTTAAATAAAAGTGTGAGTATACTTAGCTTGCACACCCGTTTCTCTCAAAAAATGTGTTTTTGTTGAAGTATTCTTAAGTGCAATCTAGTGGTGGTCTCTTCTCTACAAGATCATATGCTTCCAAAAAATCAAAATCTTCTCCTTCATTTCTATTACAAATTTACAATAGACATGGTCACCATGCACTATTCAATACTCAAGCATGTTTTCCTATTTGTTCATTTTATTTTTCGTGTAGACAAATCGTTTTTCTTTGTGGATTCTTAGATAAACATTGTCTAGCACTTTTCTAAAACTCTCCTAGTCAACTTTGGAGGCATGGGCACGATGCTATACTCTATTTTCTCTAGTACTGTTAAGTCCAGATCCTATCCAACTTTTTATGTTTTTTTATTCAGCTGAATTCATGCTTAATGCAGGACTGACTTCTTTTTGCTTGAAGTTTGTGGCTGATATGAACGTTTCCTTCTTTTTGATTGAAGTTTGTGGCTGATGTGAACGTTTCCTTCTTTTTGATTGAAGTTTGTGGCTGATGTGAATGTTTCCTTCTCGATGTGAAATTTTTAATTTGGAAAAAAAGATGTTTTCCTTCTCTTTCCAACGCCTTGGAGATTTTTTCAATATGTTAAGTCGGTCGGTTCTTACTCTCTGATGCTTTTAATCCAAAAAAGGGGGAAACTTCTGTTGGTGTCCACCCTAAATTGCTTTTCCTTTGATAATCTTTAACGGAGGAATCACCACGAGTCAACGTTATTATTCTGAAGAAAGACAATATAAGAACTCATTAAATGGTTCTTGGCTATGTTCATTTAACATTGTTGAAAACGTGAAGATTTCGTAAAGGATTTAAGAAAATTTAATGCAGATGTTATTTGTACCATAAAAAGATGCATATTAACATCGATGTTTCTCTAACCAGTTGATTCTGCACCTTCCATTTTTACAAAATATTTTCGGAGGTTATTGGCAGTTATTTCGGAAGTGTTCACTGGCCACTTTTCCTTTAATAATCCTTAATGGACGACGAGTCAACGTTATTCTTGTGAAGAAAGATTTTTACTGTGGAAGGGCTTAAAGTTCGACTGTGGGAAAAATTCATGAAATGTAGGAACTCATGAAATATGGTTCTTGACCATGCCCATTCAACATTGTCCAAAAGCTATGTGGACCGAAAAATGCTTGCTCTGATTGGGTTATTATTTTCTATTTTTAGTGCGAAACATTGGCGTGATGGCGATTGGATGTGCACAAGTTGCAATAATCACAATTATGCTTCCCGTTCACAATGCAACAGGTATGCTTGTGTTCTTTATCGTGTAAGCCTTGTGATTGATCCTTTCTTTCTCTTTGATGAATCTGCAGTGCTCTTGAATTATAATAATATATGCACAACTGGGTTAAAGATGCAGTCAACCTCTAAGTTGCATTTTTGCATATATTTATGATGGAAATGAATTTGTATCTGAAATTACTTCAAATTTCGACTCAAGTGCAATTTTTACTGAATCAAGTATTCTCATGTTCTTTTGCAAAGTTGAGAGATGAAGTGGGTACGCATTACTCAACAATGGTTTTTCCTTTCCAGTCACAGTACAAATATCAGTTTGGTTCATAGGTTTTCTCGTGGACTACATTTTTGTTCACGGGTTGGCTGGTATTGTTATATAATATCGAGTTCTCAGGTCAATAATAATTTTTAGGTCTCTTTGTTATACACACGTCTACACTGGCTGTGCCCGAATTTATGCTGAATATGTAGACACATTCATACATTATTGCCATAAATGTATACATCATATAGCTATGTATGTGTGCGTGTATCTGTGAGTATATACAGCTGCTGTCTTAAGAACTTTGCATTTGTGTGCTTATGGGGCGTTGTACCTGCAGGTGCAAGGCTGATAAGGAAACAACCGCAGGCGATGGAACCGAGCATATTGTATAGATCTATCTGGTAGGTGGTTGTCACGGGTTGTTTCACTTCAGATCGCCAATGTATGTGCTTCCATACGATTTTTGTGAGGCTTTTTTGTTTCTGTCGTTAGGTGGAATATTCTTCCTGCGCAGTTCTTTGTATGGTGTAGAATTGTGGTCTATCTTGATCAGATTGCCGGATTTGATGTCGAGGATTTTGCCTGACAGTGTTACTATTGTGTAGGCAATGCTTGAGATTATATAACCCTTTGTAGGTCCGTTTCTATTATCAATGTACGACATAGGGATTTGATATTTGATGCGCTCATTCTTTCTTCTGATTTAGACACCGGGCTTCAGAATTTGATCATTTTTGGAATGGCATGTTTTCATCTGTGTTTGACTGGAAGTTCGTTTACCGAAGGGTATTGCTATTTCCGCATCATTATATCCATCGTGCTTACATTCTTTTTAGATGATATCTTGCCGGAGATTAAGTATCGAATCAGTTCATATGATTAGAAAATAACGGGTATTGTCCTAGTATATTCTATTGTTGATAATACATTGAAGCAGATTGGTGACTTTGAGGGCTACTTTGACAATTGTATTCTGGAATATGTGAACATAGTCGGATGCATTTATATTTTATATGCAGAGAAACATACAAGTCTGGATATGTTCAGTGCATTCGCATTCAATGCATTATGTCTATGGTTTGTAATTGTCACGTCTCGGGTTTGAAGCATTGTAAATTTTCAGACCACGGAAAGCAACAAGATGATCAGTAAAGAGTCATCGTTACATGATATTCAGTTGTGCAAAGATTAAATAAGCTAATAACACGTTTTTATTCTGATTAAAGATAATCATAGACCATCATAATGTTCTACTAGAATTATGAATTTATTACACTGAAATGAAATATGAGTAATGAAAGGCAGGTGTCTTCTTGAACCATGATAAATAGTAATCTTGATCACTAGCTAGTTGTTGCACTTCCTGTGGTACTCGATTCATGAGGTTAGTCTTGTGATTAAATATTTAACATTCAAAGAAAGGACAACATATATGTACAATAAAAAATTAATGTTATATAGGTATCTAGCATACTTTGCAAGTGTCAATAAAAAATTAATGTTATATAGGTATCTAGCATACTTTGCAAGTGTAAATCTTAATTACTATGTGGAAATCCTAATATTATCAAAAACTCCATACAAGATAAAAACTACTCACTATATCAACCAATAGAATAATCAATCATTAATTAATCCTCTTAAATCACATTTGTATTATGTATATGTGAGTGTCTACGTTCCTCAAGATACATACTTATAATATATTTCCTGTGTTATGTATATGTGAATGTCTCGTCGGCATCGGACAGTCCCATCTAGATTCGAGTAGGGTCAACCTAATCCATTTATTTTATTTTTTCATGAGGTTCTCTATCGTTGCCTTCATTATTCTTGGATATCAGCTGAGTCATTTTCATTGCTAGCAATAAAGGAGGGTGAGAGTAGTGTAGATATATTTGTTTGCAATCGGTCATATACGAAATTCGTCGTTTATAGGGTACCTAGTGAGGTAGATTTCTATTTGGATCAAATCATGAATAATAGATCGTAACTAGGGATATAAACGGACAGATATAGGTATAGGTATAGGTATTATCGTATTGTTATCTGTTTTTGAATATGAATACAGATGAGTATGGATATTGACTGATATTAAAATTGTCTTACCTTATCCTTAAAAAACAAATACATATGTAAAACGGATATTGATCACATATGAGTAATGTTAGAAATACTCTATAGAATCGACTTAAATATTTACGAATTGGATGGTAAATACATGTTATAAATTTTCTAAATGTGTTTGTATCTTAAAAATTATACAAATATGATAAAAGAAGGTATAGAATTATGTTATATAAGATTAAAAATAAAACTATGACTATTTATATACGAAAACGGATATACGGATATGGATAGAGATGTTTGCGAATATCAAAATGATATCCATATCCGTATCCATTTTAAAACGGATACGTATGTCAAAATCTATATAAAACGGATATGATGACCGATCGGATACAGATATATTCAAAATCATTTGCATCCCTAATCGTAATCACTCACATCAGTACTTTAGACGTCAAAAAAAACATTCATTTATCTACTGCTCTTATTTCTTTACATTATTCATTTGCATATAAAAAATAAGATAACTTCCTCATTCAACGTGAATATTATATTCCTTATATTCATAAATTTAGTTGCTAAAATCATTCCTTAGGCAATTGTGCACTTTGATTGGCACTTAATAAAGAACAACTATGCTTACATATGAACATATATACATTCTTAATCCAATGGTAAAATTGAATATTCGAGATTTTTATAATTGTGGGAATCATTGTTTAAGTCAACAGCAGATATTGATGCATGTCATTAATGGTAAAAAAATTAACTCTCGTATGTTTATAGTATTTGCAGAGTGGAATTTATAAAACTTTTATAAAAAAACTCTTCAATTAATGGCACATACCTTACTCACAATTACGAGATGCGAACCAAGAGAAATCTCAATCACCTTGAAGTTAGAGTGGTCCTCCTAGATTGATAACATTGATTAATTGATTAGAGCAATCAAAAAGTTAAGATGCTAATTTTCTCCCACATCCACTCTTTTTTTCAATAGATTACTCGTCTTCATTTAATATAAATTAAGATCTTTAAATTTAAGTTAAACAATCGGTTCATTTCTACCCATTCGATGTTTATATATTCCTAATGGAGATCCAAGATTAACATCAACAAGAGGAAAACCATCACAATATTTTCAACCAAAGTTAATAAACATTGTAATTCCTAAAATATGAGATACAAATTTCTCAGGGAGGAGATAAACAATTTCAAACAAGTCACCTTCACCCATAACATTCTTTATCTTACGACTATAAGACTTTGCCTCATAGAGTCTTTTCTCGCTCTCTATTTCTCTCACTTTATCATTGGAAATATGATTCCACAATGTTATTTGATAGATCAACGGTTTGTCCCCATTCTTAGTTCATCCATTTATATGATACTTCCACTAGGGAATTACTGCATGTCTCTCGTAATAGTAAATTTCAACCATCTAAATTTAACATAAATGAATAAAAAATCCATTAAAACAATTATAATTTCTCGGGAATATTTTCTTTGTGTGAATCAAGTACATATATATATGATACCCTAACAAATTAGGCCTCAAAATACAAGAAGTAAGATTACTTGGGTGTGCCTCCCGTTGCAAATCCAGCATATAGATCATAACTCCAATTATCGATCCATGAAATAAATACTACAGCTCTCCCCCACAAATCTCTAATTTATCAAACCTTTCTTCTACCGTTTCTCTCACGAATGATTGAGGACACATATTCTGATAATTTACAACTCGTCCCCTATTAGTATGGATGTGAATCATGGCTGTTGTCGTAATAATTCACCAAATCCTTATCTTTACTTCATGCCAACTATAGGCATCTGAATGTAATAATCAATGGAAATATAAGGACCCAATGTGAATCCTATATGCTTTTGGCTTAAGTTCAAATTATTTGAGAATTTTGTAGATATAAAACTATGTGTTGCTCCCGAATCAAAAAGTATTTTAGCATAAAATCAGATATGAGGATGTTACCTTCCACAACCCTTTCAGTGTTCTCTTTAGCATCCTCTCCTGCCATCATGTAAACACGTCATGGTGTCTTTAGTCTCTGCTCACCAGACTTGAAGTCATGATGCTTCTTCGGATTTGGACAATCACACGCAATGTGCCCTTTTCACCACAATTTAAGTATTGTCCAGTCTTAGTAAAACATTCGCTAGGGTATCTTCTTTTGCAGTAGGAGCATATGTCAAGGCTTTTGAAAGCAGTAGGTGTTGAGGTAATCTTTTGCTTCTTGTGATGGTAAGGAGCATGTATATTTGGCTTCTTCTGTCTATCTCTACTGTCATTCTTGATCTTTTCCTCCTTTCTATGATTGTAATCCTTTTCCATTACAGTGGCGCTGGCAATGGCACTCTCTGTAGTAGTCAGCATGCATGATAAGACTTGTGATCGAAGACTCAGATTGAGTCCCTCAATGAATGTCTGGAATGTATGGTAATCATCCGAGCATAGATGTGGAGCATACTTCAAAAGCCGATGAAATTTATTGTTATGCTCAACCACAATCATATTACCCTGCTTTACATTATCGAACTTTGCTCTTTCAAAATTTGAAGGTGGACTGGATAATAGTGATCATTAAAGATCTCTACAAATTCCTTCCATTGAATAATCTCTACAGGTTCAAATTTCTGAACAAACGTGGTTGTCCACCGATCCTTTGCTTCCTCTTTCAACTAGTGCGGCGAAGACCACCTTATCATTTTTGGGGCAATTGAGCGCCTCGAACAAACTCTCCATCTCTTCTACCCAACAATGGGCAACCTCAACATCTGTGACACCATGCACAATTGGAGGATTCATCTTTAAGATCCTTTCAAATGTCACATATTCTCACTTCCTTTTTCTTTTTATAAAGTAATGGAATAAAAGGAGAAAATATCTTTTTATTAATAATTGGCTAGATATCCAAACTGGGAACACTAAAAAAATTGAGATATAGTGACGATTTTGTCAAGTTCCATCACTAAATTAGTCGTTATTAAATGTAACGATGATATTATTCCTTGTAAAATGATTTTTCGTACTCGAAATTAGCGATGAATATCATATATGTCGTTATATCATTAGCAATGGTCCACATAACGATGCTTATCCATTACTATTTTTCAAACTTCTAATTAATCGTCGTTATATTTTGAACTAAAAAAATAATGATGATTAGTTGATATTTTTAAAAATAACAACGGATAAGTGTCGCTATATGGATTGTTGCTAATGATATAACGATAGATATGTTATTCGCTGCTAAATTTTGAGTACGAAAACTCATTTCGCGACGAATAATATTGTCATTATATATTTAATAACGACTAATTTAGTGACGGATTTTGAAAAAACCGTCACTATAGCTCAATTTTGTTGCAGTAGAAGATCCTGCTAATTAAAGTTGATTAGACAAATATATTGCCTCCTTTAATCAGTTGCATAGCCGACGTATACTACTAATATTAAAATTAATTTTATTAAGAAAATCACTATGTTACACTAATTGTTAACATTAATTATCGTACATGGTATATATGCTTACATATACATTGTACGATCTTACGATATCGAGGAAGACATGATTATGAATTATTTTGTATTGTTTATTTGAATGTGTATGTCCCATTAATGAATTCCTCGGTTGCATGTTCAATCTTAGCTAGAGGATCGTCTGTTGTAGCATCCCCTGCTACATTGTTGGGGATGCATTGGATGGAGAATGGACAATCAGGATGAGGGTCGACTATCCACGGCACCCTCATCCGGATTGTACCAGTGCAATGGTCAAGTTGTACCAGTGCAATTATCAAGAACGGAGGTTCTTGATACTATACAACCAATGGTCAAGTTGTACCAGTGCAATGTCAGGGGTATGTATGCTTAAGAATATAAAAATCGAAGTAGATAATTTTATAATCCAAGAGTAAAATGTATATCACTACAAGATATGAATCGACCATTGCAATTGTAATATCTATTGTTTTTAGAGGTGTTTTGTAAAATTGAAGTTATTGGATAAAGGTAATTAAATAATATCAATTAATAAGTTTAAACCTTATTAGATATATGTATTAAAAAAAAGAAAATACTAAGTTGTTGCAACTATTTTTTTTTCAAAACAAAAAAATTCTATTCTCTCTCTTTCAAGAGAGAGAGAGAGAGAGCGTCGTGCTTGGAAAATCATCTCTTTTTTATTTTCGCAACCAATCACATCTAGTGAAATCTCAAGGTATTGTGATTTAAACCCGTACGCGTCATTAAGTCTTCATCTTACGATACGAGAGAGAGTTGGGAGAAAGAGAAGGCACGACAATAATGATCCTTCCGTCGATCTCGACTCCAATCCGGCAAGGTTGGAACCAAGTTGAAGTAGTCACATCGATTAGGAATGGCGAAGTCAAGGGTTGTCGAGATCATTAACGACAAGGTACACCATTGATCATTTTTTTGATGGTTTTTTTCCTGGATAAGGGTCGTCGTTTTCTGTCATTTTATCGATAGGAATGAATGTACCATATGGATGGATTCGTTAAAACTAAACAAACTAAAATATACGTATGTAGTTAACTTTTCTTGAAGGAGATATAATTAGTTGATTAGTTCATCCCAGGGAATCAGATAACTAAAATCGCCGGCTTGGTATTCCACCCATGTATTAATTAATTAAAGGGTGTCCATTAGTTGTATACTTATGGAATGAACAATAAGTTTTGTAGCGTAGAATACATGTCAGCCCCTGTGGTAGTTCATTTATATCCTAGGTATATTTTTTAAAAACTTTTGTTGATCTAAGTATAATATACATTGAAGGGAAAGTTTGGTACTGAAATATGATGTATACATGAAATCTTTGGAAACCAGACTAAGATAATGCCATTAGATTAGGAGAGATAAATATAGACATCCCAAAAAAATAGCAATAGTAATAATTGGATGATTGTATTTATAAAAAAAATAGTCTATTGGGATTTCGGATCATAGGATATGATGTACTACGGATTGCGCATTGTATTGAAATACATCTCTTTTATTTAGATTCCATGAATGAAGAAACATAGTGATCTATCCTTATCGATTTGGAAAGAAAAAAAGATGTATGCACATTAATTTACGTCACTTACCAATGTTATTTATACCCCACATTGCTTTATATTAGTTATTGAATGTTGCTTTTATTTTATTCCGTTAAAATGCTTTGATTATATTTATGTGTTAAAGTCATAGATTATCAAGTGTTAGTGTGATATTTAGCCATAATGCATATCTACGGAATAGTTGTTAAATGCTACAAAGATGGATACATTGTTGTCTTTTGATATATAGGTTAAATTGCAATTTTATAAATATAAATATTGTATTGAAAACTAATTATTGTTTTTGACAGCATCATTGTGAAAGAGTAGACATTGTCCATTGTTCATCCATAAGAGACTTTGACCTGACCGGTGTCTCGTAGACGGTTAATTCCGCTAATTGACCATTGTAGACGGGTTTTACACTACTCTCAAACAATTTTCCGCTACGACGGTTGATTCAGTACTGATGTCCTTTGCATTGAGATTTGGATAGGAGACCTCGTACTTATATTTGTTTAATTTTAAATTTTTTGATTTAAGGGAATGGGGTAGCTGTTGGACATGCGAGCCCACGGCGAGCCATTATGCAATAAATGTTATTGCACATATCATTCCCTGATCTGAAATGAAGAATAAATAATTTGCATAAAATATCCCTCTGTACAATTAGAGTTATGTACCATGACCATCTTGATGATCATATAGCTGTTGATTCATTAAATGAATCATAGAGGCTGGTGTTTGGATGAATATCTGAGGAGTTAGATAGAGGACTCATCAAGCACCGTCAAATGATTATTAAGAGATGATCTCCAGCCTGAGTAGGAGATGTCAAACCTTTCTCACATAGGCTGATATCTGACAGGCCTCTTGATGCAGGTCCTCTGCATGGGAATAGTGATTTGGAGATGTCAGTTAGTTAGGTCAATGGGTTGACTTAACGAGATCGATATGACTTAAGTCCAATGTTGAATGCTGTCACAACATAGGCACGCATCCTCTGACCGGAGACAGATGTATTGCTATATGTCTGAGTATGTACACTTGGCAGACCGATAGGTTGATGGCTTAACCAAGGTCTATACACCGGCGAGTTGGTATGCATATAAGGGCATATGAGCAATACGATCTCTCAAAGGGATCATACAGGTTCACTTATGAATCGGAAGACATGAGCTCACTCATGAGGTATCAGGACCGATCGAATTCCATGCATGGTCGTCGTGCTTTGGAAGTATGACATGAATTTGAAGGTATGATATATGCTTTGGGAAAGCATATGATCGATACCAATTCTCAATGACCAAGATTGAGAAACTTAATGATTAAACTCTGAAGAAGACAATGTAAAATTGATCTTAATCTTTAGGTTGATCATAGATCTTCCAGTATGCAGGATGTACATGTATTGGGAATACCTGAGGGTGATGTGATCATAAACGATTGTATAACCATGACGCTTCCATTCTGAGGGAGTGATGAAACAGGTCTGGATTTTAGTGACTCCTCTCAGTAGAGAAGCAATCTGATCTTGGTCCAAATGTTGGACATTGGTCTGAATGAGATTCAGATGCAATGAGAAGATTAGATTTGCGGTCTTGATTTAATCAAGCATCTGTGGGAGGTTCGTAAGATCTGGATTTGAGATGAGATCTCAATATCCAAGTCACTATACGTGGAACAATATAATCTCACTGTCCTTATCTCCAAGTATCTGCGGAGAAAGCACATTATTCTTGAAGGGGTTCAAGAATAATTCATTTGATAATTTATATATATCCAAGCAACAAGATGTTGATAATTAAATGAGATTTAATTATCAATAATAATATGAATATGATTCATATTAAGAGAATGATTATCCAAGATAATTAAATGGGATTTAATTATCAAGGATATGCAAATTGTAGATAGTGTTATCCACAATTTATGAGTATATATTATAAATGTGATTTATAATATATTAGAGAGAAAGCACCTTTGTAAATAGCATTTGTTAATTGTTAATGTGAATTGAATTCACATTAAGCAATTAATTGGAAATGAAATTTACAATTTAGTTTGGGCTGTGAATATGATTCACACATTTTCAATGGCATGATTGAAATATTCACTAATTAATTGGGAACTAATTTAGTGGATAATTTTGCAATAAATATTCACAAATTAATTGGGAATTAATTTGGTGGATAATTTTGCAATAGATATACACTAATTAATTGGGAATTAATTTGATGGATAATATTGCAATTAAATAAGAGATAATTGGATTAAATAAAAAAGGAGATGGATAATGCACCACCAAATGAGGTGGCGCCCCATCTATTTGGGGTAAATTATCATGTCATTTTATTATCCTATTATCTTGTGTTTATTAATGTATTTGTTGAATTAGATTATGCTGATAATTATGCAACATATATTTAATTTAAAACAAATTAATATGTTGTTGTTTTTGAACAACAATTATCATGGTCATTGATTTAATATACATGTCAATCTAACCATTGATTTTGTATATGCCATGGATTATGATCCATGGACTTCCAAACTAATATAAATAGAGGGCAACCCTACCCTCTACAAGGTACATGAAATAGAGTTGTACAAGGTTACTACTCTCTCTCTCTCTCATTCTCGCCTACTCTCTCTCTCTCTCTCTACAAGGTGGCCATCCATCTTGTTCGTTGAGAAGGAGAGCCTCTTACCTTCGCCTTCGACGACTCGAGGATCTCCTTCTTCTTTGGGGATGCTTGCTCTAAAGGAAGACGACGGATTTCGTTGGACGAAATCAGGGGACTCGATTGCTTTGATCTTCATCGAGGATTGTGGGAGGATCGTGTCTCATCACCGCGCCCGCAAGTGCATTCTTCGTGGATCGGACTTAAGACAGGAGGATTTCTTGTTTGGGATCTCACGATTACAACCATGCTCCAAGAGGTATTCCTTATGCTTTGTGGTTTGATGAAAATATCCGAGAAATGTTCTCGTGATCATGTGGTTTCATCACTAGATTTAAAAGTTTTAAAATTCCGCTGCATCTCGCGACTAGTCGCCCCGATCGCATACGATGCGATCAACACGCTTCCGTGATGTGCTTGAGGATTCTCAATATCCTTCAGTGGCTCCTATCCAAGCTCGGATTGCCTGGTGTTGGCTGATGGGATTGATTTATATTGATATGGATATTGATATTATGGTCACAAAATTTGTGATATTCAAGAGAAGTTATTGAATTAGTATTATTATCTCATGATGATTTGCGTAATTGAAAAGTGTTGTTGTAGTTCACTGATTTTATTGATTTATAGTACTTATTGTATGGAATTATCATCATATTATTCTTTATTACTCATGATGTATGGATATTAATGGTATGTCTCGTAAATTATTGGTACATACTTAGTCAAATTCGTTGGACTAATATTGAATTACAACCTTGCAGTTTAAGCAGAGGACGAGGTTGGGTTGCTCAGCTAAATTGATGAGTCATTGCTTTATTTTATTTTTAAATCATTGTACGATTAGACACCATTAATTTTATTATGTATCTCAGACTTGATGAGTCTTTTATTTATTGATTAATTTCCCTTATTCTTCCATTATGTATGGCACTCTAAAAGTTATTTATAGATTATTGAGATTTTGTCTAGTTCCTGAACTCGATTAACAATTTTTCATAATTTTTAAATGCTTCCGCAGTTTTTCCCATATTTTGAGGTCCTAGACGTGACAGCAACAGTAAGTGATTTCTTATGTGAAAGAGTATATGAACGGGTACTGGTGGAAGATTTGTACCATTGCAATAATAACAGTTGTATATCGATGCAAGGGCAAGTGTACCAATGCAGGGAGTCCTTTTAGTGTAGAATCATGATGAAAAGCTTGTAGAGTGTAAGTCTAGACTAAAGTATGTTATTAATGACACAAATCTTCTGTTGTGGTGCTGTAGATATGGGAGCCGCTCGATCTGATCGAGCAGTTAACACGATTTTGCACGATATGAACGGGTACCGGTGTAAGATTTTTACCATTGTAATAATTACAGTTGTATATCAGTGCAAGGGCAAGTGTACCAATGCATGGAGTCCTTTTAGTCTAGACTAAAGTATGCTATTAAGGACACAAATCTTTTGCTGTGGTGCTGTAGATATGGGAGCCGCTCGATCTTGATCGAGCGCTTAGCACGATTTTGCACGATACAGACCCACAAAAAGTGTAAAATCATGCGAACCGCTCGATCGAGATCGAGCGGCGCACACGTCTCCAGCCGACTCTGTTGCACTCCCTCTTACAGCAGACGATCCCCTCTCATGTTATTACCAACTGACTCGATTATCAATATCATTCTTGTAGGAGCAGCAGGACAATGATCCATGATTGCTTCATTAAGAGAGACTGCTCGTTTAAAAGTGGTTTCTCGATGCGACTTGTTGATTGCCCACTGTCATTTTGACTGACGACACTAGTTGATCACCAACAGATTACCCGACTAGCTGGTTAATCACCAACAGATTACCAACTTCTAGTGTTTATTGCTAGGTGGTAACAATATTTTCTTACTGCTAAATGTATGAAACATGAGAGTCATCATAAGCATGGAAAGCAATTTACACAATCAGTCTGTGCATGATCTGCTACTCAAAACAACTGTTAATACTCAATATATAATAGAAGTGATGACATCAACATAGGCAGTCATGATATTTTGTGATGGTTGTTTTGCAACTACGAAATAAACTTGGTTCAGCTAATCCTGAGCGAAAAACTATAACAGACATTCTCTTTCGACTACCAGTCAAGGAATGAAAGATTAGTAAATATCTAAACTGCCATCATGTTAAATTACTGATGAAATAAACAACAAGTAGCAAGACAAAATGATACTAAAAGTTCAGGTTTGGTTAATAAATACTTTAAACAAAATTTATAATGGCAGGGTTACACCCTTCCTAAATCAAATCCATTCCTATAATCAAACTACACATTGAAAAACTATACTACACTATGATATATCTGATGAGTAAATGATTGGCACGAAAGATTCATTAATATAGGAACTCATTAATCGACCTCCATCTAGCTGAATGATGGGTCTGAAGTCATGGGGAATGATTGGTAATAGACACAAAACCTTGTTCTACATTTGTTCGAATAAAATGTTTAGCTAATTCCACATGTCTAACCAAAAAATCCTTTTTTATTTCACTGTACGATATAAAACAACTGACAAACATAAAAACGCAAAAGAAAAGAGACAAGAACACCCCCTCCCCCAAAAAAACTCTTGAACGGGAGCAGTCGATTCGCTACAGAGGTAACTGCTGAGAATAAAGTAGTTTGCTGGTGGAATCGGTTAGCTGGCTAAGAGCATAGAACAACACATGACTAATCAGCTGGCGAGAACTGCGAATCGACCGGTTCCTGCTCTCTATCGCTATAGTGTGTTAGTACTGAGCATGGAGTCAATCATCTGACCAACAAAACGAATAATCAACTAGCTAATGGTAGGGTCGTCCCTGAGCCCTGTCCCGAGAATGGCCCAGGGCCCCGCAATTTTGGGGCCCATCTTTAAATTAGCTACATATAGTTAGCTTTTATTATTTTTATTTTAAATATTAGGGATGAAAACAAATCGGATACGGATTAGATATGACTATTTATATATCCATATTCATTTCATCTCTATCGAATACGAATACAGATACGTATATGATTCAGATATGCATTAAGGAAACCGTATCCTTAAAATAAGGATACAAATACGAATCAGATCTTTATCGAATCTGAATATGGATCGAATAAAGGGCGAACCCGAATACATATTAAATAAAGAGCTAATCCAAATATGAACCAATGAAAGAGTGAATCCAAATATGGATCCAATAAACATGAAATCCAAATACAGGTCTATTAATGATCGCATACGAATATGAATTGATATTTAATCAAAGTTTACAATGATTTTAAAAATTATCAATGAAATAAAAATAAGTTGCATCGTGACAACAGGGATCGTCAATGTGACATGCATTCTTAACCAGAAGCAAAAAAGGGGGATATAGTTTCGTAACTTTTATTTGTGCCCATCTCCATATAAATGGAAGCTTACTAATATCAATTATATATTGTATTATATAATATATAATACTAACATAATAACATAGGCAGTATCTTATATTATATTTACTAATATATAAAATAATATTAAATATTTTATTCTGATATCCGGATTCGGATATTCAAGCCTTACCATATCTGCATCCATATCCGAAAATTTTTTACAATCCATATCCATGTCTGATCCGTATTCAATTATTATTTGGATACGGATATCCGTATCCGGTAATTTTTCAAATACTGTAAGCGGATATTCGGATATATCCGTATCCGTTTTCATCCATATCAAATACCAATCAAATGTCTAAACGGCTACACAGGTCCATTAATTATTTACATTTGCATGTGTAATTTGACTCTTCATATTTCCTAAATGCCTAAAAAGCCTTTGGGTTCTGCAATGCCACATTAATATCTTAAAAGTTAAGACCCCACATTGAACTTAAATGTGTCCTTTGGAGACAAATATGACCTCCTCCTCTTGTGATTTGTAATTTCTGCCATTGCTGCAATTTCTCCTACTTTCAATTTAGGACTAGTTGTTGTTGTTGGGCACCCACAAATCACAATCTCAGTTGATGGTATTTTTTATATTTGTGCATAGTAATTTTTTCTCTTAGATCCATAAATAACATTTATTTTTTTGGATTCGCACATCTACTCACCATATTTGTGTAATTGTAAATCATCTCTTATCTTTTTTCTAAGAAATTACAAAATTGAAAGTTATTACACATTATAGGGGATTGGGAACGTGACATTAACCACTTGAATTGTTGATATTTTTTACAAAAAAAATCATCTCTCATTGCTCCATAACAGGACATATGTTTCCTTCTTCAAAGTTTTTGCTGTCATTATAATCAGTTTTATGTTTATGGTAAGAATATTTTATAGTTGGATTGTGAATAACCATCAAATAATCTTTTTAGGTAACTTAATTTATTTTCCATAAAATTAAATCTTTATTATTTAATTTAAGTTTCAAGATTAATGCTAGTTGTGATTGAGAAGATATTTTATTAACATATATATGTTTACCACTGTCAAATAAAAAAACTGATGACTTGATTATTTTTCCATAACTATTATGTTATTATCTGTTTAAATCATGTATTATTTTTATTGTAATTAATTGTTTAGTGCTTCTTGCTTGAATATTATTATTCTGTAACCTTATTTTTCCAGCCCATATGGTATGAAAAATAGACATTAAGCGATGAAACTCTTAATTTTTTAAATATTTTTGTTATTGTAGTCAATATTTATATACTTCTGTGCTTGAATCTTCTCAAAAATCTTAACTTAAAAAAACACATGCCGTACATTTTTTTTCTAGCTATTGCCCATAGATTTTGTTTGTATTTATGTTCATTGAGTTGCATTATATCCATAGATGTCTATTTCAATTATAGAATTTTTTATAATTTTAATTCATGACTTATTGTTTTATGCTCGTTGTTCATAAACATACATAATTCTTTGTAAAATGTAAAGAACTTTATTTATAAGAAATTTACAAAAAAATAAATTATTTTTATAGGGGCCCTTTTCTTCTCTTTTGCCTAAGGCCCATGAAATGTCAGGGAAGGCACTGGCTAATGGTCAGTTGTTGCTGTTTTTGTTTATCTCTACTTGATTAAGATGTGGGGGATGTGTGGTTCCCGCAAAAAATAAAAAAACGGAAGTAAAGACGATAACTAGAATGGGATTACACTAAGAAAGACAAAAGGATAGAAGATTTGATAAGGTGCAATCAAATTTGCGCATGAAGTTGTAAAGAACGGTTTACACTTTACAATGGTGTTGCATGAGGTGAGAGCATCGGCGAATGGAGACCAAACTCCATTCATCGTCAGGAGCATGGTGCAGAATGCACCTTGTACCTGCTTGGGGTCGGAGAGGGGATAAAAATAGGAGAAGTGATTAAAGCATTAAAACTATGCCAATGGACGATGAAGGAAAAGAATCGTTATCGTGGGAGCTGCTAAATCTCATCAACGAACATATTGATAGTAGAGAGGATCTTCTGTTGTTACAATACCTGATGTAATATCGGAGATCTGTTGGATGAGTATCGGACAACCCCATGATGTGTGCTTACCATCCCCAACTCTCTATGAGGATCACCTGATCATCATCTAACGGATTCCCTACGTTACAACAGGGGTTGCTACAAGATCCGTTTCTGATTGGTAGAGGGTTAGAATGCTTTGCCACTCACTAAAAGCCCCATCCAAAATATGACTCAAAATTGACTTAATTAGTGGGTGCTTAGGATGTGTCCCACATTTAGAACTTGTTCACGCATTTCTTGGTTGGAGCTAGTGGTATGTGCCCCATATCTCCTTTACTGTAAAACATCAAACGTATAGTATAATCATATATACGATCAATGTAACACATACTAAATAACATGTCACATTTACTTCCAACACTCTTAAACATTCGAACACCTGCCATTCACACGATGTGATACACATCTTACTAACCATTTGAAAGGGGCTTACTCCAACCTAGCTTAGCACCACTACTGAGCAAGTGGGCATCAGCTTGGATCTAGGGTTTTTGCAAACTCGTGATGTTGGGTCATCGCTAGGCTGGTTTGGGGGTCAGTCAATCCTATCGTGTAAGTAGGGATAAACGCGCTGAAACTGAGCGAATCTATATTTTTTAGGTTTGGTTCGTTTATTTAATCAAGCTTAAACTTGTGTTCATGTTCGGTTCATTTATTTTCAAATCAAATACGAATCGGACCTTTTTTTAATCGAATCGAACCTTAGTGAATATCAAAGTTGAGAATTCTCTTAAGAGGAGTGAAAAGAAAAGAAACGAAAATATTTGTGTGTCAATATTAGAATAAACATTCATTCAATTTTTCCTTATGTAACTCTTTTTCATCTTTTGAATAAAATTAGATTAATAAAGATTCATCTTTTTGAAAAAATATAATTATAATATATTTTTTATCTGTTCAAATGAGGGCAAGGAATAATGTGTGAGTATGCGATAAGTAAGGATTATACTCAAGGATGGATTTAGAGGGGGCGAGGAGGGGCACATGCCCCCCTAAATTTTTTAGATTACGTAATATATATTTAATTATTCTCTATGTATTTTTGAAGGAAAAATAATCATAATATTTCCTAAATATAAACCTTCTTTTGGATTTTTCGAGAGTAAAACTTATACATGCACACACTTCATTTCTTGAGGGAGGAAATCGCTAAACCTTACCGGTAGATAATATTATCTTTTAACATAAATTTTCTACCTAGCAATAATAGATTTTACCTTGGATCAACTTATTCCGATAATTTCTTAAACTGATCAACTTATAATGGATCTATACCCACACTATCTTTTTCAATATCTGCTTTTTAGGATGAACCTATATAAGAGATCGGTTTTTCATCAATCTCATTTTCACTTATACAGATATGTGGTTTACTTCTCGATATCAAAAAATTAAAGTTTCTAAAAAAATCATTTATTGCCAAGTCTCATACATTAATGATTGGTCATGTTTATTATCAAGTAAGTGGTCAAACATATAGATTTTCTTGATCGGTGTATTTTTCTTCATTGACATATTAATAAATATATTTGTTGGTAATTAAAAATGTAAAATTATGTATTTTTATATTTTTCAATTCAATACAATTTGGATCAGTGTAGTTTATATTATAATTAATCAGAATCCAAAGACTGAATTAAAACAAAATGAAACCATTAGAATGACTATTTTTTAAAAATGATATAAATGTCATTCATAAAAAATCTAGACAGTGCGGAACATCTATGATATCAATTTATGTAAAATTGAATAAAAAACATACAATTGATTAACAAAATAAGATCAAAATAAACTATTATTTATATGAAAATTATAGATGATATAATTTATCCTTCACAACTATTATTATATAACGAATAGAGGGGGTATCCGACTCATCTGCATATAACTTATATGTTCATCACCTCCCAACCACTCATTTGTCTTGAAACTTTAACTTGCGCATGTTCCAATGGCAAAAGCCACTTGCATTCACCCATCCCAATACATATAAATAGCTAAGAAGGTGATGAACGCATAAGTGACATACAACTCAACAACATACTCCCTTTCTATTAATGAATATGATTACATCATAATCGACAGATACATTTTTTTAAACCTTGTGCCCCCTCCTAAAAATGTTCTGACTCCATCCCTGATTATATGTGTTCTGTTGATTTGTGGATAAAGAAGGGAAAGGTACTAGGCACATAGGTAATGGATGTTGTAACCACGATGTGACTATTTATTTGAGAACGTTTATACCAAGATAAAACCTACTTATCTCATAAATATTCACTTGTCTTCAGACAAAGTTTAGTTATCTCCAAATAAGGTCCACTTATACGGATAATGATTTGTAAATATGTGTATATATGCATGTGTTCATCGAGCTTTTAACGAATCGAACCTGAGCAAACATATGATTTTTAGGTTCGGTTCATTTATTTAATCCATTTATTTAATCGAGACTAAACTTTTGTTCAGGTTTGGTTCGCTTATTTTTGAATTAAATCTGAATCAAACTTTTAGCGAGCTGAACCTGAGCGAATATCGAACTTGAGAATTTTCTGACACTCCTACACGTAAGTATTTCTATGCCTCTCCATTGGCTACTTATATTGATCATAATGTTTCATTTCGGTGCGACCATCGTGAGTTGGGAGGCATTATTTGAATATGCGGCAATGGAGATTGGTAAAATATACAAATGTTATAACACACTTATGGGCACATGTACATCCACATATAAATTAATATATTATATGCACGTGTATTTATATAGATATATGCATATGCACATGAGTTATAGATATAGATATACATGTGTGCGAGAGCATGTATGAACAAGCACACACATATATCAAATCAGTTTTGAATTATTCTCCAATGAATTCGAGTCGATTTAGTGTTGATTCATGTTGATTTTATATCTCCAACACATATATCAAAACTTGTTCTACATTTGTTCAAATAAAATGTTTTGCTAATTCCACACGTCTAATAAAAAAATCCTTTTTTATTTCACTGTACGATATAAAACAACTGACAAACATAAAAACACAAAATAAAAGAGACAAGACCCCCCCCCCAAAACTCTTGAACGGGAACAGTCGATTCTCTATAAAGGTAACTGCTGAGAATAAAGTAGTTTGTTGGTGGAGTCGGTTAGCTGGCTAAGAGCATAGAACAACCCATGAATAATCAGCTGGCGAGAACTGCGAATCGACTGGTTCCTGCTCTCTATCGCTATAGTGTGTTAGTACTGAGCATGGAGTCAATCATCCGACCAACAAAACGAATAATCAACTAGCTAATGGTCAGTTGTTGCTGTTTTTGTTTACCTCTACTTGATTAAGATGTAGGGGATGTATGGTTCCTACAAAAAATTAAAAAAACAGAAGTAAAGACGAAAACTAGAATGGGATTACACTAAGAAAGGCAAAAGGATAGAAGATTTGCTACGGTGCAATCGAATTTGTGCATGAAGTTGTAAAGAACGGTTTACACTTTACAATGGTGTTGCATGAGGTGAGAGCATCGACGAATGGAGACCAAACTCCATTCATCGTCAGAAGCATGGTGCAGAATGCACCTTGTACCTGTTTGGGGTCAGAGAGGGGATAAAAATAGGAGAAGTGATTAAAGCATTAGAACTATGCCAATGGACGACGAAGAAAAAGAATCGTTATCGTGGGAGCTGCTAAATCTCATCAACGAACATATTGATAGCAGAGAGGATCTTCTGTTGTTACAACACCTGATGTAATATAGGAGATCCGTTGGATGAGTATCTGACAACCCCATGATGTGTGCTTACCATCCCCAACTCTCTATGAGGATCACCTGATTATCATCCAACGGATTCCCTACGTTACAAGAGGGGTTTCTACAAGATCCGTTTCCGGTTGGTAGAGGGTTAGAATGCTTTGCCACTCACTAAAAGCCCTATCCAAAATATGACTCAAAATTGACTTAATTAGTGGGTGCTCAGTATGTGTCCCACAATTAGAACTTGTTCACGCATTTCTTGGTTGGAGCTAGTGGTATGTGCCCCATATCTCTTTTATTGTAAAACATCCACTACAAAAAAAGCGCGATTGGCATGCACTTTCTGTCGTGCACTCAGCGAGCACAAGTGCTCGCTCAAAGCCTAGCGAGCACTTAGGCTGCACAAGTGCTTGCCAGCATGATCGCCCATTTGAATCTGAAGGCGCGGTTAAGTCTTCGTAAATAGGCGAGCACCTTAATAGCACATATGCTCGCTCGGTTGTGCTCGCCAATTTGAAATTAAAGGCACGGTGGAACGGGCGCGTGCCATTTTCGAGGCGAGCACCTAAAGATCACGGGGCGAGCACGTAAGTGTGCTCGCCCGCGCCCGTAAACAGAACATCAGGCGTCCCCATCCCCTCATTCTTGTGCGGGTTTGGTTTAGTTTCATCCCCTCCGGTGACGAGAGCTCCGCCGATAGCGCGTCGAGGGCTCCCCTTTCGACCATTCAATCGCACATATACCCCTCTTTAGGTATATCTTATCATCCTTTGTCTTTGTTTTGCGTATTTCATTCGATTTCATAGTTGTTGTAATAGATTTAGGGTTCTGATATTTTTATTTTTTTGTTCTTAAATTCAATCTTACTAGTTGTTAATCTTATTTGCTTATGCTTCTTATAGGTGTTTAATATGTAGTTTTACTTAGATTTGAGTAAAATTTTGTATAATATCATTGAAATATTATAGTGTCATAAGTGCTTGATTAAACTGTCATAAGACTAGTGCTTGATTAGACTGTAATAAGACTAGTGTACATATATAGAAGTGCCATAAGACTAGGTTCATATATTAGATTCATTGAAAAGTGTCATAAGACTAGTTTAATAACATTAGGAATGTTGATATATAGAAGTGTCATAACACTAGTTTCATAATATTAGGTTCACTGAGAGAGGTGATGGGAGATACAAATCATTTGAGAATAAGAATTATTTAATGAATGTAAAATTAGACATTTATTTAAGGTAGAATCATTGGTGCGTGATAATTATAACTACAAATAAAAATTTTTCTTCTGTGATAATTTATTATCACATTAAATTCTAGTTAATGTGATTAAGTATATCACATTAACTTATAATTAGGTTGATGATAAGTCTAAAACACTATCCATTAATTATTAGAAAATCGTACAAAATCCTTCACACACAGTGCGTCCTTCCACACCGGGTGGTGTGTGGACCTGCACAACGGGAGGCGTGTGCAACACATTGGAGGATTTGATCACCTCTAACTGTGTTATATTTTTTTTATTTTTTCACAACACTATTGGACTTACTTTGGGATGTTTATCGCAGACCAATGGTCATGGATTTTGATGTTTGCATGTTTGAAATTTTTTTTGCAGGTGCCCATCAACTCTTAGTACCCCAAGCACTGTATTAGGCACTAAATTAGGATCACACTTATCCATATCCCCATCGCTAACCAGCCAAATTTACGTAATTGCCCGGCTAATATAAATGAATAAATATTTTAAGATTATTTTATAGTCTCATTTGTAGCACGTACAAATGTATGACGTAAAGTGATTTTAAAGTATTACATTTATATTAGTTTTCCTTAGTTCGGAGATCTCAGACTAAGGGGATCCGTAAGGATTCAAACTTACTAAAAGGTGATCGTTGTCACAAGCTCTTTATTTCTTACGGAAATTCGGTTCATAACGTCTTCCTCTTCGATATACCAAATCAATCATAGTTTACTGTCGAAATAATCACTAATATAATTATTTTGAAAGTTAATTGCGATTGATTTATGAGGTATACGGGAGAGGTGGAGGGTTATGCTGCCGAATTTTCGTTAGAGATAAAGATCCTTATGACAACGATAATCTTTTAGTAAGTTTGAATCCTTATGGATGGGCTCAAGTTTAAAAACGATAATCCATATTTAAAACTTTCTGCGGTTTCGAATCTTCTATCGATGAAGATGGAGTACAATATGACCGATCGTAATTTTGATGCAATGTTGAGTATTATCAAGAAAATGTTACCAGAAGATGCAGAATTACCTGATAATTATTACAAAACAAAAAAGATGATGCGGAAGATGGGTTTTGCAAAAGTAAAAATAGACTCATATATAAATCACCATATTTTATATTACGATGAACACCAACATTTACAACGGTGTCCTGAATGTAATGAGCCAAGATATCAGACAGGTAGCAAGAGTGGAACAAAAATATCATAAAAGATTTTACGTTATTTCTCGTTGGCTTTGAGATTGAAACGACTATATTATTACAAAGAAACGAGTAAGTATATGACATGGCACGCGGAACATAAAGTCGATGAGTACATGGAGCATCCATCCGAGTCTGATTGTTGAAAAGTATTAATATCAGCTTTTCCTATATTTAACGATGAAAAGAGGAATTACGTTATAGGTTTATGTACAGACGGGTTTAATCCTCATGGAAGAAGTAAAGATTACTCTTGTTGGCCAGTAATGACAACACCATACAATCTACTCCCATGGTTATGTAATAATCGACAGTTTATGTTTCTTTCATTGTTGATACCAGGACCTACACATTCGGGAAAATACATTGACGTTTATTTACGTCCTCTTATAGATGATTTGAAAATGATATGGGTCGATGGGGTTGATACATATGATGCTAATAAGAGTCAAACATTTAACATGAAAGTAGCTCTTCTTTGAACGATAAATGACTTCCCAGCATATGGAATGTTATCTGGATGGAGTACGTATGGACGTAAAAGTTGTTCATATTGTATGGAGAGTACTAAATCATGTTGTATTCAAAGTTGTATTTAGACTTTAATTGGAAAGTCTATGTAATTACAATTGGCATTCAATTTGGTTTCAATTGGGAAACCAAATGATTTGGAGGGAAAGTTGGGAATTCCCAAATTTGAAATATGTGAGTTTGGGTGGAAGTTTAGTCCCACACGGGGGAGAACTAAACTTTTTGGTGGACTTAAATATGAGTCCACACCCCAAGCTCTTGTAGCAATAGTAGAGAGGAGGAATGGAGGACCACACGCGCGCGCGCGCGTTCCGTCTCCGGCTCCGTCTCGGGCTCGGGAGAGTCAATTCGGATCTCGATACTTTTGCTATAGATTTCATTTGGTAAGTCGATTAAATTAATCACACGATTAATTTGGTAAGTCGACTTAAATGGGAATTCAACTCGTCATTATAAGCGCGTTTTTTTTGGGATCCGAAAGGATTCGTCTTCGGGACGCATCTTTTGGAAACCAAAGATCGCATTCTTTGGAAACCAAAGGTCGCGTTTTTAGGACGCGAGCCCCTCTATTTATATCCCTCACTCGACTCGGTTTTTCTGCACTCGCAAGAAAAAACCTCTCTCACGCCGTCTCTCTTTGGTTCTTCCTCTCGTGGACGAACGTCTTCCTCTTCTCCTCTCTCGGCTGCAGTTCTCTGAGGTACAATCGAGGACGATCCCGTTGGTGTGCGTCGACGACGATCATGAACCGTCGTATCCTGGGAGCGGATCGCCAGTACCCTACGCAACGGTATTGTGGGGGCGATATCTTCTCTAAGGACAGTCCATTTTCATGGACGCTTCGGTGACTTCTAAACTGATCTCTGTTTTATTTTGCTTGTCGCAATACGTTTATTGCTTTACTCTTTCTGGATCATTCCCGTGTTTTTGTTTCTGTTCTTTTAATCGGTTCCTGTTTACATTTACTAATCGGATAATGATTGGGAAACATATGATTAATATGATTTTAATCTGTATTGTTTCTCTGTTAATTCATTTGGATCCGATATTATACTGTTTAATGTATGAACTGGTAATCTTATTTACAACAATCTTAGAGAAGATATCTCGAACCGATTCTAAAATGTCGGAGAAAATGTTTAAATCGAGGGTAGATATGACGGATATGCATGAAAAATTCGGTGGACAGAATTTTAAGCGTTGGCAACAACGCATGAAGATCTGGTTAACCACCATAGGGTTAATCTCGATGCTTGAAACCGACTGTCCTACGGTGGAGGCGGAAAACCCCTCACCCGATAGCCATAAGGCGCAATCTGCGTGGAAGGAACGCGACCGTATATGTCATGGTTGCATCTTGTTGGCTCTGTCCAACACGTTGTTTGACGTATACTGTTCATCCACGCAGACTGCGAAGGGGCTATGGGACGACTTGGACCGGAAGTATAACACCGAAGATCTCGCTATTGAGAAATACTCCGTAGCCAAATTCTTGAAGTTTTCCATGGCCGAAGGGAAGTCTGTTTCTGAACAGGCACACGAGTTTTTACTCCTACTCCATAGTTTAGAGGATGCCGAAATGAAACTTCCAGAGAAGTTTCAGGTCATGTGCATCATAGAAAAATTCCCCAAGTCGTGGGAAGACTTCGGTATGACCCTGAAAAATAGAAAGGGGAAAATTTCTATGGATGACTTGATGGTGGCTATTGCCATAGAGGAGGAACACAGGAAACAAAAACCTGTGCTTCCTGTTGATATTCAGGCTAAGGTCAATTTCATGACCTCGAAGGGGAAGGATAAGAAGGGAAAGGGTCCCAATAACAATAAAATGAAACCAAAGGGCAAGATCTAGAAAAAGGCAAAGAATAAACCCTGCTGGCACTGTAATCAGGTTGGCCATTAGAAGAAGGACTGTCCGTCCTTGAAGGCTCAACCTAAGGCTACAGACGGAAGTCCACAAGTGAACATGATCACTATGGGACTCGGGGCTAGCGAGGGGTATGTCTCTGTAAAACCTGAACTATACCATATCCATGAACCAAATGAGTGGCTCGTGGATACGTGAGCCAATGTGAACATATGTTCTGACAGAACATTGTTTTCTTCTTATCAGACCTGCAGCGGTGGGACTGTGAAGATGGGGAACGATTCTGCGGCCAGGGTGCTAGGGTCAGGACAAGTCAACTTGAGGTTCTCCTCTGGACGTGTCTGGACGTTGCACAGGGTGCTGCATGTTCCTGACATTAAGAAGAATGTTTTATCCGGCTTTATATTAGTTAAAAATGGTTTTGAATTAAACTTTAAATGTAATAAAGTTGTTATTCTGAGACATGGTGTCTTTTATGGAAAAGGCTATTTGGCTGACTTTAACTTGTTATTTAGAATTAGATGTGATTTAGTAAACATAAATGAATTAAATGTTTTGAATGCTGAATGTTCTAGTTCTGTGTCTTAAGTTGTGAATAATCTTGAATCTTGTGATCTGTGGCATGGTAGATTGGGTCATGTAAATCTAAATTCGATTAAAAGGATGATGAATTTAGAATTGATCCCTAAACACACAATTGATAAAACTCAAAAATGTGAGATATGTGTGCAAGCAAAGACACTTAGGAAGTCTTTTCAGTCTGTCTCTAGAGATAGTGAGATCTTGGATCTAGTGCACACGGATATCTGTGAGTTTAATGGTGTGTTGACCCGAGACAATAAGAAATACTTTATCACCTTTATAGATGATGGCAGTAGATACTGCTATGTATATCTAATGAAAACCAAGGATGAAGCCTTAGAGAAATTTCTTATCTTTAAGAATGAGGCTGAGACACAAACAGGAAAAGTGCTTAAACGCCTTAGGTCAGATAGAGGAGGTGAATATACCTCTAACTTATTTGATGAACAATGCAAATCTTTTGGCATAGTTAATGAAGTTACGACCCTATATTCACCGCAATCAAATGGGATAGCAGAACGGAAAAATAGAACCTTAACTGACATGATCAATGCTCTCCTACAGAGTTCTGGACTTCCAACCTATATGTGGGGAGAAGCCTTGAATACGGCTTGCCATATTCTGAATAGGGTGCCTCCAAGACATGGAAAAGTGTCCCTTTGAACTTTGGAGAAATAGGAAACCGAGTTTAAGATATCTCAAAGTGTGGGACTGTCTTGCTAAGGTTTTAGTCCCAGAACACAAGAGAAAGAAACTTGGTCCTAAAACTGTTGATGCGGTCTTCTTAGGTTACTTAGAAAATAGCTATGCATATAGGTTCTTGGTAATTCGGTCCGAGATACCGGGCATAGATGTCAACACTATTGTTGAACTCCGTGATGCTACTTTCTTTGAGGATGTCTTTCCATTGAAGACTGGGATTCCTCAGAATCTGACCATTGAGGGCACCTCCACATCAGGATCTATTCCAGATCAAGTGGAAAGGATATCGAATGTGGAGGTTGAGACTCAACCTGAACCCAATGATCTTTCCGAAGAGAACGAGCCAAGGAGGAGTAAAAGACCTCGGATAGCCAAGGATCTGGGTAGCGACTTCGTTGTCTACCAGATCGAGGGTGATCCACCAAGTTACAAGGAAGCCATGGCTTCATCTGAAGCAAAACAATAGAAAGAAGCCATCAAATCTGAGATGGATTCCATTATGGCTAATGAAACTTGGGAGTTGGTTGATTTACCCCAAGGTGGACTTAAATATGAGCCCACACCCCAAGCTCTTGTAGCAATAGTAGAGAGGAGGAATGGAGGACCACACACGCGCGCGCGCGCTCTGCTCCGCTCCGTCTCCATCTCCGGCTCAGGCTCGGGCTCGGGCTCGGGCTCGGGAGAGTCAATTCGGATCTCGGATCTCGATACTTTTGCTGTAGATTTCATTTGGTAAGTCGATTAAATTAATCACACGATTAATTTGGTAAGTCGACTTAAATGGGAATTCAACTCGCCATTATGGGCGCGTTTTTTGGGATCCGAAAGAATGCGTCTTCGGGACGCATCTTTTGGAAACCAAAGATCACATCTTTTGGAAACCAAAGGTCGCATTCTTTGGAAATCAAAGGTCGCGTTTTTAGGACGCGAGCCCCTCTATTTATATCCCTCACTCGACTCGGTTTTTCTGCACTCGCAAGAAAAGACCTCTCTCACGCCGTCTCTCTTTGGTTCTTCCTCTCGCGGACGAACGTCTTCCTCTTCTCCTCTCTCGGCTGCAGTTCTCTGAGGAACAATCGAGGACGATCCCGTTGGTGTGCGTCGACGACGATCGTGAACCGTCGTATCCTGGGAGCGGATCGCCAGTACCCTACGCACCGGTATTGTAGGGACGATATCTTCTCTAAGGACAATCCATTTTCATGGACGCTTCGGTGACTTCTAAACTGATCTCTGTTTTATTTTGCTTGCCGCAATACGTTTATTGCTTTACTCTTTTTGGATCATGCCCGTGTTTTTGTTTCTGTTCTTTTAATCGGTTCATGTTTACATTGACTAATCGGATAATGATTGGGAAACATATGATTAATATGATTTTAATCTGTATCGTTTCTTTGTTAATTCATTTGGATCCGATATTATACTGTTTAATGTATGAACTGGTAATCTTATTTACAACAAATCATTCCAGCTTCAACACGGTCAAAAATCATATTTTTTGATTGTCATAGACGAATTTCTTCCAAATAATCATACATATCAAAGATAGAAGCAATCTTTTAAAAGGAATACAATTCATCTTTCAGATCCTCAATCATTTAAGACATGCAATATGATATTATCAAACTTGGAACAATTAGAGAAATCAGCCTTAGAGAATTGAGATAAAACAAAAAAATCTTCTTAGTTTGGTGACAGTCATAATTGGATTAAGAAGAGTATATTCTGAGAGTTACCATATTGGAGTAAGTTACTGATACAACACAACTTAAATGTTATGCATATAGAGAAAAATTTATTTGATAACATCTTTATATTGTTATGAATATAACCGGTCGATCAAAAGATACAATAAAGTCTCGTCGTGATTTACAAATCATATACAATCGGCCAGAGTTGCATATAAAGGAACATGATAGTGGAAGGGTTGAAGTTCCCAGAGTGAAGTATACCTTAAATAGAAATCAAGTTAAGCTTCTCTGCGAATAGACAAGTAAATTGAAGTTTCCATACGGATATGCATAAAATTTTTTCAATTTAATCGATTTGAAGAAATTTTCATTTAAGGGAATGAAAAGTTATAACTGCCATGCTTTTATGGAAAGATTGCTACCGTTAGTGTTCAGAGGATTGTTACCAAAAAACGTTGTCGATGTTCTTTCAGATGTTAGCAGATTTTTCCAGGTGCTATACTCGTCACGTATACACCGCATGGAGATGGATTATCTTCATAAAAATATTCCTGTGATTATGTATAACTTAGAGAAGATATTTCCGCCTTCATTTTTTGATTCGATGGAGAATCTGATAATTAATATTCCTTGAGAAGCAAAAGTAGGAGGGCCGGTAAAATATCATTGGATGTATCCATTTGAAAGGTAATTAAAAATATTATAATTTCCGTGCATTCTTTATTATTTCAACATAATGTTAACCTTCATTCTTATAAGTTTATGTTGTTTCTTAAAAGAAAGGTCCGAAACAAAAGTAAAGTTGAAGGATATATAAGTTCACAATATATATATGATGAAGTCACAACATTCTGCGCAAGATATCTTCCAAAAGATGTGGAGACTATCCACAATAGATGCAGGAGGAATGAGACAATTTACTCTGATGAAGAAACTTGTATCAGTATCTTTCGTCCATCCACTCATCTAATAGGAAAAGGAACTGAACGTTTCTTATCAAAACAGGAGAAGGATATTGCAGAGTTATACGTATTAGACAATTACGAGGAAATAACACCATATGTTCAGTAAGTATTTGTATTGCTTTATGTATATTCAATTTCAAGTAATTCTTATGTTTCTCTTATTAATTTTAGGGAATTTAGGAAGAAAATTATTGAGGAAAATCCTATGTATTTAGATGCCGAAATTCTAAGCGCCTATAGGAATCAATTTCCAGCTTGTTTTAAAGATTGATCAAAATAGTTGGACGGTGGTGATTTCTATTCTTATATTTTAAAATATTTTGGAAAAGACCCTTTTTATAAGGTCCGATCTTACAACTCTTCCTATAGCAATGGGTATCGTTTTCATACCTTAAATTCCGGTAAATATTTAACAACTCAAAATCATGGAGTGATGGTTCACGGATCTTGTTATGAGGAAGATCATATGAATTATTACGGAATTTTAGAGAAGATACTAAAAGTGGAATATAGTATACCTTGCTTAAATAAAGTAGTCATTTTTCTTGTGTGATTGGTATGAACCCAATAGAGGTGTAGTACTCGATAGAAGAAATAACATTGTCGACGTGGTACAAAGAAAATTTATACGCAGATTTGAACTATTCGTCTTAGCATCTCAAGTGGATCAAGTATGTTATCTCCTACAAATATCAAAAAAGAGAAAAAACGTTGAAACAGTAACTGTTGTGAACATAAATTCTCGAGGTTATATTTCTAATGATTACACTCATCAGGAAGATAATATAGATGAAGCATTCACACTGACACATAAATGAATAGACTTAATAGAAGAAGTCACAATCATCGAATCGATTCGATTGGCTGGTAATGAAGTTTTTTGTGTTAACTTACAAGATGATACTACTACACGATTATAATCGAATTAACTAAAATCTCAAGTTATAAATATGTAATTAACTATTACATCATCATTACAGTCATGGAAGGTTTTGGACGTGGCGGGGCGCATGGATCATATAGATCCAATCGTCCATCTTCCTTGGACACACCTTCGACCAATAGGCAGCCCACCCCGGATGCTGTTCTTGATTTACAGTCCGATGAGGTCCGCCGGGTGATAGCCTACTACGAGTCTCTTTGTTATCCTCCGTCATCCTTTTATATATGAGGCTATGGAAAGCCATCTACCTCAGCAGCCCTACAGAATTCTCACTCCAGGTCCCCGTACCAGTACGGACATCGATGGGTTCTGACTCTCCTTCTTCTGGACGTCCGAACACCTCCGTGCCTTTATCTACTGCAGTTGGACAGACTTCGGCGTCCCACCCTTTGTTAGAGGTTACGGCGGATGGAAGGTAAAATTTTTATAGATTTTGCCATTACATTTTTCCAAATATTTATAAATTGTATCATATTTAAAATTTTTAACAATTGCTGGGACTTTTTGAATAGAAATAGGGTGGCAAAGTAGATAACCAACATAATAAAGACACACTTGACTTCCATGCAATTTAGATGGTGTCGCATCCCTGCTGTAGAACAGGAGAGACTGTTTGATATGTTTCTGGTAAGAAAAATTTCTAAGAAGTGATACTGAATTTTTTGGTCAAGTTTTTTGTATCTGATAATTTGTTGTAATTTTCAGAGTAAGTTTCGACTTGGCTTTAGTTTGGGGAAGGAGGCTTATCGTATAGCCTTCATTCGTTTGACGGAAAAGAGAATGAGCGATACATTTTCAAGACAAGGAGAAACTCGCATGCGAAGACGGGATGTGAGGAGATGAATTTTGAGGAGATGAAGAGATACCCGCCAACATGGTGTACGGAGGATAGGTATTGTATTTGTCAAATAATTTATAATAAAATTTTTAAAATAATCAATAATCATAACATAATCCTTGCAGATGGACGGATTTCTGTAATGCATTCGTTGCGTGTGCAGAGTTTGGAAGAAGATCTACGGCGGGAAGGACAAACCGTCAAAAATAAAGGATTAAGTCGACAAGTGGCTCTAAAAGCTACAATCAAATTAGAGCGGAGATGGTATTACGATTTGAAATTTATTTTTGGAGATCTACTTTAATATAATGCAATGTTGTTATTACATCTTAAAAAAATTCATACAGTTAGGTTGGAAAGGGAACCCTCTTTTCAGGAGTGGTGGTCGAGGTCCCACATGAATGGGAAAGAAGGAGAGTCGCAATGGTCCACTCCTGAAGCAGGAGAATTGTTGGTAAGTCTATCAATTTATTTGCAATTAAATGATATATTATAACTCTTTTATTTATATTAAATTTTGTATTTCAGGATCGTTATTTGACACTATCTGCAGAAAAATAGGGTGTCGATCCAACTGGAGAGCAACCCCCATTTGGTAAAACGATCTGGAAGCAGGTATAGATATATATTTTCTTACTATACTCATTTCTAATATATAATTTTATATTAAACAATGAAAATCTTATAAGGTGTTGGAGGAGAGGGACGTTGTGTCGAACAGGAAGCAAACGCTTGGTGGTCTTCCTCCATATTATGTGGAGGAACATCGTCACTCCTATTCTGCATACTCTCAGTCGTCGTACACACAACCACATCCGTCCCAATCATCAATTCCAATGGAGTCGCAGATGACGATGATGGTGGATCAAGTGACGAAGCTCCGAGAAGAGTTCACGGCGTACATGTAAGTATTCTACTTATAGAATGAGTAATAATTTTATATTTCTATATCTACAAAATGCAAGTAATAGATATATATCTTCCATATATAATATAGGTCGCAAGGGCGTGCATCTCAACCTGAATAGATTGAATCTGATGACGAAAGAGGAGGAGGAGAACGACCATAAAGAAGAGGCATGCATGTATGCAAGGTTCAAAGAAAATGAGAAGGAAAAAAAGAAATCAAAGCAGGATTTAATGTCTAAATTTTTTAGATCAAAGAAGAAGTAAATTGTTGTTGGTTTTGACTTGTATTGTTGTTAAACTTTTACCACATCTTTTAATTTATATGAACTTTGATATAATTTGTTGTAATTTACTTGTCGTCGTTGCTTCAAACATATATTTGTAATATTTAGATGTTAAATTTGAGTGTTTATTTCTAATTCCATGTATATTGCGTGCCTTTCACTTGTCAGTGCTAGTTATCTTAGTTTTCGAAATGCTATAATATATATACCCTTAGGGAGTTCTTATAAGTACCTGCAGTGGTTTATTGGCAGGCTATACAGGTTCGACAGGGCGTCAAAATCCCGTCGAATCTGTGTAATTTTTTTCCTGGAAATCAGCTTGGGCGAGCACATGTGCTCGCCAGGTGCTCCGTGATTGATGCCCTTTTTAATAGGGGCGATTACTTCAGCGAGCACATCTGTGCATGCCCGACTGGCGGGTGAGCACATAGTGTCCAAATGTGCTCGCCCACCAGCCGGAGCGACTCTCATAAACGCGAGCACGCCTTGAATGAGCACATGTGCTCGCCCACCACTCGGGCGTGCACATGGCGGGCACTAGGCGTGCACATAACGAGCATTTATGTGCACGCCAATCTCGCCTTTTTTGTAGTGATCAAACATATAGTATAATCATAGATACCATCAATGTAACACATAATAAATAACATGTCACATTTACTTGCAACCCTCTTAAATATTCGAACACCTGCCATTCACACGATGTGATACACATTACTAACCATTTGAAAGGGGCTTACTCCAACCTAGCTTAGCACCACTACTGAGCAAGTGGGCATCAGCTTGGATCTAGGGTTTTTGCAAACTCGTGATGTTGGATCATCGCTAGGCTAGTATGGGGGTCAGTCAATCCTATCATGTAAGTAGGGATATAAATGCGCTGAAACTGAGCGAATCTACATTTTTTAGGTTTCGTTTATTTAATCAAGCATAAACTTGTGTTCATGTTCGGTTCATTTATTTTCAAACCAAATATGAATCGGACCTTTTTTTAATCGAATCGAACCTAAGTGAATATCAAAGTTGAGAATTCTCTTAAGGGGGAATAAAAAGAAAAGAAATGAAAATATTTGTTTGTCAATATTAGAATAAACATTCATTCAGTTTTTCCTTATCTAACTCTTTTTCATCTTTTGAATAAAATTAGATTAATAAAGATTCGCCTTTTTGAAAAAAAATATAATTATAATATATTTTTGTATCTGTTCAAATGAGGGCAAGGAATAATGTGTGAGTATGCGATAAGTAAGGATTATACTCAAGGATGGATTTAGAGGGGGCGAGGAGGGGCGCATGCCCCCCCTAATTTTTTTAGATTACGTAATATATATTTGATTATTCTCTATGGATTTTTGAAGTAAAAATAATCATAATATTTCCTAAGTATAGACCTTCTTTTGGATTTTTCGAGAGTAAAACTTATACATGCACACACTTTGTTTCTTTAGGGAGGAAATCGCTAAACCTTACCGGTAGATAATATTATCTTTTAACATAAATTTTCTACCTATCAATAGTAGATTTTACCTTGGATCAACTTATTCGGATAATTTCTTAAACTGATCAACTTATAATGGATCTATACACACACTATCTTTTTGAAGGTCCACTTTTTAGGATGAACCTATATAAGAGATCGGTTTTTCATCAATCTCATTATCACTTATACATATATGTGGTTTACTTCTCGATATCAAAAAATTAAAGTTTCTAAAGAAAACATTTATTGTCAAGTCTCATATATTAATGATTGCTCATGTTTATTATCAAGTAAGTGGTCAAACATATAGATTTTCTTGATCGGTGTATTTTTCTTCATTGACATATTAATAAGGGATTTTATCACTTGTGCCCCTCCGAGATAGCGCAATATCAGTTATGCCCCTATCTTTTTGGTAATATCAGTTGTACCCCTTACTTCTTTCTCCATCATCACTTGTGCCCTTCCGTGAGATTGACCGTCAAAAAAATAAAATAACCATGGTTTATTCAAACCATGGTGTGGTTAAGAAGGGTATTATGGTCAAAACAAAATCAAGGGTGAAGGAAGGGCTCGAGGGAGGAGCTCGGGGCGGACCGCGACGGAGGGAGGGGGAGGCCCAGGGGGCGGGAGCGGCGGGGAGCAGGGGACGGGGCGGGGCAGGGAGCGGCGCGGGGAGCACGGGGCGGGGCAGGGGGCGGCGCGGGGAGCACAGGGCAGGGCAGGGGGCAGCCCAGGGGACGCGGGGCGGTGCGGGGAGGGGAGGGAGAGCAGGACGGCGCGGGGGAGGGGAGGGGCGGCCCTGGGGATGCGGGGTGGCGCGGGGAGTAGGAGGTTGGGCGCGGAGGGGAGGGGGAGCAGGGGTGGGAGGGGAGGGGGAGCAGGAGGGGAGGGTGGGCGCAGAAGGCAGGAGGAGCAGGAGGGGAGGGGAGGCGCGGAGGTTGGGCGCGGGGAGCAGGAGGTTGGGCGCGGGGAGCGTGGGGAGCGAGGGGGCGACGCCGGGAGTGGCACGGGGCACGGAGCAGGACGGGGCGGCACGAGGCAGGTTGGGCGCGGGGAGCGAGGGGGCGGCACCGGGAGCGCGGGGAGCAGGACGGGGCGGCACGAGGCAATGGTAGCACAGGGCACGGAGCAGTACGGGACGGCACGGGGCAGGTTGGGCGCGGGTAGACCTGGCCAATGGGCCGGGGGCCCGCCCACCCAGCCCGCCCAGCCCGTTCATGGGCCGGGCTTGGGCAAGAGATTTCTGGAATGGGCCGGCCCGGCCCGGCCCGCTCTTTGGTCCGCCCGTCAATTGGGCGGGCCGTGGGCATGTGCCATAAAACCCGGCCCGGCCCGGCCCACAGCCCGACTCTAAGGTATAAAGTGTTCATTATGTTTTATCTATTTCCTTTTTGTAATACTAATGAAGCTGAATAAAGGAGAGCTCACTGTATGTGAGTTTATGTTCATCCTTGGGTGTCTTTCAGCTGGGAAAATCTATCCTTATGCTTTATATAAAAGGAGCCAAGCTTTCTCGCAATCAAATTACTTCTAGTGACAACAAAGATGAACAGAGCACAAGGCCCAAATTAAATAGGAGGCATGCAGTCAACACATGGTAATTGAATTTAAATGGAGCAGGTGGAATCGAACTTCGAGACCTCTTGCTATCAACAACGGCTCTAAAATGAGGCAACTCCACAGCTCATTTACATCAAATGATGATAAATTATGCTTTGAAATAAGCTGTACAACACCGTTACTACCTGTCATTTATCGGGCTAATGCCAACATGGAAAGTATAGCATTCAATAGTTAATAATTAACATGTAAAGTCCATCCAAGAAATGGAACCAAGCCACCAACTTTTAAGTGCACCATATAAGACCATGAAATCTTATTCGTTATTCTTTTCTTTAGCTAAATTCTAAAGTATTTGGGGGATTTTTCTTGAAAGATATTTACCCAAGCAAAGACTGCCTTCCAGTTATAAGTGGGGTTTACTCACATCAGACATTCCAGTTAAACCACGTCACCCATCTAATAATTAGGATGGAAAAATTTACCACTGAAAAAGAAATATGCAGATCCAGACATCGCAAATAAAGCAGAATTCGATATCCAATTCCTCCGGCCCGACCCGTACATATATAAATATATGTTTAAAAACTATAGTTTAGATACTTTTAATAGAATATACTTCAAGTTTTTATTTTACATCATCAATATTACATCTTATTTTATAGTTTACATGCAAAGATACACATATTATGGTTACTTGGATTAAGAAAGATTTGATGATGCTAAAAAACTTAATTATCTTCATAAATTTGCTTAAAAATTTAGTAAAAAAGTACTTCACATTCGGCCCATAGGCCGGCCCGACCCGGCCCGGTCCAGACCTGGGCCGGGCTTGGGCTTTGAAGTATGGCCCGTGGACCGGGCCGGGCCGGGCCTTGGACAAGGGGTTTTAAAACCTCGGCCCGGCCCATGGCCCGGCCCGGCCCGGACTTTGGCCAGGTCTAGGCGCGGGGAGCAGGGGTGGCGCGGGGAGCAAGACGAGGGAGCAAGAGGGGAGGGGGAGCACGGGGCGGCACGGGGCATGCCCAGGGGAGCACGGGGCCACACGGAGGAGGGGAGGGGACGGCCCAGGATGATCGCGAGCTCGGGGAGGATCTGGGGCAGGTTGGGCCGGAGAGCGAGGAGTAGGAGGTTGGAGGAGGAAGAGGACATGGAAGAGGAGGAAGAAGAAGAGGATAAGGAAGATAGTGTCAAAATGACCACTGGACCATTTTTTAGAAATAATTTCGCTTATGTCCTCAAAGTTAACGTCTGTTTGCACTGTGGATGGACGGCAACTAACCTAAGGGGTACAACTGATAAAACGGCAAGAATGAGGGGCACAACTGATATTACCAAAAAGATAGGACCATAACTGATATTGCGATATCTCGGAGGGGCACAAGTGATAAAATCCCTATTAATAAATATATTTGTTGGTAATTAAAAATGTAAAATTATGTATTTTTATATTTTTCAATTCGATACAATTTGGATCAGTGTAGTTTATATTATAATTGATCAAAATCCAAATATTGAATTAAAACAAAATGAAACCATTAGAATATGTCTATTTTTTAAAAATGATATAAATGTCATTCATAAAAAATCTCGACAGTGTGGAACATCTATGATATCAATTTATGTAAAATTGAATAAAAAACATACAATTGATTAACAAAATAAGATCAAAATAAACTCTTATTTATATGAAAACTATAGATGATATAATTTATCCTTCACAACTATTATTATATAACGAATAGAGGGGGTATCGGACTCATCGTTATATAACTTACATGTTCATCACCTCCCAACCACTCATTTGCCTTGAAACTTTAACTTGCGCATGTTCCAATGGCAAAAGCCACTTGCACTCACCCATCCCAATACATATAAATAGCCAAGAAGGTGATGAAGACATAAGTGACATACAACTCAACAACATACTCCTCTTCTATTAGTGAATATGATTACATCATAATCGACAGATACATTTTTTTAAACCTTGTGCCCCCTCCTAAAAATGTTCTGACTCCATCCCTGGTTATATGTGTTCTGTTGATTTGTGGATAAAGAAGGGAAATTTACTAGGCACATAGGTAATGGATGTTGTAACCACGATGTGACTATTTATTTGAGAACGTTTATACCAAGATAAAACCTACTTATCTCATAAATATTCACTTATCTTCAGACAAAGTTTACTTATCTCCAAATAAGGTCCACTTATACGGATAATGATTTGTAAATATGTGTATATATGCATGTGCTCATCGAGATTTTAAAAAATCAAACCTGAGCAAACATATGATTTTTAAGTTTGGTTCATTTATTTAATCGAGACTAAACTTTTGTTCAAGTTTGGTTCGCTTATTTTTTAATTGAATCTGAATCGAACTTTTAGCAAGCTGAACCTGAGCGAATACCGAACTTGAGAATTTTCTGACACTCCTACACGTAAGTATTTCTATGCCTCTCCATTGGCTACTTCTATGATCATAATGTTTCATTTCGATGCGACCATCGTGAGTTGGGAGGCATTATTCAAATATGTGGCAATGGAGATTGGTAAAATATACAAATGTTATAACACACTTATGGGCACATGTATATACACATATAAATTAATATATTATATGCACGCGTATTTATATAGATATATGCATATGCACATGAGTTACAGATATAGATATACATGTGTGCGAGAGCATGTATGAGCAAGCACACACATATATCAAATTAGTTTTGAATTATTCTCCAATGAATTCGAGTCAATTTAGTGTTGATTCATGTTGATTTTATATCTCAAGTCAGAATCATATTCATTTTTTTTGTTATTCATAAAACTTTTTCTATCTAACAAGTTCTCATCTTCTCAAATGTTACTTTGCTTGACTAACATTTGACCTTTCAAAATAAATGGCTTATCTCATAGAAAACTTGTTTAATCTCTCAAAAGAACTACACAGTGTCTCAAACGCATGGGAATAACCTCTCAAAATCATTTCATGAATGCGAGATGCATAAAGGGAGGATATCATTTGCTCTTAGAGAAGAATGAGGTCGTGGGCATGGATGTAGTGGTGAGATCGCCCTCGATGGTGATGTCACTGGTGCACAAAGATGAAAGGAGGATGGCAGAGCTTGGTGGTGGTGACAGAGTAGAATGAGGAGGAGATGGTGTCAGTACAACTGCAACAAGGTTGGCGAGTTTATAGACAACCATGCAAAGGGGTGGCATTGTCAATGGGGCTTGGTGACTGCAACTTGTAATTACAAGGGAGAGAAAGTGTTTGCAACAATTGCTGGGAAGGAGGGAGCTTTTCACGACCACAATTATGGGTCGTCGGATCCTTCCATAACTGGAACGGGTTATCAACAATAATATATTCATCAATCACAACTAACATTTAGAAACAGATTACAAATAAAGTATATTCAGAAGAAAGTATTTCAACACTTTTCCATTCACAAAATAAAGTTCAGATGATACATTGTCCCATTATAACCATTTACATGTACGTCAGCTTGAAAGGAGAATATACAAAAGATTATTAACTGCCTTACAAAGAAAAGCTACTCTGGCTGGCTGGTTGTCTAGTATGTAAGTTGGATGGATTTTAAAAGTTCTTGGAATGGCTCACCGACACATGTTGGATTTTCCATAAATCATAAGATAAAAATTAGCGAATGCTAAGTAACGAAGAAGAGAAAAGCAAACAAATTGTCTAATTTTGCAAAACTTGTTATCACAAAAGGTTTCATTCCTTCTTGTTAATTTAAGTTCTATTCCTTTCTATTACACGTCAGGGATTAGTCCAGGGGAACCCCACCATTCTTGGACTCCGAAGTTGTGGACACTTCGGGATTGGAGATTGTATTGATCTTCGTAAGCTTATGCCGCCGCACGTCGCCTCGACCAATCCTCCAATATTACCCTGATAATTTTTCTTTTCTTTTATTAAATAGAGTCTCAAACCCTCGGCCTGGAAAACAAATAAGCACACCATCCTCGAGGACTCGGTTGCTTAAAACCTAAGGCTAACATTTAATCATATAATCTAGCGGCTTTAAATTCATATTATCGTGACCCGACCGCTATTGAACCACTCGTGCCTCCACATGGCACGACCACATCTTCCGTCGTTAAACCCGAAGATATTGGCTCTCGGTACCAGGTGTTGCAAATCATTCATTTCGTGCGCATTTATCATAACAATACAATCGTGTACCACTTAGGTAAGGAAACACTAATACGGGTTCCTTACGACAAACTTATAGGTTGCATGCCCGACTTATAGTTCTACTTCCAGTCATCCTTAACATGACATACGATCCTTTTCAGGATCCAACTCAAACCACATCAATTACCATGATATAATTCTTTCGTTAAGTTTTTAATTTACATAATCAACAATACTTAGTGTAGACTCACGTATATATTATTCATATGCATATATACTCGTATTTATACCTATTTTAACTCCCAAATCCTAACTTTCAAATCTACCTCATCAAGTTGATGCTTAAAACCTTATTTTAGTGGAAATCATAAAGCAACTCTTTAAACTTTTTCAAAAATAGTCAAAATTAGGGTTCTTCATAACAAAGATCATAAAATCAAGAATTTCAATAATCTCGTATGAAAATCCAACAACAAATGGAAGGATTTTGTTACATAATCGAGTTCTCTCTCGTGTATGCAAGGCTTTATCGTGTTTCGTTTTTAAAAAGGATGTTTTAAGGCTCCTGAAAAGATCGAATTTCATTTTCGTATCAAAAACGCTAAGAACGTGTCAAGAATGCGAAGAATGGATAAAGAACACGAAGAATGCAAAGAACACGAAGAACGCCAAGAACATATTTTCTCTTGAAATTTTGGAAGAGTTTCCCCTTATATCGGGACATATTCCTTGGAAAATTTCGGCAGAATTTCTCCTTCTATCGGGACATATTTCTCGAAAAATTTCGATAGAGTTTCCCCTTATATCGTGACATACTTCAAAATAAAAACTAAAAGAGTTTTCTTCATAAAATCAATCGAGAGGAAAAACAACAACAAAGCTGAAAGAATATACTCAAACAATAAGAGATGACGAATCGGTAGACACCACGCATCTTAGGTGAGTGAATGCGTGACGAATCACATGGTTCACTGACGTGCATAACCGTCCGCACCTAAGTATGGTATTATACAGATTTCTCTATTAAAATAACTATAAAATCATAATTGAAAGAATAAAAACATAAGCGATGAGTGAATGTGTGACGAATCACATGATTCACTGACGTGCATAACCGCCCGCACCTAAGTAGTGTGTTACATAGATTTTTCCTCGAACCACAATAGAAAACGAATCGGAAAGAAAGATGAATCAACAACAACGCTTGGAAGAAAAGAGGATGAATTGAAATCCTATCTTACGAAACAAACTAAGAGAAGTTCACACCTTTCTCCTCCTCGTTCTCCCGGCAGCGCTTCATTAGCCCTCCTTCCTCGCCTCCCACTCCTCCTCCCGACCTCTCGACCCTAGCCCTCGGGGTGGTGGTGGTGGTAGTGGAAATCGTAGATAATGAATGGGTAGGGGGTCTATTTATAGGCTCTAGAAAACCACTAACCATAGGTAGAAGACACGGTTTATACCTTAACCATGGTTTAGTGGCCCATGGTTTTGGCAATGGTTTTGACCAAAACTTATCCCAAACTTGGGGCTTAAGTTAGAACATTCTAGAGGATTTTAAATTCGTTAATGACACTTAATTAACACTAATCGTGATTAACTTTCATTAATCGCGATTTATCTTTCGCGACTTATGTTTATCTTTTGCTAACTATAGATTAGTGTTTGTTAATGATTATTAGTGGCTTTTAATCTATTATTAGTTTCTTTAATCATATTTAATTAGTCTTAATGACAGTCATTATGGGTTAATGACGTCTTAACCCTCCTTACTTATGTTTCTTCCGAAATTCATAACAAATCGAAACGAAGTCCGATTCACACGAAACAAATTCTGTTGGTTTCCTCTTAACGAGACGAATCTTATTATATAGGATCCGAGATATTCCAAGTTCAAGACTTTACAATTATAACAACCTTAAAGGAAGTCTCGTCCTCGAGACTAGAAATGCAGGCATAACAACCTTAAAGATAATGAACGTCATTTTATTTATAAAGAAGATATACAACACACAGTGTTATTACTCAAACAAGTAGGGGGTATTTCTCTCTCATTTCCGCCTCAGGTTCCCATGTGGCTTCTTCAAACTCTTGGTTCCGCCACAATACTTTAACTAGAGGCACCTCTTTGTTTCTCAACTTCTTGATATCCTTGTCAAGTATTTGCATAGGTATCTCTTGGTATGTTGAGTCTGGCTCAACATGTAAATCATTATAACTTATCTTATGCTCTAGATCCTTAACGTACTTTCTCAGATTTGATACATGAAAAACATCATGTACTATCAAAAGATGTGGAGGAAGTACAAGTCTATATACCACTTTTCCAATGCGTTGAATAATTTCAAAGAAACCCACGAACATGGGTGTTAACTTCCATACACACCAAACCTCTGAATTCCCTTTATAGATGATACTTTGAGAAATACAAAGTCACCTACCTCAAACTCAAGGTCTCTTCGTCTAGTATCACTATAGCTTTTCTAGCGACTTTGAGCAGTCAATAATCTTTTTCGAGCAAGATCTACAGCTTCTTGTGTCTCTTGCAGTGTATCTGAATCATAAAGGTTCTTTATCCTGACCTCTTACCAACACAAAGGAGTAGTACACCTACGTCCATAAAGTGCTTCAAATGGTGCCATGACAATACTTGTATCATAATTGTTGTTGTATGTGAATTATGCAAGAGATAAATATTTAATCCATGATCCCTTCATTCTAAGGCACACGCTCGTAGCATATCCTCTAGTGTCTGAATCGTACGTTCTGACTGACCATCTGTTTGTGGATGATATGTTGTGTACCTAAGACTTTAATGAAGTTCTCCCAATAGTATGAGGTGAATAGTGAATCTCGATCAGAAACTACTTCATTTGGGATACCATGAAGGGGAATCAAATGTCTAATATATAACTCAGCAAGCTGGTTTGCAGTGAAAGATAAGCTTATCGGAATAAAGTGTGCTACCTTTGTCAGACGATCTATTATAACCCAGATACTGTCTTTATTACCAGTCGTCTGAGGTAAGCCAGTAATGAAGTCCGTGGAAATACTTTCCCATTTCCATTCAGGTATAGGGAGGGGTTGCGATAATCCTGGTGGCTTTTGGTGTGAAGCCTTTACCTGTTGGCAAGTGAAACATGAATTCACAAACTCAACAACATCTTTCTTCATTACCGGCCATCAATGAATGAAGATTCTTATACATCTTTGTAATTCCTGGATGAATAGATAATCTTGAGCAGTGCGCTTCACGTAAGATGTCTTTCCTTAGTTCAGGTGTGTTTGGTACACAAACTCTGTGATGGTTATACAGTAACCCATCTTGTATCTGGAATCCCTCTATCTCATTCTTCTCAAGTTGTTGTCTCAAGTCTTTAAGGACATGATCATCCTCTTGTCCTTTCTTTATTCTATCCCAGATCTTTGATTTTTATTGATGAGGAATAGTTATATTATCAACACTACTATCAAATGGTTTATATTCATTTAACATTGATAGTAAACCCCAGAAGTGGATAGTACTCACCAACCTAGGTGAATAGGTTCTTCTACTAAGGGCATTTGCTACGACGTTCCCCTACTAGGGTGGTAGGAGATAATGCAATCATAGTCTTTCAACAACTCTAGCCACCGTCTCTGTCTCATATTGAGTTCCTTCTGATCAAATAGATATTCCAAGCTTTTATGATAAGTGAAGATTTTAAAAGTAATACCATAGAGGTAATGTCTCCATATCTTTAAAGCAAAAACTACAGCAACTGATTCAAGGTCATATCTTGGGTAGTTCTTTTCATGTGTCCTAAGCTGTCGTGATGCATACGCAATTACCTTACCATGTTGCATAAGAAATGCCCCAAGTCCTTCTTTAGACGCATCAGTGTACATTGTAAACCCTTCACTCCCAAAGGGTAGAGTGAGGATGGGTGAAGATGTTACGCATTCTTTCAGTGTTTGGAAACTAGTTTCGTATGCATCTGACCATATGAATGGAACTTCCTTCTGGGTCAACTTAGTCATTGGCAATACTATTCGTAAAAAGTCCTTCACAAATCTTCTATAATATCCAGCTAATCCCATAAAGGATCGTATTTTTGTGACACTCTTCGGGCGTTCCTAACTTATCACCGCACTAACCTTTGTAAAATCAACTGATATACCTTTTCCATAAATAACATAGCCTAAAAAGATACTTCAGATAGCCAGAAGTTACATTTGTTATATTTAGCATACAATTTGTTCTTCCTTAGAGTTTCAAGTACCTGCTTGAGATGGTGTTCATGCAGATACTTATCCTGGGAGTAAATAAGCACATCATCAAAAAAGACTACAGAAAGTGATCTAAGAACTCCTTCAATACTCTATTCATGAGATCTATGAAAGCTGATGGGGCATTTATCATTCCAAAAGGCATAACTAAGAATTTATAATGTCATATTTAGTTCAAAAGGCTGTCTTGGGGATATCTGTATCTTTAATTTTCAACTGATGGTATCCATATCTTAAATCAATCTTGGAATACACAGTTGAACGATGTATCTGATCAAAGAGATCATCTATCCTTGGTAGAGGATACTTATTCTTTATTGTCCTCTTATTTAACTGTCTATAGTCAATGACTCAATGCACAATCGCATTGACACATCCTTCTTCCTGACAAATAAGATAGGTGCTCCCCATGGTGAAGTATTAGGACGAATGAATCCTTTATCTAATAGTTCTTGCAATTGTGCCTTTAACTCTCATAGCTCAGCTGGTGCCATCCTATATGGAGGGATAGAGATAGGTTGAGTATCAGGTATAAGAGAGATTTCAAATTCAATCTCTCGCTCAGGTGGTAATCCAGTAGTTCCTCTGAAAATATATCAGGAAACTCACACACTATAGGCACATCTTCTATCATTCTTTCTGACCCTGATATAGTGGATACATAAGCTAAATAGCCTTGGCACCCTTGTTCTAACAGTTGTTGAGCCTTTAAAGTAGATATGTACTTGACATCATCACTGGATGTCTTTCCAATAAATTGGAACTCTATCGAGTTAGGATTGTGAAAAGTTACTGTCTTCCGGAAACAATGAAGGCATGCATGATGCCTTTCTAGCCAATTCATCCCAAGAATGAGATCAAAGTCATCCATTTCAATAAGTAATAGGGAAACAGGTAGCTGATGTCTTGCTATTAGTACTACACAATCATCTATGATTTCTCGGATTATAAATACTTGTCCTCTTGTTCCCTTGATCGGATAGGATTTTGTGCTTCTAATGGTACCTTACCTAAAGTGGGTACTAACCGTCGAGCAATAAATGAATGTGAAGCACCAAAATCAAATAAGACATGTACTGAAAGCCATGAATAGTAACAGTACCTCATACGACCGTGCCTGAATTGTAGGCTTTTTATTCAATAATTGCATTGAGCTGGCCATTAGGAACAGACAAGTTAGAACCCGCAACGCTTTGTGGTGGCTGTTATATAGGAGATGCTCCTTGTGAGCCACGAACTCTACCATGTCTTCTTCTGCGTGTTGCTCCATTGCTCGGGGTGGATGTTATACTGTTAGTCGGAGTTGGTTTAAACCCTGAACCTCTCAATTGCGAACATCCTTTCCTAATGTGACGTTCTTGATGACAGTGATAACATGCACGTGTTCCTATCTGAGCTGAAGACCCAACCACAAAGGTAGTAGCTCCTGGTGCTGAGTTACAAGGGTATAGTAGAGGTCTAGAGAAACCCCCTCTTCCTGATAATTCCTGACCCAAGGTCTGTGGTAAGCTTATACTAGAACCGATTGGATGATAACGACGATCTCTACGGTTATAATGTGCCTTGCGTTTGAATGGTCCACCATTAAAGTAGAAACTTCTTCTTTAACGGTTTTCATACCTCTCCATCTCAATACGAAAGATGATGTCCATTGCTTTATCTACGGTTGTAGTTCTAAAACTAGCAAGCTTTTCTCGTAGATCTCTCTGAAGACTGCTAACAAATTTGGTAAGACACTCTTCTCGTGAAGCTTCTAGAGATGGTGAGTAATGTAGTAGATCAGTAAAGTAGATACGATAATCTCATACGGTGTTAGAACCCCGATTCAGAGAAGCCAACTCTCTCCTCTTTAATTCTTCCCAATGAGAAGGACAAAAGTGAGCTCGGAACCTCTCTTCAAAGATATCCCAAGGAACAGGATCTACTAATTTCTTGGAAATTGCTCTCCACCATCGTAGTGAATAATCTACTATGGACTAATCAGCACAGTGCACACAGGTGTCAACTGGTGCATGTAATATCCTCAACATCCTAGTAACGTCATCGAGCCATAATTCAGCCTCGGCAGGTGTCTCTACACCTTTAAATCGAGGAATTTTTCCCTTTCGGTAATTATCTAGTAATGTTTGGTGTCTAAGAAGGGCCTTCTCCATTTCTCCTTTAGTCGGGGTAGGAGCAGACTCAGTTAAAGGATGACAACTAGATTCTTCCTCATAAAGATGAACAGAACCTTCAATTCTAGCATCCGGAGGCTTAGATGTCTCGAGTCTCTCAGCTTGTGCATTGAGCCTCTCCTCCAATGCTTGCTGCCTTTGCCCCATGTCTTGAAACATTCCATCATAGCCGCTAATTGTCTAGACACGTCTTGGTCTGCCATAATCCTGGGATGAATCAAGGTCAAAGGTCAGATCCTATATGTCTTAGCATGATGTACATAAGGGACAATGACTTCTGAATGGTACCGCAGTTAGTTATTAAGATCAAAGGATCTTAATACAAACTTAGTTTTCTGAATACTAAATAAGTTACCGGAGTAATCAAGCTCTCATACCAATCTGTCACGACCCCAATTTCGGGTTGTCGGATCCTCCCATAACCGGATCTGGTTACTCAGTAATAATATATTCAGAAATCACAACTAACAATTAGAAACATACTGCAATTAAAGTATATTAAGAAGACAGTTAATAAAGTTCAGATGATATATTTTCCCACTATAATCATTTACATGTACATCAGCTTGAAAGGAAAATATACAAAAGATTACTAACTACCTTACAATGAAATGCTATTGTGGCTGGCTGTATGTCTAATATATAAGCTGGATGGATTTTTAAAGTCCTTGAAATGACTCATCGACACCTGTTGGAATTTACATAAAATAGGATAAAAATCAGCGAATGCTAAGTAACGAAGAAGAGAAAGACAAACAAATTGTCTAATTTTGCAAAACTTGTTATTACAAAAGGTTTCATTCCTTCATGTTAATTTAAATCCTATTCCTTTCTATTCCACGTCAGGGATTGGTCTAGGGGAACCCCAACATCCTTGGACTCCGAAGCTGTGGACACTTCGGGATGGGAGATTGTGTTGATCTTGGTAAGCTTATGCCGCCGCACGTCGTCTCGACCAATCCTCCAATACTACCCGGATAATTTTTCTTTTCTTTTATTAAATAGAGTCTCAAACCCTCGACCTGGAAAACAAATGAGCATACCGTCCTTGAGGACTCGGTTGTTTAAAACCTGAAGCTAACATTTAATTATATAACCTAGCGGCTTTAAATACATGTTATCGTGACCCAGTCGCTATTAAACCACCCGTGCCTCCACATGGTACGACCACATCTTCCGTCTTTAAACCCAGAGATATTGGCTCCCGGTACCACGCGCTACAAATCATTCATTTCGTGTGCACTTATCATAACAGGGCAACCGTGTACCACGTAGGTAGGGAAACGCCAATACAGGTTCCTTCCGACAAACCTCATGTTACATGCCCGACATGTAGTTCTACTTCCAGTCATCCTTAACGTGACACACGATCATTTTCAGGATCCAACTCAAACCACATCAATTCCAATGACATAATTCTTTCATTAAGTCTTCGATTTACATAATCAACAATATTTAGTATAGACTCACGTATATATTATTCATATGCATATATACTCGTATTTATGCCTATTTTAACTCCCAAGCCCTAACTTTCAAAACTACCGCATCAATTTGATGCTTAAAACCTTATTTTAGTGGAAATCACAAAGTAACTCTTCATATTTTTTCAAAAACAACCAAAATTAGGGTTCTTCATAGCAAGTAACGTAAAATCAAGAATTTTAATAATCTCGTATGAAAATCCAACATCAAAAGGAAGGATTTCGTTACCTAATCAAGCTCTCTCTCGCGTATGCAAGGCTTTATCGTGTTTCGTTTTCAGAAAGGATGTTTTAAGGCTCCTTAAAAGATCGAATTTTATTTTCGTATCAAAAATGCTAAGAACGCGTCAAGAACGTGAAGAACGAACGAACAACACGAACAACGCGAAGAACACGAAGAACGCCAAGAATATATTTTCTCTTGAAATTTCGGTAGAGTTTCCCCTTATATCAGGACATATTTCTTGGAAAATTTCGGCGGAGTTTCCCCTTATATCAGGACATATTTCTCAGAAAATTTCGGCAGAGTTTTCCCTTATTTCGGGACATATTTCAAAATAAAAACGAAAAAAGTTTCCTCTATAAAATCAGTCGAGAGGAAAAACAACAGCAAAGCTGAAAGAATATACTTAAACAACAAGAGATGACGAACCGGTAGACACCACGCATCTTAGGTGAGTGAATGTGTGACGAATCATAGGATTCACTGACGTGCATAGCCGCCCGCACTTAAGTAGTGTATTACACAGATTTCTCCATCAAAATAACTATAAAAGCATAATTGAACGAATGGAAACATAAGCGATGGAGAATTAGTAAACAGTACGCGTCTTAGATGAGTGAATGTATGACGAATCATAGGGTTCACCGACGTGCATAACCGCTCGCACCTAAGTAGGGTGTTACACAGATTTCTCCTCGAACCACAACAGAAAACGAATCTTAAAGAAAGATGAATCAAGAACAAAGCGTGGAAGAAAAGATGATGAATTGAAATCCTAGCTTACGAAATAAGATAAGAGAAGATCATACATTTCTTCTCCTCGTTCTCCCAGCAGCGCTTCACTAGCGCTCCTCCCTCGCTCCCACTCCTCCTCTCGACCCTAGCTCTTGGGGTGGTGGTGATAGTGGAAATCGTAGAGAATGAATGGGTAGGGGGTCTATTTATAGGCTCCAGAAAACCACTAACCATGGTTAGAAAACCATTGTTTATACCTTAACCATGGTTTAGTGGCCCATGGTTTTGACCTTGGTTTTAGCCAAAATTTATCCCAAACTTAGGGCTTAAGTTAGAACATTCTAGAGGATTCTAGATTCGCTAATGACGCTTAATTAACACTATTCGTGATTAACTTTCACTAATCGTAATTTAATTTCGCAGCTTATGCTTATCTTTTGCTAACTATTAATTAGTGTTTGCTAATGATTATTATCGATTTTTAATCCATCATTAGTTTCTTTAATCATGTTAAATTATTCTTAATGACAATCATTATGGGTTAATGACATCTTAACCCTCCTTACTTCTCTTTCTTTCGAAATTCATAACAAATCGAAACGAAGTCTGATTCACACGAAATAAATTATGTTGGTTTCCTCTTGATGAGCCGGATCTTATTATATAGGATCCGAGATATGCCAAGTTCAAGGCTTTATAGAGCATGTGGTAGAGCTTTGCATAGATGAGTTGGCAGTGGTGTGGACGACGAAGCCAGAGAAGGTACACAAATGTAGATTGATAGATTGATAGGGGAAATGACACAATTTGAAAATTCTCATACAAATAAGTTACAAGTGGCGTGCACATGTTATGTGAACCTACATATGCAATTTTTTATGTGTGCTTAAGTCAATCCTGATTTTTTGAAATTCGTCAAACTCGATGTCAGATTCACTTTCTAGGCTTCAAAGATGGCATTATTATGTACACATTTTCAACAAATTGATATGTTGGGATTCTCAAAAATTTATCTGGTTTCTTCCAAAGGAGGATAATTATTCATATGTTTCTCACCTTCTGTGAATAGCCGAAGCATTTATGAAGATCCATAAAGACATTTCTAATCGCTCGTCCATCATTGGAAACACCACTTCCCGTCTGACATGTATATGCTAAACATGTCACCCGTGTTCAACCCACGCTAAATCGAACTCTCCATAAGATCATTTATTGTTACTTGTCCGATTGATATTTTATTTATATTCATTAATTTAGCAGTCAAATTCAATATTAAAATTTATAATTTAAATAATGATTGTATCAATTTTCATCGTGCTATTAAAAATAATACATTAGGTATGTTAAAACAAGCATGTTAATATCTTAGTTATATATAGATAATTTTAGATCCCACTGCGCATTCCTAGTATTGGTTTATGAGAGTTCTTTCCAACCCCCGTGAAAAGCAAAGAGATTCCTTCCTCCATGCTTTTCCTGCTTGGCCAACTTCAATTTACCAAACCTATGTTCATCTCATGTAGTGGTTGCGGACTTGGTCTTCAGTTGACGTAACTATTGAGTAGATGGTTGATGACATGATAAATCATGTCACCATACCTGGATGATTGCTAATCTTTGGTATATATATCATTTTGCCGTGAGTGATGACACCATATAATTGCACTAGATATGGGTCTATGTCAGTTTCCCATCCTCTATTTTCTTCATTATTTTCCACTCTACCATATACGTCTTAGTTAAGGTGAACATCTTCTTGATATAATCCATATGGATATATGATAGGAAAGATCTAATGTTTTCATTACAATGCTTAGTTGTAGACCTACCGGAGTGTTTCGATTATAATTGTAAAGAACGTAATTATATTTCAGATGTAACAAAGGTATTACTAAATTTCCAATAGGGATTGACATGGACATAAAATGGTCACAGAAGCTCACATAAGGCTACATTGAGACAAATAAAGATCAGACGCCTCATGTTACGTTTAAAAATGAGACCCCTATTTGAAATCGAGGTATAGTTGAGGTTAATTACCCAAAAAAATCAAATCAGATACGTCCATAAAAATAGGAAAAAAAACCGAACTCTTTAAGATAGTTTGGTTACTGGGTTGTGGTGGTTTAGGGTAACCTCCTGTAAATAGTACATGTTTGGTCCGAATCCTCTCATATTCTCTCTTGAGTAAGTAATCCTTGTAGGCATCTCAGTATAAACTGATGTCGAAAGAATAATATCTTTCTTGGTCCGAATAACATACCACCATCAGTAGACAATGCTCTACATAGTTGGTCTTGGACTTAGTAACGAGAAAGACGTCACCTTGCGAGGTCTGAAAACCATCTGGGGATGCCACAAAGTGTACATTGAAGCTTACACTTCCGTACTCACCTTTGGCCTATCCGTAGAGGGCCTCTCCAAATTGTTTTAGAAGATGCAATGAAGGCATTTTGCTTTTTTTATCGTTTTAATTATATTTAATTTGGCTGCAATTTTCTTTTGCTCTCATGTTCTCTCCCACACTCGATTTCTCCTTTCCTGCCCCAAAACTAACCCTATTCATATTTGCCGCCCCTCCACGCCACCTCCACCCACTGTCAGCGATCTTACATCTGCCACACCGTCGACTTGGGTCGTCCTCCCGTCACCCTCGTCCCGAATGCCGCCACAGTGGGGTTTTCGCCTACTCGGATCCTTCTCTTCATCAGCTCATCTGCTCTCCAAGGTCCTCTACCTTTCATCTTTTTTTAGTTGTTGTTCTTGTTTCACCTTTAGAAGGTCATTCACAATTTTGTTGCTTGCAATGTGAGATTGTTGAAACGTGTTCTACCACTTGAAATGCGGCGGTTGGACATTATCGAGCATCATAGTTTGTAAAGGTGATGGAGCCACATCTCCATCTCAGAGGAAAAGGTGACTAGAGATGGACGTTGTGGGGGATGTGGATGGTGGTGGTTGTTGAAAGGTCGCCTATGACTTGCTTCACACATGTATGGTATGGGATGCATTTGTTGGAGCAGGAGGAGATTTGTGGCGAATAAGAAACAAATTAAAAGGAGAGAATACAGATCAATGCTCTAGAAGTGAATTCAATAACTTCTTTTCATTAAAACTTGAACTTTTTATACAAGACTTGAATCTTTACAGGAAGAGAACTTACAATGTTTACAACAAAAGAATAAGCACTTATAACATTTGGAAGAAGGAGGACACTTGAGAGACTCTTGTGATAGTAGTGGACTTGTTGTTGTTATTGTTGTTATGAAATGAGGACCTCTCGGGTGGTATTTATAGGCCCCCAAGAGGGTGGAGATATTTTGGAGGAGTGATCTAGAATCCTTTTTCATGCTTATCATTTAAGACAAAATATTTAGATATTTTGGTGGGAGGTGGAGAAATATCTAGATATTTTATCTACATCTCTCTTTTCTTGAGTATTCTCTCAAGCACATATCTTCATAAAGATTCTCCATATGTTGGTAGAAGATATCTGCCCACATATTTTCATATGAGTGGAAGATTGTAAGCCATGTGTAAAATGACCCATTGCAATAATAATTCACATGCAAGTTACAAATTATATTTTCAACAACACTCAGGGTACCGAGACTACCGCCATCATTGGCAAAGGTCACGGGGAGGATCTTTACGCACCAGGATGATTTTTAGTTTAACGTGTTTCATGCAATGTCAGCAGGTCCTCCTTCTCCGGAGATCCAAGTTGATAAACCGTTCATAGGTAGAGCATGACTCTTTGAGATGGGAGATGTGTATAGGGGCAACATCTATGTGATGAGGATGGGGTCTTGTAGTGGGGGAATGTCAAGCAAGTGATGGTGCGTCTGGTGGGATACCTTTTGGCCAGAGGTGTTGCATGTGGGGAAGCTCTCATGGTAGTTGTGGAAGAGGGCATGATTGATAGCAATGATGCCCTTCGGGAAGGTGGACACAAGTTGTTGATGGTGATGCAAGTTGTGTAGGTGGATGGTGGCATACAGAAAGGTGTGGGACCACACCTTGTAAAGTGTCTCCTCGAATGAGTTGTGTGCTCAATGTCATGCTCGCTCCTTTCAGTTTGGACATGGTATGATTTAGATGTCATTCGAGTTTAACATGTCGAAGCTAGTGCTTTCGTCGACATGTTAGGAGGGAGAGGATCGTGTCGCCGAAGTTGGGATCAATCATATAGGAATGAGGGTGGTCCATCAATTGGAGTCATAGAGTGGCGGTGATCATGTGTGGAGATTGATTTGGAGGAAGGAAAGCAGGAGAGTGGGGTTGCATTGCATGTAGAGATGTAAAACAGAGGAATGCATGTGTAAGATAGGTATTTCCTGTATCCATATCCATTTTTGAAGTTGGGTATATATACAAATATTTGACACATGTGAAAAATGTGAAATCACATCCTTAATACCATGCACAAATGCATCCATTTGTTAAGCGATTACATATAATCATCATACGAAGCTCTAGGTCGGAGCTCCCCCTTGCACGCACTCCCGTCCACCTACCATTCACCGCATGTTGCAAGCTCTAACTCACCTCCTCCTCTTCCTTCTTTATGTTGGTTAATCTCTCTATCGTTAGACCACTTATTGGTTAGATTAAAGCAGTCATCTAGTTGAGCTAATGGACTAACTAACGGAAGGTTATGGGTGTAAAATGGAGCAGTTATTCAGGATTTTGAGTGTAATTCGTGATTATCGAGGGTTCTTGGGGTAATTACGAAATTACTCAGGGTATGGTTGTAAATATCCCAGAATATAAATGAAATAACATAGAAGATGCGTGTAGGGTGAACAATGAGAAGATAAATGAAGATGAAGTCGTGGGTCAACGTACTGTACTTGGCTTTATAAACACCTGCATATTAATACTTTATTCATGTATATTATATGGAGTTCACCAGCACTCATACAAATATATGTATGTGCATGGATGGATATTGGTGTGATTGTCCCTTAAGGCTCCGTTTGGTTGCAGGGTTGGGCAGGTTTGGGTTGACCCAACCCGAGGTACCCCTCCTTCCAAACCTCCCAATCCTCCTCACAGTTTACTATTCACAGGGGTACCTCAACCCAACCCAACCCTGCCCAACCCTGCAATCAAACGAACCCTAAAATCTTCAACAACCATAACCGTATATATATATATATTCACTAAGAGTTATAGATACCTGTCCATATTCGTATTCATAATAAATTAAAAACAAATAGCTATTTTTTGCTTCATATCCATCAAATTTTGAAAATGTACAAGTACCCTCTAAAAAAGCATGCAGATGGGCACACATTTATGTTTATTCATTTGCATTACTTGTTGAGTGAAATCTTTCTTGAAGTGTGCATAAAAAAATATATCTTGATGTGTGTGTCAGGGTGTAAGGGGGAACAATTAGGTGTTTGCGGTAGAATCGGAGGTGACACCCTACCCAGTCATTGATAATGAGTCACTTGAGAGCGTGTAAGGTTGCACTCATTGCCGTGTAAGGGGATATCTATTAGGTGTTTACGGTTGAACTGGAGGAGACACATCACTTATGCCATTGATAAACAAGGTATTTGAGGGTGCGAAGGGTTGCCCACGATTCTCAAATGAGGGGGTTGATGACATACTATCTTTTGAGGTAGTGGTAGTCGGGAGGGTTCATGAGGTGTGGTGCTCAAGTGGGTTGTAAGAATGTGGTCACAATTGGCGAGATGACGAATTAGTGGTAGGTTAGGCAGTGATGCATATCCTATCTTAGAATGTGAATAGATCGATGGATCGTGGAAGTCAGAGTTACATCTTAGAGTGGGAGGCAGATGTGATCGTATTGCAGATAGCGCAAATGGAGGCATGCGGTGGGAAGTTTAGATGCATGGGGGGATGGTAGCGGGGATGCTGATGAAAGGGTCGATATGGCAGCCATAGGTGCAACTGATAGGGTGGAGATATGATCTTTTCGAGCTGATCGCATCATGGGATGGGAGTTTATTTTTTGTTGATTCGATGAGACGAAGGAGATTGTATGTTGCCATAATTGGTGGTTGATGCAACACGAGAAACTTGATGGATATTTTTTTCTAAAATTTCGTCTAGTTATGTTAAGTGATATTTTTTAATTACTTAGGATTATGGATGTAAAAATCCCAATCCTAAAACCCATCCCACGCCGCCGCGCCGCTTCTCCCTTTCCTTCCTCACGTGTCCGATTCCCCAGGCCTCCCTTCACCCCAGCCGCGCCGACCACCCCCGCCCCGTCTCTCGGCCTCTGCACCGCCGCCCTCCTCAACGTCAACCTCGCCGCCTCCGCCTGCCTGACCCCGCCGCTTTCCCCTCCCCCCTCTGCGCTATCACCGCTTCAACCCCTGCCCAACGCGCCCCTCGTCTTCGCCTGTACACCAACGAACCCGCCTCGCCACCCGAGCAGCAGTTTGCCCGCAGCCCATCGCCTTTCTGCCCCGTATTCGTTGCCTCGACCAGGTCCAGGTTCTTACTTTCCTCCTCTGCACGTGCGCTACATAGTAGAGAATTTCTCCATCTCCCTGCCGTGTTTCTTTTCAGTTGTGGATTTGTTATACCTTATTGGTTTGGTTGAGATTTAGTAATGTTGCCTGCAACCTTCGGAATAAGAACTCCATTCATCTGTTAAACTACTCGGGTTGAACATCTTGAGGATAAAAGCGCCAGGCAGTTTTTTTAATTCTGTTTTATCTCTGTATGCACAGTCATCTTAATTTGGATTTGGAGGCTCCTGGATTTGTTTGAAGCACCGTGGGGATAGAGTGATTTTTCCGTACTTCCCAGATTGCAATTAATCCTTGAATATTTGATCCTGCTCCTAAGTCAATTAAACCCCTCATGCGGATTAGTTTTCGACGACGACGAAAAATAAAATATTTGACGGTGGATTTTGGTGGAGAAGAAAATGGAGGGATTGAGAAGAGAATGGAGGGGTTGAGAGAAGAAGCTCGTCAGAAACACGAGGGGATGGAGAAAAGAAACGTGAAGACCACGTGAGGGGAGAGAGAGAGGGGGGAGAGAGAGAAGAAAATGGAGGGGTTGAGAGGAGAAGCTCGTCAGGAACACGAGGGGATGGAGAAAAAAAACGTGAAGACCACGTGAGGGGAGAGAGAGGAGAGAGAGATAGAGAATAAAATCTCAATTTTTCATATCAACTGAACTTACTAAACAACTAGTCTATCATCCCTTTATATATGAGGGATGAGATTACAAAAATAGAAACTCAAATTCAAATTCAAACTAATTATCCTAATTTGACTCTAACCGACTAATTTAAAATTCAAATTGAAACTAACTACTTTAGAGATCACACACGATCTCTTATTTTAAAATAAAATTACGACGACTCAAAATAAACGTAAATAAAATTAACGGATAAAAAGTAGATAAAAATGCGGCCCTATTTCTCCAGTTCACGCTACATCAAACCCCTTTATCTGAGACTCCTTTATTTTCTGGCATTAGTCAGGCTTATCATTCTTGTGCAGATTCTTACCTTCAATCTCTTGTAATCGCATCATAATCGGGTTACTTTGAGTAACCCGCTAACCAAACGAACATCTGATGATATTTTTTTTGTATTTTTTTAAAAATCAATAACTTGATGCCGGGTTTAGGGTTTTAGTTACGCTCTGACCTTCTTCCCTCGGGCCTTCTTGGAGCAGGAGTAGGCGCAGAGGTTGCCCGGTGCATCTAGGATTTCAGGGATCAGAGCATAGATACATCCGGCGAGTGGCTGTGAGCAGCTTGATATTCCCTCCGGTGAGGTGAGTTACTTCCTATCTCTCTCATTTTCTCTCTTGAGTAAGTAATCTTTGTGGGCATTTCAGTATAAACTGCTATCGGAAGAATAAAATCTTTTTTTGTCCGAATAGCGTGCCACCATCAGTAGACAATGCTCTATATAGTTGGTCTTGGACTTGGTAACGAGAAAGACATCACCTTGCGAGGTCTCGAAGCCATCCGGGGATGCCACAAGGTGTACATGGAAGCTTACACTTCCCTACTCACCTTTGGCCTATCCGCAGAGGGCCTCTCCAAATTGGTAATCTGAATCTTTTCTTTTCTTTCTTTATCTTCCCATTAGTTTAGTGGTTTCTGGAGGTTCCACTAAGTTCAAGATTTGTTTTTGTGCTGGTAGGAAAAGCTATATGGGAAGCCAATCACTGTTGCTGACAGAGAAATGGTGGAGGAAAAGGTGGATAATATTCTATATGAGGCTGTGGAGTCAGATGTGGCATTCCTTGTAGTAGGGGATCCGTTTGGGTGATTGTCCTTCCAGTACTATTTTTTTGCGCTAAAGGATCTTCATTTATTTGTCAGATGATGAAACTGTTAATTATTTCGATGAAACTCGAGTTAAATGCGATTTAGGAATCGATTTTTCTTTTACGTAATTGAGAACATTTGGAAGTAAAGGAACGAAACAACCAAGTCATACAAGTTTATGAAAATCTGGTTCTTTGGCTACAATCTGTTTGTATTTGGTGGATGAAACTTTTCTAAACTTAAAAGGGGAAAGCCTTCTCCCACCTTAAGTAGGATTGACTACATGGACTCATGATAAGATCCAACTATTTTTTACGTTTGCTGTCGGCTACCTAACACAACCCTCCTCAATGGAGGTTTTGAACCTTGTCCTTTTGAGTGGTAGGCACACTGCTCTACCACTAGACCATTGAAGTGTGTTTTTGTGTTATTTTTTATGCTCTCTGTCGGAAACTTTTTCTAAGCCTTATATTTATAATTTTTGTTCAAGGTGTGTTCTTCTGCTGGCATGAAAAGCTATAAAGGAATTGATTTTTTTCCTAAAAATGTTTCGTGCTTAATGAGGCTGTAGTCACTAATTTTAGTTCATATGCTTGACAGGGCTACCACACACACTGATCTGGTTGTCCGGGCGAAGAAATTGGGGGTAGAAGTCAAGGCAATCCACAATGCATCTGTAATGAATGCAGTTGGGATATGTGGTTTGCAACTTTATAGGTATGGTGAGACAGTTTCGCTGCCATTCTTTACCGAAACTTGGAGGCCAGATAGCTTCTATGACAAGATTAAAAGGAACCGTGAAATTGGTTTGCATACCCTGTGCTTGCTAGGTGAACATTTTAATCTCTACCTGCTTTTGTTTATAAATTTTTGCAATGACCTAGTTGATTGGGCATGACATAAACTTGGAACCTCCTAACCTGTATCAGATGTCATTTTTTTTGAAAAGTCGAAGCATGACACCCTGGGTTGGTAGTTGTCCAAATTCCATCAATCCATGAATCAAAAATAGGGAAACACGACAACATTGAGTTATCCCCAACCAACTGATACAGTCACCACCCAACAAACATCTTGGTCGTGCCCAAGTAGAACTTACTGTCCTTGAAGTCCACTGAGTTCTGTAACTTCTGTTCCTTCCCGTTCACTCATAGGATATCAAAGGATCTTAGACTTGTCAAGTGCCTCCTATAATTTGTGTATTCCCTTGATGGATTGTCGAGCAAGAAGGGCCTCTAAGATGCATTGGAAGAAGAAATATTAAGCCATATTGATTCACCAGAAAAAATGCATTTTGCATCTACCTCAGGGCACCATTAGGAATCACACCTCATCTCATGAACCATGCAAAGAACTGTTCTTTTAGGGGAACATTCAATTTCCAAATGATCCAGAAAGCCATGTCCAACATCTGATAAATAGCCGGTCTGAGGCCCATACCCAAAAATCCTCCTGCCAGATCTGATGGTGATGGAAACTTGTATCCCAAGTTAAGTACTGCATAAACATGCATGTTTTGATGATATTTATAACAAAACTAGTGTATTTAGCTTGAAACAAGGTCAAAGGTAATGAAGTTTATCTAAGAAGAACTGACGAAGCTTAAGTATAAGGAGCTTTAGCTTAAAGGAAGAAGAAGCAAAGCTTAAATGAAGGATAAGAAACTCAAGCTTTATGTCAAGACAAGGCTGAGGACTTCTCATTTATTGAGTCATGTCTTGTAACTTTCTTAGCGGTGCATATTAGGCCTCAGAAAATCACTTCCACCAAAAATGATTGATCAACCCTTGTCATCTGATTGATCACTTTTGGTCATTGTTTGAAATGATTGATAAACACTTTTGACTGATCGTACTGATTGATTAACTTTTTTTAGTGATTGATCACTTTTGCTCACTGGTTGAAAATGATTGATTAACACTTTTGACTGATCGATCAACACTTTGTTGGATGATCGATCAATTGCCTTTCAGGAATACTTTTGAAGTCGGCTCTATTGAGCTCGAACTTCTTTGAAACTCATAAGGCCTATAAAGAAGACCTTATACTACCTTTTGAACACATACAACTCATATACTCAACTATTCTTTATTTTATTCTTTGTCAAAGAGATCTTATAGCTTTATATTTATGCTTGCCCAAAGCTTTGTTGGTTCAGTGTCTCATCTTATAAGCACATTCTGAACCTTGTACGGTCATTTCATACACCTCATTCTTAATTTATCTCATGTTGATGTTGTAGGTTTTTGTACTGTAGAACCCACTTAATGGTCTAGTGGTAGTACAGTGTGTCTACCACACAAAAGACCAGGGTTCAAATCTCACTCTTGCAGTGGTTGCGTTAGGTAGTCGACATCCAGCGTAAAAAATAGTCGAATCTTTCATCATGGATTTGAGCAAGAATCCATGTAGCCGACCCCACTTGTAGTGGGAGAAGGCTTAGTACATTTTTTTTTTGATGTTGTAGGTTTTTGTACTGTACCAACGATTGAGTTCATCATGTAATCAACTCATTGTAATACGATATGGATTCTCGAATAAGCAAGGTTTGAAAAAATTTAAAAAGAAACGTGACGGTTTCCTTGGAATCGAGGCGTAAGCCTCAATTTATAAGGATAAATACCTATAAAAACACAATAAAATATATACTAATGACATTATATTTTCTGACTAACATATGATATATATCACTATAACAAGAAGACCCCCTCCTGCCGTATACACCCCCTCCTGCCGTACCATATCCCAAGAAGACGTGGATCTTGCTGCCCGATCAACGAGCTTGGGATGAGGGGTCTAAGGGAGGGGGAGCATGCATGCTCCTTCCCACGGGTGTATGGGGGCAACGCCTCCCGTGATTTTTTTATTAAGGATTTTATTTCTGCTATGGTACATAGATCTGTTTGTCTTCTCGCAATGCTACATAGCTTATTGTTTAACACCACTCCTTAAAACTAAGTTTACAAGCAATATGTTATATGATATTTGCAAATTCGTATGTCTAAGGGTATAATGATAAGAATTTATTGACATAATTGGACATGTTTAATGGTAAATATGAACATGAAAGTGACCAAATTTAAGCATTCTTATTATATAATTATATCCTAAACAATTAGACCTTTATAAACATATGAAATTGCAAATAAGACAAATGTTTACATAAAAACACTTTGAAAATAAAAAAATGCCTCGAAGATCGCCTCGCCTTCGCCTCGCCTGCTCGAGCAGTGGAGGTGGTCGTCTCTCAAAGCCCTGCTGACGTGACCATTCTAGGGCGATTCCGGTTTGCCTCGTCTCGAGGCATACACCTTGTGTGCCTCAAGGCAAGTTTTTTCAAACCATACACGTAAGCAATCCACGTTAGTTGAGAGATCCGGTTGGGTCAGATTAAGAGCTTGAGCCGCGAGACTCTGGTCATGATCTTTACCCAGTAGGGTTTCTATGTTAAATAACTGTCACTTGTGGTTTGATTAATTATATGTTATCTTGTGATTGAAAGTGCTACACAACGTTGTAGTTGTTTGAGAATTTTTATGATCGTAGCATTCCGGTTAGAACTTAGACGTTCCGACCTATTAGGTTCCAATATGGAGACCCAACTCAGCTCCTCTATCAACCATAACCATTCATTATCCTCTCATCTAACAATAATGAACATGCTTTTGTCAACCATGGTCTTAAATGTTAGATTTCGATTTCATTTTGGTAAAGCCTAGAAAGAGAAATTCAGTGGAATTTTGGTGGAAAATCTGTGAAGTGGTCAGAAATTGGGGAAATTACTTGAAAATTGAGTTTTTCTAAAATTTCAAGTTTTAATATTCTTTTTTAATTGAAGTTCTAATATCAAGTTCTCATCTTCTTTAACTCAATAAATAAGATAAAAATACATGATTTTTTCTTAATAATAAGATATTAAGATGCCATGTTATATTAAGTTTCCATCCAATTGCTCGAATCGTAAAAAAGTAGTATATTGTTCAAATTAAAACTAGATTTGGAACAGAAATTAGATGCCATCAGTTTCTGTTGGGAAAATGAGAAAAGTTGTTTATTACATGAACCCTATGCTCTCTTATATAGGAGAATAGCCTATGGGTAAATTACATAAGACATTCATAAGAAATGGAAATTAGGAAACAATACAGATACCATAACATAAATATATCTCTACACTCTCCCTCAAGATGGAGCATAGATATCAATCATGCTCAGCTTGGACGAGCATTTCTGGAATGATCCTCTGAGTAAGGCCTTGGTGAAGATATCTGCAGTATGGTCCCCTGAGCTGACATAAGATGTAGAAATAAAACCCTTCTGAATCATATCTCGTATATAATGGCAATCAACTTCGATGTGCTTGGTGCGTTCATGAAAGGCTGGGTTGTTTGCAATAAATATAGCAACTTGGTTGTCACATTCCAATACCATAGGAAGGGGAACCTCTATATATAGATATGTAAGAACAACTTTAACCCACATTATTTCTGCACTGACCTGGGCCATAACCCTATATTCAGAGTCAACACTAAATCTGGCTACAACGGTTTGCTTCTTGTTTCTCATGGCCTCAAATTTTAGCGAAATTCAGTCGAATTTCTGTCGAATATTAATATCTAGTCGAAATTGAATTTCGACCGAAATGATCGAAATATGGGGGTGCTAGTACAAAAAATGACCGAAATGACCGAAATTCCATCGAAATTCTGTTTTGGTCGATGCCGAAATGGTGGCCGAAACCGACATTTAAGGCCTTGGTTTCTCTATGAGACAAGAAAATCTCCAACATATAGAGCAAATCCAATCGTGGACTTCCTGTCCTTTGGACATCCTGCATAATCTTCATCTATACATGTTGAGATAGTGACCTCCTTGCCTTTCTTAAACAACAGGCCTGCACCTGGAGATGATTTGAGGTACTTGAGTATCATATGTATAGCATCCATATGGACCTGACGTGGTTGCTACATGAACTGGCTCACCCGACTAACAACAAAAGAAATATCAGTTATTGGAAATGGTAACATAAAGGAGCTTTCCTACCATCTCTCTGTATCTCCTCCTATCAACCACATCAGTGTCATCATTATATAGTTTCGTGCTTGAATCTATGGGTGTGGTAGCAGGTCGACATCCTAGCATTCCTGTGTCACTTAGCAAATCAGTGACATATTTCCTCTGGATCATCACTAGCCCTTGTTGATTTCTGGCAAATTCTAGTCTCAGAAAGTATCTAAGGACTTTAAGATCCTTAGGGTGCGTTTGGTTCGTGGGTTATCTGGGGGAGGATAATCCGTTTTTGTATTTGTGTGTTTGGTTGGTGGATTAAGGGTTGAGAGGGTTTGTGTGATGTGATTGTATTGAAATTTGAAAACATGGGTAATTATTATGTTATGATTGTATTGGAATTTGGAAAAGTGGGTAGTTGTTGTGATGTGATTGTATTGAAGTTTGAAATAATTAGTAGAAGTTGGGTATTTTTTTAGATGATATGATAGTATAATATATATTTTTTTGATGAAAAGATGGTGGGCCCCACAAGTGGGTTAGGAATATGGGTTTTGGGGGGTAAACCTACCAAATGATAGTATAATATATATTTTTTTGATGAAAAGATGGTGGGCCCCACAGGTGGGTTAGGAATATGGGTTTTGGGGGGTAACCCACCCAAAGTGGGGGGTAACCCCCCAACTGAACACACACTTAGTGACAAATTCACGATCCAGAAGTTCTTTCGCCCTCTCGATTCCTTGTATGTCATCTCCTGTAATAAGGATATCATCAACATATACCATAATTGCAATCATACCTCTGGGTGTTTTCTGTATAAAGCTGCATTTGATCGTTTGTACCCCTGTTTCTCAAACAAGTCTGAAAGCTTCTGGAACCAAGCTTTAGGGCTCCGCTTAAGACCATAGATTGCCTTAAGAAGTCTACACATATGTGAACACTCCCCCTCAACAGCAAAACTAGGTGGCTGTTGCATGTAGACTTGCTCCTACAGATCACCATACAGAAATGCATTCTTGACATCTAACTGAAACAGCGGCCAATCTCGAATCACTACAACAGAGAGAAGGATCCGTAATATGGAATGCCGAGCAACTGGTGAAAATGTGTCGAGATAATCCACCCCGTATCTCTGGGTAAACTTGCGTGCAACCAGACGTGCTTTGTATCTATCGATGCCACCATCTGCATTGTGTTTAATTATAAACACCCACTTGCAACTAACTGTGGACACTCCAGTAGGAGCTTGGACGAGGCTCCAGGTGCCTCTCGATTGAAGAGCAGCCATCTCTTCTTCCATATCCAAACACCATCTACTGTCCTTCAAAGCCTCTTGATAATTCCGTGGAATAGCCACAACATATAGTGCAACCGCAAAATTCATGAAGTCACCCGTCAACCGATCAAAGGAAACCACATATGCTATCGAATATGATGCACAACTACGCTTATGCTTTCGAAGTGCAATAGGAAGGTCCAAATTAGCGGCCTCTACATTTGCCCCTTGTAAACAATCTTGCTCAGGTAAACCATTAGACCCATCATTAGAATTTGTATTCTCAGTACATACCTCATGCGTGCTAGATGATGAGCGGTGACCATGAGCAGAAGCTGGATGTCGGGTATAGTGTTGTGGCAATGGTGGAACATGGGCTGTAATGGGAAGTGGAGGTGGCGTGGGTAGTGGTGTTGGTGTTGGTAAAGGAGACGGTTGTAGTGAAGGTGGTGGTGGCATGTATATGGCTTCATCCATGTCTGAAGACATCAATCGATCACCTGTAGGAGAGAAATACATGACTGACTCGAAGAAGGTGACATCGGCACTGATGTAATACTTCCTGCGCTTCGGATCCTAATACATGTACCCTTCTTGTGTTCTGGAATACATGACAAAGACACACATGACAACTCTAGGAGATAGCTCGTCAATACCTGGGGAAACTGGTGCCAAACACACGAGGAGTAAGTGAGAACAATTCCTTTTCAGGGAAACAATAGAAAAATGAATCTTATCACCTAAGATAGACGACAGCATGCGATTAATGAGATAACATGCCGTTAGAACATCATCACCCCAAAAAGAATGATGAGCACGACTCTGAATGAGAAGCGTCCGAGTAACATCAAGCAAATGACGATGTTTCCTTTCTGCAACTCCGTTTTGTTGGGAAGTATAGGCACATGATGTTTGATTAATAATTCCATGGGTGGAAAAATTATCGGAGAGAGTATTGGTGCAAAATTCCAAGGCATTATCAATTCTCACGATTTTCACAGAAGCAGAAAAAACATTACGTACTTCAGTTAAGAAATTTTTGATAACATCTCCATCTTCAGATTTATTCTTTAATAAGAAAACCCAAGACAGATGAGAGAAATCATCAACAGCAACAAGATAAAATCTACGCCCTTGGTGATCAGGGACACGACTTGGACCCCAAATATCGACATGAAATGACTCAAAAATGGAGCTACTGCTCCGACTCTGACGACTGGGAAAGGTAGACTGGTGATGCTTTTCCAACTAATATGCCTCACATTGAAAGGACGTGTGAGGCGAGATCTGGGGCAGAACACGACACAGTTTCTGGAGTGGTAGATGATCAAAGCGCATGTGCCACATAAATGGTGAGACTGATCCAACAGATAGAGAGGAGATTCCGGCATAGGGAGTTTGAACTAGGCGATAAAGACCACCCTGCTCATGGCCACACCCAATCACCCTGCCCTTAAGGATGTCCTTAAAAACAAGAGAAGATGGGTCAAAAATGACTCGACAATGTAAATCCTTCGTAATCTAGCTAATTGACAACAAATTCATAGAGAAATCAGGTGCAAGCAATACATTCTGTAGATGCACATAGGGCGTCAAGCTAATCTCCCCCTGACTTGTGATAAGGGAGTGAGTCCTATCTGGGATAACCACAATACATCGTGGAGGAACCTGTCTATAGGCTGTAAGTTGACCACTGTCTCCACACAGATGATGTGTGGCACAAGAGTCTATAATCCATTCTATAACATCAGATCCGGTACTGCTAGTGAGTGCATATGTACTACCTGATGTACTAGAGGAGGCTGAAGCAACTACATATGAATGACTTCCAAGGACCGTCGAAGGAGGCACATGACCAGAAGGAGGTATAATACCCTCAATCGTGCCACAAAATCATCAAAACGTTGATCCAAAGAGGAAGCAGATGGGGACTCAATCTGTTCAGCCACTCAAGCAGAAGCAGTGAATCCATGCTTGGAGTAGCATGTATCCTTTGTATGTCCAGGACGATGGCAAAAAGTATATGGCTGACGAACACGACCTCGTCTACCCTGAGGACCACGACCACGAAACTGAGCAGATCCTCCACGACCTCGGAATACCGCCATTGCTGAGGATGTTTGGTTGGCAGTAGAAGATGGAACATTAATACGACTGAGTTGGCGGAAAGATTCCCCCATAGGGGGAATAGTAGAATCTGCCAAGATCTGTGAGCGGATCGCCTTGTACTCAGGATCAAGAGCCACCAGGAACACACTAATCATGGTAGCATTCCTATAAGTCTTCTGCTACTCAGGGGTAGATGTGAGAGGCATGAAGCTATATAACTTCTCGAACATCTCACGTAGGGATGCATATAGTGAGTGGAGAGGCCGACCATTCTGTTTGATGGTGAAGATATCACGTTGGAGTTGCAGAATCTTCGTCTCGTTCTTTGCCTGTGAATAAGTAGCGGCAAGAATATCCCACATTGCCTTGGCTGTGGTTGACGGAGTATATCATTGGCAATCTCTATTGCCAACGTTCCTGAGAGCTAAACTTTATCATATGCATCATCCATCTCCCATAAGGCGTTAACCCCGGTCTTCTTAACTGGTTCTTCCTCGGTAAGAATTTGTTTCTTACCAGTAGATTTCATCATGCTCATGAACTGCATCGCCCACAGTTCGTCGGACCTCTGAAGGCACCTGTGGAAGGAATATCGGCCTTGTTCTTTGACATGGCGGCTTGAAAAGACTAGGGTTGTAGACCATACAAGATTGTGTCGACAGTGGCATAGAGAGATTTGATTGCATGTGTAGACTCATGCAACCAATCTCAACATGGATAAGGACTAGACGACGAGCCCACTGGATTAGGATGAATGCACCTCACGGAAGAGAAGAGGAGCGCGCGAGGTACGATGGCACACTCACGCACATGGATGTAGGCACAGGGATGCACACGCTCACGGGCGAAGGCGTGCGCAGGGGCGATGGCGCACACGTACGGGGGCTACGTGGCAACTCAACAACAACTGCATGGCGATGGTGCGGTGCCACTCACGCGACGATGGTGGTGCGGTGCCGCAACAACCACGAGGAGTCACATCAGGGGTCACGAGGAGGCGTAGCCTCAAGGCTGTGCGGCAGGAGTCGCGAGGCGGTGCTTCGAGGCGGCACAACATAGAGAGAGAGGACAAAAAGTGGGGCTAGGGTTAGGGCTTCGGGTTCGAGAGCTCCGACCTATGACCGTCGCTCTGATACCATGTTGGGAAAATGAGAAAAGTTTTTTATTCCGTGAACCCTAGGCTCTCTTATATAGGAGAATAGCCATTGGTAAATTGAATAAGAAATTCATAAGAAAGGGAAATTAGGAAACAATACAAGTAACGTAACATAAATATATCTCTACAATTTCACCTCTTGACTATGAAGAGAATGGTGACATGTGTAATAATAATAGAGAAAAGCATAAGCTAACAAAGAGTGCTGGCAAAATGACGTCTTATGTAAGAAATTGAAGATCGAAATGATAGCTTAGAACTTGTATTTAATCAAAATATTTTCAACTTATAAAAATATTTAATTTTAAAAATAAAATAAGACGTACACATATGCACAAATACAAATCTTTGTAACATGTATGTCTAATAGATGCATAATATAGTTTATGATCGTAAAATATATGCTATACAAGACACAAAAAAATCAATTAACACCAAGAAACTGCACATATTCACAAGTACAATATATATTCGACCTGATAATAGGCACATACTTACAGTCATAAGATTTGAAAGGTTGCTAACAACCCAGCACTCGTTCAACTGCACGTACTCCTTGTAGTCGAGAGAAGCCGCTAGAAGTAAAGCCTTACATTTCGGATTTCGATTTTGTTTCACCATGTCCGAAAAGAGAAATTTCGAAGAGTTTTGATGAAATAGTTAGAAATCCTTGAAATGACTTTAAATTTTGAAATAATATTATCGTCGTAATCATCATACATATCGATATCTAGAACAACGTGTTGCCTAGAGTCAGAACTGCATGCTAAACTAGAAGCAAAAACCACAATAATCACCTCGTCAATAAGAATGAGGTGACGTATATAATAATTACTAATCAAGATATATATATATATCAAATTAAAGGAAGAACAAAAAAATAAAGCTCTTCAGTTAAAACTTGAATTTAACTCTTAAATCTCGTGTCTAACAGATTTGATTTGGGTTTAGATCTAAACATGGAAGGAAATATCGCGATATATCAACGATATTTCGTCGATATATCGATATCGAGATGAGATCGATATCGATATCGATATGGCGATATATCCTCTTTTCAGGCATTTCCTTCACAAAAATGCATCGATTTGGACGATATTTAGGCGATATATTGTCGAAATATCGCATCCACACGATATCAAAACGATATCGATATCGATATGGCCTTTCATGGATCTAAAATTTAGAAACGAACTAAAGAAACTTATTCAAACAATGTAAAGAAATCTAGTAACTCAAAACACCGACGGATAAATGAGTGAAAATTCATCAATATATGCAAAAAATGATGAAAGTGAAGGGTAGATCCCCTTATTTTTGTTGTTTTACGAAAATGGCATCAATTTCAATGAAATTTCCTTGACATTCGTTGAAATCATGGAGAGGAAATAAAGTAGCATTTGATTTCTATGTCCTAGAGAAACGTAAATTTCGGAGAAATTCGATGTAATTTCAATTAAATTTGAGGCCATTTTGTCAATCAAACTCCAATCCCCCCATCCTCCTGCCATCTACATGATGTCAAAGCATTCACACAAGTGCTAATGTGATACACATGGTGAAGTTGACCATCAAAGTTAGGATTATGGTCATATTAGGATTAGGAATCCTAATGGATGAGACTCCTAATCCGAATAGTAGTTGAGTTGTATTCTATTTCTAGTTCGGATGGGAATATGACCATGGGGTTGTAATTGGATTGTATATAGAGAGGGTTTGAGGCATTACCTCCACACCATAACAAGAGGGAATACCGCAAGAGAAAAAAAGAGAGAGAGAAGAGAGAGAGAGAGAGCAAGAAAACAATGAGAGTTGCAAGTTGCAACCATCGTCATATTTGGTTGCCTTCTACTTCACGTGCTTCTGTAGTTGTGGTAGATTACGCATCCACATCTTTATCCGGTGTTCGATTCCCACCAACAAATATCCGTATAGAGTCGATACCGGTATGTGTTCCCAACAACTGGTATCAGAGCTTGCTTCGACGACATAAAGGGATACGACGAGGCCGATCGAAGCCTCATTCTACGTCAAGGAGATGACATGACGTAACATGTGTGCATTCTTTGGAAGCTATGAAGAACCAACAGTTATGGTGAACTGTTGAGATCGGGAGAATCCAAAGTTCGATCGAGGTGATCCGTGAGTACAGGTAGGGTTTTTTGCGCGCGCCAAATAAGTTGGACAGTTTGGATCGGGAGGATTCTGCTTTGATTTATTAGATCGTGCAAGAAGGTACGATAGAAAATTAGATGGCAAAGTTCACATCGAGGGGTGCATCATTCTTCGTTAAATCCTTCAATGGGGAAAAGGACTTCACCTTATGGCAATAACGGGTGAAGAATATGCTCACACGAGAACTTGTGAAAGCTCTCAAGGATAAAGAAAAAAAACTAGAAAATATAACGAGGAAGAGTGAAAAGAGATGAGAGATCTCTCGAACAGTACAATACAACTGTTCTTCATGGATAACACTCTTCGTGAAGTCATTCGTTTGGAGGATACAACAGAGGTTTGTATGAAGCTTGAGAGAAGACATACGTCCAAATCTCTGATAGATCGGCTATTGACTAAAAAGAAGCTCTATGGTCTAAAGATGACCGACGAGACAAAACTCGATGTACACTTAGATGAATTCAGCAATATTCTGACAGACGTGTTCACACTTGAGGAGAAGAATGTGAAAGGAGAATCTCTCTTCAAGGATGAGGATTATGCACTGATTTTGCTGAGTTCCCTTCCATCTTCCTAAGGTCATATTGTGACGACGCTACTCTATGCAAAGAGACCATCTCATTGGATGAGATAGTTGATTCGTTGCTTATGAACGAGTCTCGATGGATGAGGAAACGAATGACGAAGGTCATGTGCGGACGATTGAGGGTAGACATTCAAGATCAAAAGAGACATGATTCAGAGGTCGATCCAAGTCATGAGGTCCGATCATATGCTTCTATTGTGATAAGGAGGGTCACAAAATAACTGATTGTCCGAGATGTGAGAAGGAGAAAGGAAAGAAGAAGGTTGGTGATTTTGAATCTGACTAAGAGGATTCCAATGCAGTCTACGAGTTGAGAAGGAATTCTCAGAGTGAGCAAGGGAGCGCACATAATGATACGTCGTACGAGGATGCTGAACATGGTGTATAGGTTTGAGTGAATGGTCATGACAAGTGATGGAGTTCCAGTTATTCCCAAAACGAGCAATACAATGAGAGAGAAACAGATTATCGGCATCTCTGCTGCAAAATTGTGCAATAAGGAGAAACGAGTGCGATTCGCTTTAGCAGAGGATCTTGGCATAATCTCTAGTCACAAGAGATTTGTGATGCTGCATTAGGAAGCATAATATTGAGTTGTGCGAATGTGCCCGAGAGGAGGCACGTCGAGTGCGAATGTGCCCGAGAGGAGGCACGTCTGGGTGCAGGGCACCCAGTGACAGGTGCGTCACTCAGAGTCGGTGAGTTCTTACTAAAGAGGCACGCAAACGATGAGGATGACCCGGTGTAGACACAAGATGATGATGGGATCGTGATGGGATTCAATTTAAGGGGGAGATTGTTATGATTAGGGTCATATTAGAATTAGAAATTCTAGTGGATGGGACTTCTAATCCTAATAATAGTTGAATTGTATTCTATTTATAGTCGTTGGAATAGGACTACGGGGTTGTAATTAGGTTGTATATAGAGGGAGATGGATGCATTGCCTCCACACCACATCAAGAGAGGATACCACAAGAGAAAAAGAGAGTGGGAGAGGAGAGAGAGAGTGAGGGGACAGCGAGGGTTGTACTCGTTTACATTTTATTGATTTTCTTTTCTGGTAGTCACGAGAGGTGACCGACCATCGTCATATCTGATTTACCTCTACTTCACATGCTTTTGTGGCGGTGGTAGATTGCGTATCCACATCTGTATTCGATGTTCGATTCCCACCAACCGATATGCACACTCCAATCCCCCATCCTCTTGCCATCAGCATGATGGCAAAGCATTCACACAAGTGCCAATGCCATATACACGGTGAAGCTGACTATCAAAGCTCATGCCCACAGTTCTTAATCCTTGATATGAAAGCTTACCCTTTCTTGATAGCTACGATCATATTCTCTTTGAAAAAAGGTGATACCGACATGATGCCCTTAATAGATGTTCGAGGACCTGTTATGCAAGTGCATGTTATCCATCTAGTTGGGAGTTTTCCTATGATTAATTAACGAAATTGTGATACACAAATCACCCCTACACATTAGTTGGAGTCGGTACGAGACATAGCCGTCTGCCCTCCTTCGGGGAAGCAGCACATATAGTAGCAGTTTGATTCCGCTCTAAGAGTGAGAAGTTTTCTCGATTTGGGCAGAAAAAGTCTGCTGGAATTCTACCGGGAGCTAATTTCTCTCAGTCTATGAGGTAGGCCGTATAGAACTCGATCTAATGCTGGGTCTTAAGCTTGATTAAATATATATTTGGCGTGAAGGTTCGATGACTTAGCCAAGCATGGGAGAAGCGCAAACGATAAGGCTACTCAGGGGAGAAGAAAAGAAATCGGTGCAAAGCACTCACTTTCTTATTAAGCTGAGCACTGGAAGCGAGCTCCTGGGGCAAGACAAAGCTTCGCTAACGCGATGGACTTCGATTCCGCGAAGCGCATTAGGGGAGCCGAGGGAGGATGACAGGTATTTGTTTGTAGTGCAATATCTAGAATTAGGTCAAAATCATCATGGATCGCTACTGAACTCTGTCAATTCCCTTATCGACGCCCAGAGTGTTGGACAAGCCTTTTGGGCAAAAAGGGCACATCGTTCATCCCGTGTGATCTGACACCCATGATTCTCATGCCTTATATCACAAAAAAGCCTCCTTCAAGCAAGTTGGTGTTATCTTAAGGTCTCCATCCATTGAATGTCTACATGAAGCACCTCCTTAAAAGATCAGTACTCTTCACCACACCCACTAATGTACGAATAACATCTTTAGAACATTGTAAGAGTTATCAACATCTATTTCACATAATTTATCCTTCATCCCCTTGAGAGCATTTTTGAAGACTAGCCCTTAAATCTCTTCTTTTGACATACACCACCAGATCATAACGAACATTCCTCATTCAAGTATTAATCGGAGTCTAGAATTTCCTTGCATTTAGTCACCACTCCACCATCCAAGTTGAACGGAATGAAAGCAGTTTAATATTGTTCACTATTAGGGTTAATATCTTGTTATCCACCAATGTCCTGAGACGAATCACAAAACCTTGGACTTCTCCCAGTGAAGAACATAGTGTCATTATCATATTGGAGCACCGGAGCAAGAGCACTGCCATGTGGTGAGCCAAGATGAGACGAACATTGTCAAAGATGCAGGGCACTTGAAGGCGCTACAAGGTCCAAAATATTCGAATCGATAAACGAGGCCTTCCGAGAGAATCAATATATTGGACACACACACACACAACATAATTGCATGCACGTGCGTGTTTCAAGCATATATATATAAATGTAAAAATTTTATTATATATATACATTCAAATTTATATTTATAAAAATATATTAAATGCACACATACATAACCTAAATTACTATCTAAGATGAACCATAATCTATTTAGCAGTGCCCGAATAGATCACATTTCTCATTTCATGCAACTCAAATCACATCAATGATTCATCTTTAATTGTATCTCAGCTTGTGCGACCAAAATTTGTTAAGAAACAATTCATATCAACACTCACAACATCCAACATCATTGTGAGTGTATATATGTAAATGTTTGTGTAATGTATGCATGCATGAATACATGTGCTTGTGCATGTGCGTGTGTCTAGATATGCCCTGAATACTAACATTTGCTAAGATGTTTGATATCCTTAATTAGAATTAGGGTGTAAAGCTCCCATCCGAAAAAGGGGATCCCACTTACTTCTCACACACTTCTATTCTATCAGACAAACATTCAGAAACATTAATATTTCGACTACTTATTATCCAAAGATGATTAGGTATATATCGAGCTCGTACACTCGGCTTCAATGACATATTCTCTATGTTTCAGACATTCAAGTAAAGGAGCCATCGCTAGAGCTTCTGTGCAGGTAGTCTGAGGACTAATGTCTTTACTATTTTTTTCTTATTATTCCTAAAATGAACCGCGAGACGGAGACATGCTTGCATAGTAGGAAATTGACAACTTGACTTCTACATTTTTTTAATGACAATCCTTTTGTTGTTCTTATCTTAAAATTTTAGAGGAATAAAGAGGTACTTGCCACCAAGATTCATGACAATCAATGTTGCCATTGAACAGCTTCTTGAGATTGAAGAAAAACGCGGGGAATCTGGTAAGAGTTGCATCCTTTTTCGTTATATTTTTAAGTTCAGTTTGTGGGGGATTCAGATATGTGATTTGTTAACAATTTTGCAGTTCAGGTAGTTCTAAACAGTCACTTTTAAGTCAAAGTGGGGAACTCGTTCATTCTCTAGAAATCTATGAGACTAACTGAGCATTATGATCAATTGATTAACGAGTTATAGCCTAAATCCAAAGAAGAGAGCAGTACAAATGGGCTATGTCATGAAACTGAACGAATGACCTATAAGTCATTCATAAATGAGGGATTGCGCAGATAAGCATTCACATATATAGTGCCTTCATTAGTGGTGGATTCTTGATTTATGTGCCCGGGGACATAACAATTGGGAAGCGAACTGACACATGTGGGGCTTGATGGATCCTTTTCTGCAACATGACCCTAAATGTCGATTTTGTCGGCATTTTTCCAGCCCGAGGAAATGAAATATTATCATGTCGTTGACATGTTACCAATATTTTGTCGAAATCGGCTAAAAGCAAGGAAAATGCACATGAAATATTTTTTTTTTGAAAAATCAGGGTTTTGATCAATAAATAAGTTAAAACACACATTTATTTGTTAACCTTGATGTCTAAATATAAGTTTTGTAGTAGTATTGTTATCTTAATCATTGGCACTGTACATGCTGATATGAAGTACCGAGTAAGGCATGAAATATAAATTTAGTCATGTAGAATGCATAAATAAGTTGGAATAATGATTAATACAGTCTCATAAACTCAAAATTCATGGAATGCGTGTAGATTGGGCCAACTGGAGAAGAGAGCAACGGTTGGGTTGTTATTTGGTACCTGGCAGATGGACATCTTGTGTATGCATGAGAGAAAAGGTTGATTCTTGAGAGAACGTGAGGTGGAACTCAATTTCGAGTCTTCACCTCACAAAATTCAGGGCGGTGTTGGCAAACAGACGTTCTAGTGGCATTATTGTAGCGTGAAACAATGAGCTATTTAGTTTGGTGGAAAAAGTGATTTTGGTGCATTTTGTGAGGGTCATCCCTGACAACATGAAGGATCGATCAAAAATTGTTGTGATGTCTATTTATGGATCTCCTGGATGTCACTAAATTCGGTGGTTTGGATGGAGATGCGGGATTTGAGGGGTGATATCTCGAGTTGACATGGATTATTGGAGGTGATTTCAATGTTACACTTTACTCAGAAGATCGATCAGGGGGAAGAGGTGCACGAGACATGTGATTTTTTCGGAGGTAGTGGAGGAGCTTGCCTGAAGGTGCTATATGCGACCAATAGTAAATATACATGGAGGAACACTGTGTGCAGATCTCACATAGATATGTTTTTACTGTGTTCAGGCACTGGAACTTACTTTTTTAGTTGGCATCTGTCACTTCATTGCCGTGTTCGTGATCAAACCGCTCATCTTATGTCTTGACACTGGCTCTGGAAGGAGATACTCCTCTTGTTTTAGATTTTAGCATGCTCGATTTTTGGATAAAAGGTTTCGTGATTTTATGGTTTCGTTTTGGTCGAGTTTAGAGGTGCATGGTTCTATAACTAGGAGATTGTCCTTGAAGCTGGAGGCATCATGTAAGATGTTGATTTCGTTCAAGAGGGAGTCGCGGTTGACTTGCATGCAACGAAAAAGTGTGTCCTTGGAGGAAGTGGTAAGGCTGGATCTATTGGAAGATGAACGAGATTTGGTGAGGCAGAATTGCTAAGCAAAGGTGAGGTTCAGAAGATCATCGAGGAAGAGGATCGAAAGGGGGAAGTTGAGTGGATGCAAAGGTCACACCAAAAGTGGTTAAAGGAGGGTGACAAAAGAAACTCATTTTTTGTCCATATGATCATCTAGAGGAGGCATATTGGTGTTGTTGAATTTGATCCTATCTGCTATCCCCATCTTTTTCATTTCATTTAAACTTACTATGAGCAAGGTTGCAAAAAGCGGTAGTCGGCACTCGATCGGTGGGGTCACTGACTAAGGATTAATCGATAGTCGAGCAACTAATCAGATTTAGTCGGTCATTAGTTGGTTTTGATTTTTTTATTATTTTAAATATATAAATCATTTTGTATACATATACTCATATATTTACATTGATTTGTACATTTTCTATACTGTCATAATGAAATAAAATAAGTAATTGACTTTAGATATAACACTAAGCATACTAGAATAAGTTTGCTTTTAAAAAAAATCAAAAAACTAAAAAATTCTCAATGTAAAAGTCGACCTTGTAGTCGACCCGATTAGTCGGGTTGATCGACTAATGGACGACTTGGCCTAGTCGAGTCTGCTACCCCCCCGGCTCGACTCGTCGGGATGATTAATCGGCCTAGTCGGCCGACTTTGAAAACAATGTCTATGGGTGTTCAAAAGAGAATAGAAACCATCATGAGATGCTTCTTTTGTTCTTTTTCTGGCGACTTGGCAGGTGTGGCACTTGTGGACTGGAGGGCAATGACTTTATCTAAGGATGATAGTGGCCTTGGTGTTCTTAATTCGTTATAATCTTTACTACCAAATAACACAAAACCAATCGAAATAATAGTAATGGAATTCAAAGAATAAACCTCTTTTTAAAAATCATTAAATTGTGTAAATAATAGTTTTAATGTATCATAGAGATGTTGTACACACAAGAACAAACTAATTCTATATGATGGAAAATGGATCACTAGCATATGGGGTAAGTGTGATAGTTTGGTGTGCTATTTGATTCCGAAGATACATGGGACATCATATTCGTTGCGTGGATATAGGGAGCTAGGGGTTGCGCCATTACATTTTTGGAGAGGGATTTATTCGATGTTACAAGAGGTTCGCTCATTGTTGCTGCCGATTCTGGCATGGTGATTGGGTGGAAGGTAGGGTACTTGGGGCAAGGTTCTCCGATCTGATGGTGTTGACAGATGATTGTGATTATATTATGGTTGATGCTTGGGATGATACTTCTTTTTTCACATCATTTCAGTATGACATTTTAACCAATAGATGGGTGATCTTATGGAGTTGTCGGAGATTCTAGAAGATTGAGAAGGGCCCTCCTAGGGTCGTGACTACTTGTGTTAGTCTGATAGACATTTCACTATCTAGAAAGCTTGCAAGAGCCACTGTTCAAAGTGCAGTTGTCGCTTTCTGGGGGCTCAAGTGGTGGTGGTTGTATGATATGTGAAGAAAAAACATGGTGATTTGACGATGATACTTGGTATGAGGGTTAGAAACTTGAGGATGCGATGACATTGATAAGGTGCTTTATATGGAGATGTGGCAATAAACTTTGAATATCGATCTCCTCATGCTTGAGGCTTTCTTAGGGGATTCCCCATGCGTAGTGTTGAGGGGCTTGCAGGAAGGGGCATGAATGTCTGAATTTGTCATAAATGAGGATGATCGGAAGGACGAGGGTGATAGGAAGGTTGTGCCAGCCATCGTGAATTGGGGCTCGATGTTTGGTTTTTAATTGAAGGTCATATCATGGTACCTACGGATTCTTCGGAACCTAGAGAAGAGGGGTTGAACAGCGACATCCTTTTATGAGAGGAGAATCACGGGAGACTATCTTGGAAGAATGGGATGTTTGTCCATGAAGGAGTCTGAGGAATCGAAGATTGTGATGATCGATGCCTAATGTAGATTATGGACATCTTCTATGAATGGAATCGTGATGTGCTTATGCCGTAAGATTTTATAGGGGGTATAGAGTTGTGGCGGTGGTCTTGGATAGAGTTGGGGATGACTTTTAGTTAATTGTTGGTGGTGCCTTTTGAGTGTAGGACAACTGAGGCATCTATGTGGGTTATGTGGGTCGAGTTGTAGAAATCTAGACTATAAATTTTCATTTGTTTTGGTTGATTGGAGGGAATTTCATCTGTGCCCTCCTCGGGATGGACATGCCAGATATCGAGAGCTAAGACGGGTTCAAAGGATTTTTGGACTTTAATTAAAAGATTTAATTGGTGATATTTGATGCACAAACTTGTAGAATTGCATGGAGGAGCACTTCTTGAAGGCCGCATCTGGATAGGTTCCTTGTCTCTACATATTGATAGCGTTGTAGTGTTTTGCAATAGCTTTGCCTGGAAATTTTCGTTGAGCTTGTCATGCAAGGAGTTCCCTTGACATTTGGACTGCGTAGATGATTACTGCATGACCCTCTCCTTGACCATATATTTTCATGGAGCTTACTGTGTAAGGAGTTCCCTTGACTTTGGATTGCATGGATGAAGATTGCACATCCACTTCTTTCTTCGTTGTTCTCATTGTTGGAAAAAAGAATAAAAGAAGATGTTTTATTCCTGGAATCCCTAGGCTCTCTTATATAGAGGGGAGTCCTATGGGTAAATTACATAGGATGAACATAAGGAAATAAAATAAGGAAATAGTACGGAAACATAAATATATCTCTACATTCCCCCTAAAGATGGAATCTTAAATGTCAATCATGCTCAACTTGGAAGAACACTTCTGAAATGGTCCTTTGAGCAAAGCCTTGGTAAATATATATGCTGTTTGATCTCCTGAACTAACATGAGAGGTAGAAATCAAGCCTTTCTGAATCATGTCTCTTATACAATGGCAATCTACTTCAATGTGCTTTATTCTTTCATGAAATGCAGGGTTGTTTGCAATAAATAGGACAACTTGATTATCACATTGTAACTGCATAGGAAGAGGTACATCTATATGCAAGTCTGCTAGTACTACTCGAGCCCACATCATCTCTGTACTTGTGCCATAGCCTTATATTCAGATTCAAAACTTGACCTAGCAACAACAGTTTATTTCTTACTTTTCCCAGAAACATGAGAACTGCCAACGAATACAACAAAGTTTGAAGTAAACTTCCTGTCCTTAGGACACCCTGTATAGTTCGCATCAGCACGTGCAGAAACAGAAAGAGTTGCTCCTTTCTTGAATAGTAGTCCTGCATGTGGAGATGATTTTAGGTATCTCAATATCATATATATAGCATTCGCGAGCCCCCGTCGGGGCTGCTCCATGAACTGACTCACCCTACTCACTGCACAAGAGATAACATGTCTAGTGATAGTAACATAGAGAAGCTTTCCCACAAACTCTCTATTTCTCCTCATGTTAACCTCATCTGTATCATCATCATATAACCTCATGCTAGGATCCATCATAGTAGTAGAGGGTCGATACCCAATCATGCCTTCCTCAACAAGCATGCTTGTAACTTACTTCTTTTGGGTCATCACAAGACCCTACGTATTCCTAGCAAACTCTAACCCTAAGGAATACCTTAGGGTGCTAAGATCCTTAGTGACAAATTGACGACCTAAAAATTCCTTTGCCTTTTTTATCCCTCGCATATCATCTCCTGTAACAAGTATATCATCATCATACACCATGATAACAATAGTACCTCTAGGTGTTCTCTGTACGAACAGTGAATGATCTGCATTTGAACTCTTAAACATCATCTTTTCAATCAGATCCGAGAGCTTTTGAAACCATGCTCTTGGACTCTGCTTAAGGTCATATACTACCTTGTGAAGTCTACAAACCTGCTGACACTCCCCCCAACAGTAAAAACTAGAGGTTGCTGCATGTAGACTTCCTCCTGGAGATCTTGATACAAAAAAGCATTATTAACATCTAGCTGATATAAAGGCCAATCACGTACCACAACAACTGAAAGGACACATAGAGTGGAGTGACGAGCAACACGAGAGAAAGTATCCAGATAATCCACTCCTTAAGTCTGTGTAAATCCCCGTGCCACCAATCTGGCCTTGTATCAATCAAGGCTACCCATCTGCATGGTGTTTAACAGTAAACACCCATTTGCAACTGATAACAGATGCTCCATTAGGAGCAGATATCAAGCTCCAGGTACCACGCAACTATAGAGCAACCATCTCCTCTTCCATAGCTAGACGCCAGTGATTGTCCTTTAAGACATTTTGATAATTTTGTTGGATTTCCACGACATATAGAGCAACTGCAAATCTCTGGAATACCCCTGTCAAGCGATCAAAGGAGACCCCAAAAGTAAGAGGATATGATGTACATTTATGCTTTTGCTTCCAATTGCAATAGGTATTTCCGGGTCATTGAGAATCTCCTTAAATTATGTGCCAACCTCCTGCAAAGGTTCCTGTGCAGACACATCCATACCCATCATCAGAAACATTGTATTTAGAACAAACCTGAGGCGTGTTGGATGTCGGGCGATGACCATGAGCAGAAGCAGGTCGGTATATTATCTTGGCAATGGTGGAACGATGGTCACATGTGGCTGTATAGGATAGGATGATGGAGGTGGAGAAGGATGTGGTGGTGTTGGAACAACATGCACAAGTGACGGTGGCGATAGACTCGCAGGAGGATGTGGCATGTATACCTCATCATCAGAATCTGATGAAGCCAACTTGTCACCTGTAGGAGAAAAGTACATAACAGACTCAAAAAATGTGACATTAGCGCTAATAAAATAGTTCCTGCACAATGGATCATAACATCGATATCCCTTTTGTCCTGGAGTATCCAATAAACACACATTTGAAAGCACTAGGAGAGAGCTTGTCTAGACCCGGAGACAATTGGTGGATGAATGCGACGGAGCCAAAAATACGAGGACCGAGAACAACTCCTCTAGGAATGTCATGGAGAAAGGAATTTTCTCACCCAAAATAGATGAGAGCATGCGATTCACAAGATAACATACCGTAAGAACCACATCACCCCAAAATGAATATAGGGCACGACTTTGAATGAGAAGAGTCCGAGTGACATCAAGTAAATGTCGATGCTTTCTCTCTACAACACCATTTTGTCGAGAAGTGTACGCATATGTTGTTTGATGAATAATTCCATGAACGGGTACAAAATTCCAAAGCATTACCAATTCTCACAAATTTCACCGAAGAAGAAAAAACATTCTGCACTTTATTGATAAAAGTTTTGATCACATCCTCATCTTCAGATTTATTCTTCATTAAAAAAAATCCATGACAGGCGAGAAAAATCGTCAATAGCAACTAGGTAAAACTTGTTTCCCTATTGATCAGGAACACAACTTTGACCCCAACCATCAACATGAAATAACTCAAAAAGAGAGTTACTACTCCGACTCTGACGACTAGGAAAAACAAAACGACGATGCTTTCCCAATTGACATGCCTGGCATTAGAAGGAAGAGTGAGGTGAGATTTGCGACAGAACATGACACATCTTTTGGAGTGGAAGGCGACCAAAACGCATGTGCCAAGTGAAGGGAGAGATTGGTATGGAATGAGAGGATACGCCTGCATATGGAGATGGATCAGACGATATAGACCGTCCTGCTCACGACCACAACCAATCACCTTGTTAATAAGAATATCCTGAAAAATAAGAGATAATGTGTCAAAAATAGCCCGACTTAATCTGACTAATAGATAACAAATTCATAGAAAAATCAGGTGCATGCAATACATTCTGCAACCACATCGAGGGTGTCAAACTGATCTCCCCCTGTTCTGTGATCAGGGAATGAGAGTCCCATCGGCTATTAAAATGGTTCTCCCTGGAGGAACCTGTCTATACGTTGCAAGCTGACCTCTGTCTCCACATATGTGATGTGTTGTAAAAGAGTCCACAATCCATTCTGTAATCTCAGATCCATGACAAGAAGTAAAAGCATATGTACTACTTGAGGTTCTGGCAGTGGTAGAGGTACTAGCAGAGACAAAAGCAACAACATCTGAGTGGCCTCCTAGAGTTAGTGAAGAAGCATGAGGCATAATATCTTTCAATCTAGCTACGAGGTCATCAAACATCTGATCTGAAAAGGAAGCATCACAGGGTTCTGCTTGCTCTGCTACACGAGCCGATGCAGGGAACCATGTTTGGAGAGCATGCATCCTCTGTATGCCCTGTTCGGTGACAATAGGTGCACGACTAACGAATACAACCTCCTCTACCACGAGGACCACAAAACTGAGAAGAGCCTCCCCTACCACAGGAGGCTGCCATCGTAGAAGATGTCTGAGTAGAAGTAGAAGATGAGACAATGATCTTGTTAAGTCTGCGGAACGCCTCCTTCATGGGAGGAATGGTGGCATCCGCCAATATCTGTGAATGGGCTGCTTCATATTCTGGGTTAAATGCTTCTCGGAATACACCAACTATGATGGCATTCTTGTATGTTTTCTGATGCTCAGGAGTAGACGTGAGTGGCATGAAACTGTGGAGCTTCTCAAACATCACACACAGGAACATATATAAAGAATGAAGGGGTCTCCCGTTCTGCTTGATAGTAAAGATATCGTGTTGTAGCTACAAGATCTTGTCTCATTCGTTTGAGAATAAGTAGCTACGAGGATATCCCACATCGCCTTGGCGGTGGGCTGATATAGCACATCATCGGCGATTTCTACCGTCAATGTACCAGAAAGTCAAACCTTGGCATACACATCATCTGCTTCCCACGAGGCATTGACCCTGATTTTCTCAATCGGCTCTTCCTTGGTAAGAATATGTTTCTTACCCGTTGACTTCATGAGGCTCATGAGTTGCATGTAAGGATGCAAACAGTTACCGATATACCCGTATCCGATCCGTCACCGTATCCATTTTATAAAGATTTTGACATCCGTATCCGTATCTGTTTTAAAATGGATACGGATATGGATATCATTTTGATATTCGTAAACATCCGTATTCGTATCCGTATATCCGTTTTCGTATATAAATATAGTCACTGATTTATTTATAACCATATGTAGCATAATTCTATACCTTCTTTTACCATATTTGTATAATTTTTTATCATAAAAAACATTTAATAAATTTATATCATGTGTTTTCCATTCAATTTGTATATATTTAAGTTGTTTCTATATAGTATTTCTAACACAGTACTCATAAGCGATCAGTATTCGTTTTACATCCGTATCTGTTTTTTAAGGATATGGTAAGATATTTTTAATATCCGTCAATATCCGTATCCGCATCCGTATTCGTATTAAAAAACGGATAAGGATATGGTAATACCTATATCCGTATCCGTATCCGACCGTTTGCTTCCCTAGTTGCATGACCCATAGCTCCGGCCTAGGCCCATAGCGGATGAGGGTTTTTCTCGGGTATGAGAGTTTCGACCTAGGACCGTCACTCTGATATCATGTTGGGAAAAAGAATGAAAGAAGATGTTTTATTTGTGGGAACCTTAGACTCTCTTATGAATATAAGGCAATAAAATAAGAAAATATTACAGAAACATAAACATATCTCTACAATGAAATTGGAAGGATTTTTTTCCAACCGTGGGAGGGGGGTAACAAGGACGCTTCATGGCGCGTTGGTCGTTTGTGCTTGCTGCAGATGCTCTAGTCATTATGGCCTTACATGCACTTCGGGATGTTTATTTCAACGGATAGATGGTACATGTGGTCTCCTTGATCCATTATTCCCTTACATGCACTTCGGGGTGTTTATTTCAACGGATAGATGGTACATGGGTTCTCCTTGAGCCATTATTCCCTTACATGCACTTCTGGGTGGTTATTTCAACGGATAGTTGGTGCATGAGGTTTTCTTGATGCATTATTCTCCATGGATGGTGGTGTTCAGGATGCCAAATGGCTTTTGGCTCTGCCTAATATATGGCTCTGCCTAATATATTTGACGGATTCTCGAGATTGTGGTTGAACTTGGAGAAGTCTGCTTTTCTCGCATTTGGGATGTCTGATGAGAGTGCTTCTTTATGTGCAAGAACTTTACACACCCAAATGTGGTCTCCCTGTACCCGCACCCTTTTAATAATTGGGAAGCTGCAAAGGAAGCTTGCTAGAAGGCTTTGTGTCTGTCTGGGGAAGGGTGTGTGTGTGTGTGTGTTTGGTGCTGTTAAGCTCCGTTTTGTCGGAAGTCTGCTGTTTTATGTCTGTTCACAATTTGCCGGTGGGGTCTCGAAGGAAACTTGGGAGTCTTATGTGGAGTTTTATTCCATTCTCTTTTGGCCATAAAAGCAGAAGTGTGGGTTTCGTTGCTTGGGTTTGGATGGAACCCTAAAGCACAGTGGGTTGTGGATTTTATGCCTCTAGATGATGAACACGACCATGCTAGTAATGCATGGTGACTGGTGAGGATATGGGGTGATATCGGGGATCTCCCATGCGAATTGATTTTCGGGATCTCTATTGATGCCAACGTGGATGAAGTGTAGGTGAGGTCACAGTCTAGGAGACAGTTGGTGGTTAGGAGTAGATCATTCATATTTTGGGCTGATTATTGGGTTTGAGGGGGCTTTAATTGCCATGTTTCTCATACTGATTGCTTTGGCATTAATAAAATGGCGACAGTGGCGGACTGCTAGTTAGGTTCGAATACAGGTGTGGTGTCTGGTCACTGTTATTCTTTGCACCTCTTTCAGGCCAACGGGTATGTGGTTTCTCCCGATTGTTGGAGGAGCTTGATTCAAGTAGGGGTTCTACGAGGGTGGGGATCATTGGGCTTGGGATTTGGGAGGATGGGGTCTTCTTGGTCCCGAAGGCGTATAAAATTCTTGAGGAAGTCTTTAGGGAGATGGTGCCATGACTATAGATTTTAGTGTTTTATCAATTGTGCCCCTTTGAGATATTGCAATATTAGTTATGCCTCTCCATTTTTTTGGAATATCAGTTAACAATTGTAACCCTGACTTCTTGCCGTTGTATCACTTGTGCCCTTCCGTTACTTTATTTGTCAATAAGTTAAACTTAACCATGATTTTTTTCAAATCACGGTGAGTTTAAGAGGGAAATCATTATCGAAACAGTCCCCCCACTAATCCTCCTCCGGTCCATCCTCCGGTCTCCTTTGTTGTCCTCGTCGATATACAAAACTTCGTTGACTTCAACTGTAGATGGGGGATCGAATTCTCATCGGTGGGTCAGCTGCGTGTAACGGACTGACGAGGAGTCTTTGTATCTTCGATGCCGAGGGGGCAGCACCGTGGAGTGGTGGCTACGGTGGAGGGGTATGGGTCGGAGGAGGAGCAAGGGATGGTGGAGGAAGGTGCTGGAGGAGGGGGAAGCTGTAGGAGGAGGGGGCACTGGAGAAGGGGAGCAGAGAAGGAAGGGGAAGAGGAGGAAGGGAAGCTGGAGGAGGGGGAGGAAAGACCTCTCAGCCTTTTTTTAAATTTAATTCCCTTTTTTGTCTTCGAAGTTAACGCCCATTTGCGTTGAGAATGGACGGCAAGTCGACAACTAACCCCGGAGCACAAGTGATAGAATGACAAGAAGTTGGGGGCAAAACAGACATTCCAAAAAAGAGAGGGCATAATTGGTATTGCAATCTCTGAGGGACACAACTGATAAAAACCCTAGATTTTACAACGAATTGAAGAGTAAGGGCTACGTTCAGGATTAAGATATCCATGTGGCTGATGAGAGGATGAGCAATTTCAGCACAAGAAATTTCAGGATGAGATTCTTCCTGGGTACGGATGAGAACCGTCCATGGTGTGCCGGAGACTGGAGATCATTGATCATCTTTATCGTCAGTATGATAATACAAAAGAGATGTGGAGAAGGGTTGGAATTGGATGGCCAAATGCGACATATTTGGAGGTTTTCTGGACCATGTTAGGTGAGGTGGTGTGTTCCACAGCAAAGGGAAAAACCTTTTGCCATTTTGTGGGCAATGTGGCTGCTGGCTAGACATGCTCATCAGTTTAATGTTGAGAATATTTTAGCACATATGCTTATTTCTTGTACAGTTCCTGGAATCTATGGGTTTTCAATGGATTTCACCGGTGAGCAAATCACATTTGGTGCTCACCCGTCACGTTCCTCTAAGCGACATAAGCGGAAGATTCTTACACCCGTTTTTAATCATTACATGTCCCAGATCAAATGCCTTTGGAGTTTTTGTTAAAAAAACTAACAAGTGTTCATTTGTTTGTTTTTCTTTCTATAGTTTGTGTTGTCTGTTATTTCAGTTTACAGCCAAGAGACCAAGTGTGTTGGAATGGCTAGGCTTGGGAGCGAGGACCAGTTAATTGTTGCTGGTCCAATGAATGCTTTGAGAACAATGGATTTCGGGGCTCCGCTTCACTGTCTTGTTATTGTTGGCGAAACCCATCTTATCGAAGAGGAGATGCTGGGTTCCTATGCTACGCACCCTCAGCCATGACACATGTTTCTCTTTACTGAAATGATGGTATGTGCCCAATTGTCATGTGGTTACTGTCTGACATTATTTTACATCGCAAAATTACCTTGTTCTTGATCAGAATTATCCGCGACCGCTAAATGGCCCTTATTGTATTATTTTTCATTCATTTTGTTGTAATTGTAACAATGGAAAAGATGCTAGAGAAGTTAGTGTGTGAATTACTGAAGCATCTTGAAACACTGCAATACGGCCCAGGAAATCTGCTTCAATTCACAAGATTCATTATCTTTTTCTAATGAATTGATGTTCCTTTTAAGAAATCAATGTCATGCATGTATGGTCAGGGACAGCAACACAAGATTAGAGAATGATAAAAGAATGCATAATGGTTATGTGTTCTTAATCATAATCACTAGTTCACAATCGGGGGGAACATGGCGATCGTCTCATTACAGAGGTCATCATCTCAGTGTTCAGAAATAGGGTCTCTGTAGTATAAGCATCTCCATCCTAATCTTAATTTTTTTATTCAGTAAGCATCTTTGTCTAATTTTAATTTTTGGATCCAGTTTCTTATATTGGTCGAGGATGATATGCTGTTAGAGGTTTCTATGGTTATTTTTAATAGGTTTTTGGTGTTAGGCGCTTCTTTGGTTATTTTAATGTCTTTAATTAAATTATTTAGTCTGCAAAGTGTCTTTTTTTAACTATTCTATTTTTTAGTTATTTTATTTTTAAATTGTTCTATTTTAATAGGCCGTTATTTTATTTTTAATAGGTTTCTGGTGATAAAGGCTTCTTTGGTCATTATAATAGTTCTTTAGTTAAATTATTTAGTCTACAAAATGTTTGTTTTAACTGTTCTATCTTTAATTATTTTATTTTTTTAGTTATTCTATTTTAACATGTCTTTAGTTAAATGATTTGGTATAGAAAATGAGTATGCTATTTCATTATTCTATTTTTAAATAATTTTACTGTTTTAATTAAAATATCACGAAGCACCTAATATGAATATGTCCTTAGCTTGAAGAGTATAACTGTAAATGGTGTAGATTTACATTCACTTTGGCGCATATTTCCCAACTCCTAAAAAAATAAAAAATTGGATGTGAGCATGTAGATTTACATTCACCATGGTGCACATTTCCCACATCTAGTAATTATTATTCATTCAAATTATCTTTAATTCTTGGATTTTACAATGAATATCATATTTGTTACTAGCAATTATTGTAGGTTATACTGGTGATTATTCATTGGTTTTTTTATTTAAAATTATATTAATCATTGTTAATGAAGAAATGATCAGCGGAGCTTTTCTTTGAGAAAGGTAAAGAAAACGAAAACCATTATACGATCCATTACTAATAATATACATCAACGAATACAACAATTGCGTGATTTCTAATAATCTAACGTTAGGAGAAATATGAATGGAACTTCAAATTATTTGTTCCTATAGCTCTATGTTAGTGTAGTGTGATACAACAGTTGATGTATTATATTTATTTTTTTAACTGAAATAAAATAAAGATTGAGAATATTAATTAACTGCAAATCTTTTTGTAATCAAAACCTAATCGTAGATCTATAATGAGGTAGGGGGTTGATAATTAAATTTTCATTGACAATCCTTATAATGGATTTCTACACTACGATAAACTCATGCAATTACATCACAACTATGACAAACTTATGCAATTACATCACAACAACTGTCATCTTCGTATTTACCCCTTGTTATCAAATTAACTCTTTTGAGTTAATTTTCTTGAGTTAAATTAGCCGCATCAAGACGCCAACAATGGATCTTCTTTCTTCCTTCCCTCTATACTCATATCCACTCACACCACCTATAGTTGCGTGGCCATTATCGCCACCTCTGATAAAAAGCTTAAGGATCATTACCCCCATTGTCAAGCATGATTGTTGCTCGTGCTTAGGAACAAGGTTTTAGAAAGACATGAGGCAGATCAAGGTGGTTTTCCGTCATTTAGGCAAGATGTACGCCTTGATGCATAAGCTACGATTTACAGAGAAAAATGCAAGAAAAAACTACAACTAAACATAGGTTGATGAGATTATATATTATATGACTAACACATAACATGAAATAAAATATATAATGAAATTACATAGATAACGGCACTAGAGTAAAAAATATAACTACTACATACAACATATCAGAATATAATATGTATACAAAATCATTAGCAAAATACATGCATGGGTGACACATGTGGATGCTTGCAACGTGTGCCACCACGACACGGCCACAAGTAGAGATTTTGTACAAGGTGGTGTATATAAGGGAGATCGATGGGAAGGTGAAGCAACCTAACACGTTAGAAGTCGTGGTAGAATCGAGGAGGGAAAGGTGAAAGAGGAGGAAGAGGTGGTGACGAGGTGCCATGAGGTGGTCATAGGAGGGTTTCCATGAAAGGTGGTGGTAATAATGAGTCATTGACGACATTGAAATCAGAGGAAGATTGAAGGAGGATGCCATGCTATTTGAAAATTTGGTATGTCGGAAGGTAGAAGAGGAAATTGATTAGTGGATCTCACTTAAGTTTACTTTTGTTTGGATGGAAGTTAACCCAAAGGATTATAATGTAAGCGTTAGTAAGTTCACATAGGTCATGGAGTAAATATGAAGATGCCATTTGTTATGATGTAATTGCAAAGGTTTATTGTGGTTTTAGTGTAACAATTCATCCACGTTATGATTAATGACTAAAAATAGGATTTGATTATTCAATTCGAATCCAATTCAATATAAGAAAATCATCGCCACCACTGTAATTGACCTATACTAAAAACTATTTTGGAAAAAATATTTTACCATTTGATTTTATGAGTTCAAAAAAACTGTTTTTTGTTGTGAAATTAACTTTACTTTTTAAATTCACCCCAAATGTAATATTCATTGTTATAGTTTATATACCAATAATTAATTGTTACCTCTTTTTTTCAAAATGTCCACTAATTCTTGCTAACTTTAGCAACAATTATATGTAATGAGATGGGATCTTACTATTTCCATACTAAGCACTCAATTAGATCCATTTTATTTCAATCTAACGGTTGCATCCGAAATCTTATCTAATGGAACATTGAATGGTTCACATGACAATATTCAGATCCATAGAGTTTATCATGTCTCACGATCACTTTGTACCTTTGATTTTCAAAGGAAATTTTCTTATCACATAGATCAAGTCTCCTCTCAACTTTGGACAACATGTATTTATTTTATGAGTAACATCTCAATTGATTTCCCCATCATGTTGCAAATTAGATCGTAAGTATCTAAACAAATATTTATTTTGAATGTTATCGTCGTCAATCTTCACTTCGATTCCTTCATCACCACTTCCATCAAACATTCAAATGCGCACTCCATATATTTACTCTTAGACCTACTTAGATGAAATCCTTTAGTCTCCAAGGCATATCTCCAAATCTCAAGCCTCTCATTGACTCCATCTCTAGTCTCATGATATCATCAATCAACACGATATCATCATCGAATAATATACAGGAAGGTATCTCATCCTGAATGTGACTAGTCAACTTGTCCATAATCAAAGTAAAAAAGAATGAACTCAAAGCTGAACCTTGTTGTAGACCAATGCTGATGCCAAAATAGTTAGTCCTCTCAGACTGGATCTTTATGCAATATGAAGCTCCATCATGCATATCCTTTATAAGATTGATGTGTAAGACATGTGTTTGTCTCTTCTTCATAATATATCTCATGGGACAAAATCATAAGCCTTCAACAAATCAATAAAAATCATATAGAGATTCTTTCTTTTTGTCCTAGTAATATCCATTGTTCTTCTCAACAAATGGATAGATTCAATAGTTGAGCGACCTGACATGAATCCATATTGGTTTTCTTCTATTTTAAAAGCTTGACTCAACCTTCTTTCAATCACACATCCCCAAATTTTCATAGCATGACTCATCAATTTGATACATCTGTAATTTGAATAATTTCGAATGTCTCCTCTATTCTTATAAATAGGCACCACGATGCTTCTCGATTCTTTGAGCATTTTCTTGCTTCGCCAAATAACATTGAATAAATTTGTGAGCCAAGTCAAACAACATTCGCCTAGAACTCTCCATACTTCCATAGAAATGTCATCACCTCCTATACCTTTTCTAGGGGGTTTCATAACCTTCAAGGCTTCCTTTATTTCCTTCCTTTGTATTTGTCTATAGCTTGCATGCTTCAAGTAGCTTTCACTGCTAGCTTGATCTCCTAAAATGATCTCTCTATTTCCTTCTTGACTGAAAAGCTTATGGAAATACTGCTTCCATCTAGTCTCCATATCCTTCTGAGTAACAACCATGCATCCTTCCTCATCCTTAGTGCATCTCACTTAAGAAAGATCTTTGATCTTTCTTTCTCTTGCTTTAGTCATTCTAAATATATTCTTCTGATCGTTTATAGAGTTAAATTTTTGTACAAAACTTCATAAGCATTTGACTTAGATTAACTTACAACCTTCTTTCCTTCTATGTAGTTTGCGATAGTTTATTTTGTTCTATCCTTCTACATAGCTTTAAAGCAAGATCTTTTTCACTTAAGCTTTTCTTGCACACCTTCACTCCACCACGAAGCCTCCTTTTGATCTGGAACTCCTCCCTCTGACTCGCCTAACATCTCTTTGGATATCTTCCTAATATGAGATGCTACCACCTCCCACATCTCGTTTTCACTTCTGTTACAATCCCAAGATAAGCCTTCTAAAACCTTCTCCCTGGAGCTTGATTGCTTCAATTGAAGATTGCACTATCTAATTTTAAAGATCTTGAGAACCATCCTTTTCTTTACCAACCCTTTTATTTTCACATCTATGACACACTAAGCAATGTTGAGTTGTCAAACTCTTTCCTAGGATCACTTTCAATTTTTGCAACACAATCGATCTCTTATCCTAAAAGAAAAGTAATCTATATGTATTCTAGAAGGATCACTCTTATAAGCAATTAAATGCTCCTCCGTCTTCTTGAAGAGAGTATTTGCTATGAAAAGATCATAATTACATATCATCTCTAAATCATGGTCTCCATGAGCACTAACATATACTGAAGTATCCTTTCCCGCGTGCTCATTAAGATCTCCAACTAGACAAATCATATATATTTGTGGGAATCGTTGCATAATCTTTGTCTAAATACTTCTAAAAATATGTGTAATCCTTTCCTCTCTGATGCATAAACTGAGATGATATTTAGAATTTCTTCTTCAAGCACCAATTTTAGCAAATTAATTAGATCTCCAAGTCTTTACATCTTAACCACACAATCCTTCAAATCCTTACGCACAACCACTCCAACACCATTTCCGCCCTTTTCTTTACCTGAATACCACAATTTAAAGATTGTATGCTCGATCTCTCTTGCTTTCCCTTCAACCTATTTTGTCTATTGAAGACATAGTATCTGAATTCTCCTTCTTTCCATCATATCTACAATCTCCATTGATTTGCCAGTCAAAGTACCAATATTCCAACTATCTCTCTACAACTTCTTTGCGACTTCTTTTGAACTAACTTCTTTACTCGTATATGTCCATCATGCGAGAACCCATGCAAAATTTGGATTGCATTCAGGCGGTGATACAACAGAATTAGCTTTGTTACTTACATGGGTTCTTCATGCAAGCACCCTTGCAATTATTGAACAACATCCGGGTAGCGATGTAGCGACCCTTGCCAACTTCTCATTGTATTAGACGATCCAACACGTCGCCACTAGGGAACACCCCAATGAAATCCAAATGTTTGCTTAAATCATTGTTAAAATGATCTGACTATCTTGAGACAAAATCTTAGATTATGTTAAAAAAGAACATTATTTAGGTAATTGTCTCATACTGTTTTGCACTGGTTGTCAATTACCTAATGCGTAACCCTCCTCATTTACCCAAGCTTGGGACCAGCCATGGATGGGTTATCTGACAATTTTAAGTAAAATATATTTCTTTTTGTAAAGTTTTATGTTACTTTGTGAAGTGAATTACATAATCGCAAGAGATTAGTTATTTTTTTAATATTTCTGCCAACAAAGTTTGAAACTATGATGCAAAAGTCCGATTGTTTATGCACAATCCGATCTCCCTTTGTATGATGTGTACTTTTTACAAAAAATAAATCAATTATTTTTTATATTTTCTACCAAATAATTTTTAAAACTATGATGCATAAGTCTGATGGTTTATGCACAGTCGGCACTCCCTTTGAATTGATGTATGCTTGACAAAAGTAAAGACAAATTTGTAAGTCAATAACATATTATTGATATTTTTTTAAAAAATATAACATGTAAAAAATACAAATTTAGCTCAATACATAAATAGGTAAGATGCATATTAAGTTATGTGAACAGCATGACCAACTCTTTACAATAAAACAAATTTGAGGTGGTTGCATGGATGTTGTGGTTGTTGGATATGGTGATGGTGATGACGTTGATGATGGATCTCCAGGGCCATTACCAACATGGTGATGGAGCATGATGTCGTCGTCTTCACACATTGCCTCCATGTGCCTGTCGCTGCCCTCCATGCCATCAACCTCCACGTCGTCGCCTTTACACATGCCTCCACGCGAAACCCTCCACACCATCGTCATTGATTTCACCGCCTCCATGTCGCCGCCGTCGCGCGACCCTCCGCACATCACCAATCGTGGATCTAACTTTTAAATTTTGAAATTTGAAATTTTGAATTTTGAATTGGGAAAGAGAAAACGAGAGAGATTTGGATAAAATCTAGGATGTGTGTGGTTACAATCTATTTTTAAAATGTTTAAATGACCAAAAAAGATTTTCAATCAATTAAAATATGAGCATCGATATTCATTAAGTTGCAACCACATGATTTGATTGAAATCTAACAAGCGATGTGGATAACCTACCTTGATAGTGGTAAGAGCTCGCCTCATTTGAAGTTTTTCATATATATGTTTTTATAGAAGATATGTTGTACGCTCGTAACATATAATCAAAGGTTCCGATGATAAGCTCGAATTGACCATCTATCAGGGGGTGATATGCCATACTCAAAGAAAGCTGTGTGCCTAATGGTTTCATGAAATTATCCCAATAGTGTGCAGTAAATCTTGAATCTTTATCAGAAACTATCTCTTTTGGGATATCATAGAGACAAATCACATCTATAATGTATAGTTCGGCAAGTTGATAGTGGCGGTTAAACTAATTGCAATAAATTGTGCCACTTTTATCAATTGATCTATTATCACCCAAATATTGTCTTTACCACTTGTGTTTGGTAGTAAACCAACGATGAATCCATGAAAATGCTTTCCCATTTCCATTTAGGTATATGAAGGGGCTGCAATAATCCTGATTTCATTGATGAGAAGCCTTTACCTGTTGGCAGGTAAAGCAAGAGTTCACAAACTTGGCAACACCCTTCTTAATTGCGGGCTACCAAATGTGTGAATAAAGTTCTTTATACATCTATGTAATTTCTGCATGAATTCATAATCTTAAACATTGTGATTCTCGCTTGATGTCTCTCCTTAACTCAAGCGTGCCAGGTAAACATACTCTATGATGGTTATACAATAAAATGTCACATATATGAAATCCACGATTTCATTTCTTTTTCCTTTTTCTCTTAAGTCTTTTAAAATAGATAATCTTCTTGACCTTTATGTATTATATCCCAATCAACCTATATCGACGAGGAATGGTTATCGAATATGCACCACTGTCGAAATGTTGCCATTGATGAATCTCGTATTCATTATGCTAAAAATCACCAATTAAACCCCTTGCTTAAATAAACCAATAAAATACATCAATAATTCCTCTTTATTAACCTGTACTATATTGTGTATAAATAAGTAATTGTATATAATTTTCCCTAACCTTTAAAAGAGACAAAAATACAAAACCCAAAAATCGGTGTTTTTAACCTCTTAAAAATACCCCCAAAATACTTTTTACTCAAATAATCTCTTTGGCCTTTTATCCAACAAGAAACTTGTAGATCTCATCGAGATCTTTAACTTTCATGTTTTGAATTTTTCCTAATTCCGCCTCAAATTAATTCTTTTAGATTTTTCTTTATTTTTACCTTTTTGATTTTTTCTGATTGGGTCACATGGCGCCCTCTGGGCCGCCCAGAAGGCCCGTCTCCTCCCTTGTCACCCGACACGTCCTGGAGCTGTTCGATCTCTACAATCCCGCCTCCATCTCCACTGTTCGTCACTCGCCCAATCCTAGCCGCCCGATCATCCTCCAGACGTCATCACCACCGCTTATTCACGCCTTAACCACAACCGTTCGATCACACCTCTCATCCTACGGCTAGCTGCGCTCCACGTCAACATTTTATTCCCAGCCATTCGATCACGCCACCTCTCCATCTGGGCTGCCCTTTAGCACCTAGTCCTCAGCCGTTCGATCAGATCTTTGATCTGATCATAGCCCTCCAACCACACCAACACCTGGGCTGTTGGATCGTGAGATCCAATGGCTAGGACTTCATCCCCTACCCCATAACACCCCCTCCCCAACCGTTACACCGTGCCATAACCGCCACTCCTTTCCATTTTTGCGACGCTCTCCGGTGACCCCCTCGCTCCATAACGGTTCCCCTGCGCAGCCCTTCGCTCCATCTCCATCGCGTAATCTATAGGACCCCCCTCCTTCACTCCACCATCCGTTATCACCATTGCCATCACACCCTTCGACCACCTGAAACGCCTCCACCTCCTCCTATAAAATCAACCTCTCTGCCCACTGTCACCGCCATCCACCATCTCTGAGTACGAGCACTAGCCCTCCTCCGCCTCCTTGTGACAGGTAGAGGTTGAAGGAGGGCCACCATGGCCTCTCCCTACTACAGTGCGATCCATGGCTTTCTAGCCACGTTGCAGAGCTTCCAAGCCCGCCGAGCTCCGAGGCCCAGCTTACCTCTCCGGGCGACGACCGGAGGCTCTCAAGGAGCCTCAGCCCAAGCTGCTACCCCCACCAACTATCCATCTCCGACGAGGTACTCTGATGCCTCAGACCCCTTCCATTTCTTTTAATTATTCCGACATCCATGTTCACCTTCACCCTTACCTGAACACCTTACGACCTCTGCCCTACCACCGTCCTCTTCGCCCACTATTTTGCTCACCCTCCTCCTTTCTCCGTAGCCTCGACCACTTTGCCCCAACTTCGCTCTGGCCCGCCGGAGTCGAAGGCTTTGGCCACCAGTCCTGTCGCCCCATGGCCATCACTCACCTCGCTCGCGCACACACAATCACCAAATCCACGCTTCGGCTATCTAACACATGCAGGAAACTTCAATGGTCGCACCTGAGCTCCGACTCCAGCCTCCGCCATCGGTGGGGCTCCATCGATTAGTCACTCATGACACCCTCGAAGTGTTAACGCACCTCCAATACATTCACGGACCCCTCAACCTTCTTCTCCGACCTTAGGCTAGCAATTGGCACGCAGAGGAGCTACCAGCAACCTGCCGGAGTACAACCTCTTCCGGTGGGCCACTGCAGAGCACGAAGAGCAGTCACTGTCCGATCACCTGGATCGAATGGTCCTGATGATGATACGTAGAATGCCTGAGCCTTACGCCTAGCCTCTTGGCTCGGACCATCCGAGCCTCATTCGGATCCACAACTCGACGTCACGTGTCCCCGAGCCTGCGGATGCCCCGAGCCTGGCTTTCCTCGCGTGCATGACACGTGAGTTCTTGGGAAAATTACAATGAAGACCCTAGATGTTTTGTTATTTGCATATTGGTCACCAAATATGTGCGTGCTTGGGTATTTTATAGGGAGATCCTCGGTACTTATGGAAATTGCAGTTATGTCCTTGCGCACAATGAAAAATTATAGAAGGGCCCATGCAGTTTTGCAAAATTACAAATAGGTCCCTCCAGGGACCTATTTATGATATTTATCCTTTTATTTCCCGTATTTTATTTACATTTATGCCTCTGCATTGTTTTCTTCATAACTTGAGCATCGTAGGTCCAATTTGCATGATTTTAGCGTCATTTTGATCCTTGTTTCTTCATCTATCTTATGGCATATTTAATTTTCTCATCTGATACCATTCTAAATATGATGAATTTTTATTGTTAGATGATGCCTCTTACTCAAATGTCTTGTCATAAAATAGATGTTTTCTCATAATGTTATGCTCAAAATGGCTATGATTTTAAACTACTATATGTTGCTCAATTTAAAGATCTATCTAGGGTATATTTGTAGTAGTCAATTGCATGCATCATATATATGCATTGTTCTGCATTTTATCATGCGTATATGCATGAAGACCGTTAATTGAGAAATTATTCACACATGCTCTTAATTAATCAAAATTTGGCAAAGAAATAGAGTATCTCGTGTCCCTGTGTTCGACCTTGGTAGACTTGCCAAGTATAAATTTTCCACAACATTAAAACGATTGTGGTTTTTGCTGACTGAAATCTGTCTCCTATACTAATGCAATTTACGACTATTAAAGAGGCAGATTTCACGCTCATCAATGCATCGTTGTCGGGGACACGACTCACCTTTATTATTTGTTGGATTTTGATATATTTTTATGTTGAACAATTTCGAAAATTCACAGGTCTTATCTTCATGCATTATTTTTTGCATCATTCCTGTTGATTAATTTCCTTGTATTTTTTCTAACATTTCTCTTTTGTGATAGGGCCCTTTAAGATCGAGGACGCTTGATCTCCTTGGAGATGTAGATTTGGGAGCTCTCGCTGAAGAGGCTGCAAAAGAATTGGCGAAGAATTTTAGGAATTTTTTCTGCTTTGCTTGCATTTTCATATTGTAAATAAATGTTGCATGTGCATTTTTAGCAGTCCTCATTAAAGGGCTCGCAAGTTGTTAAAAAAGAAAAAGAAAAAAAGTAGATCACGAAATGATCTACTCCTCCCAGCACATGCACACACACACACACACACTCTCTCTCTCTCTCTCTGTCTCTATATATTTCACAGTCCCCCCTTCATCTTCCTCCTAATCATCTGTAAAAAACCTCAACCCCCCATCTGTAAAAATACAACTCTCCCTCTCGCCCCCTTGTATCTTAGTGTAATTACTCCTCCCAACACAGACCCCTCCCCCTATCAAATCCTTTACTTAGGCTATTCTTTGCCTAAGTATAGGGGGCTCCGATTCGTTCATCCCTCCCTCGCTCTGTTTTCTTATACTTGATCAATTTTTGACCTAAGTATAGGGGGACCCTCCTCCTTAGTTCCGCTATATCATCCTATATTTAACCGAGACATGACTTCATATCACTTGTGCTATGAGGACATAGCAAATGTTAAGTATAGGGGGGGGGGTATACCGTATATTAATGTATATCTACTTTAGCCATAGCTCATATATTTTTAAAATTTTTGAAAAATCTTTTTCGGCTTGGTTTAAGTAAACCTGTGAATTGAGTTTTGTAAAAATCTTGGAAAAATAATTTCTTAAAATCGAGGAATTAACTTGTTGTAAATAAACCCTTTTTTTAAAAAAAATCCATAAAATTTTGAAAATTTAAAAAATAAAAACTTTCTTTCAATGAGATTTTGACTACTAGGCTTAGTAGCTACTTTTAGTGAGGAACTTCGGTCTCCCTTAGCAGAGTGGGTGGTTTAGAGGACACTTTATATGGCTCCATCCTTAACGAACATGGGTCCGTCTAACAACCCATACTCACACCTATACTGGCTGAGAGTAAATACAACTATTCATATGAGTTTGGGCTAGTCATTGTCTCTCAAAAGAATAAGAATAATAATAATAACAGTTAAAATGAAAATACATAAAAATTTGCAAAATAAAATAAAAAAGTAAAAAAAGAAAATTTTACTAACTAAGGAGTTGGTGTATTCCTGACACATTCACTATCACTCAAGGTTTGAGGATTTTGAGGACACTTGATTTCTGTGATCTTGAGAGTCTTAGTTAACAAGCTTTTATCATTAGGGTTTTTAAGCTTAATTATACACACTTCCCAGTTTTTGAAAGATTTGAGCGCTATATTGCACTCTTCATCTCTACCTTCAAAAAGAATATGATCAACACTTCACTTTCACAACTGCATGATTGATGAGATGAATTGAGTTATCACTTGTGGAATTAGGACTAGAGAGGACCGATCTAACGATGCTCGAGGATGTGCTAAAGTTAATGAAGGCTTCAAGAAGTGTCAGCAAAACCTTAGCCAGTATGTGAACAAGTTCAAGCGCTCTCTTTTGATATTTACCTATGTGCCATGGTATGATGAAACTAGTTGTTTATCAGTGTGTGCCAACTTTTGGTAAAAATAGTGGAGCTAGCAAAACAAATGAAAAGGAAAGAAAGAAATTCAAAGAAAAGTTCTACCCTCCAAAGTCAAATTACAAATGAGCTTCCATAAATGGCGAGTGCTCCCAACCATTTTCAAAGTGTCCACTTAGACCAAGCGTTAATTAGGACCAAGGAGTCTGTCTGACACCAAAAAAGAGCTCTGCATCGTAAATGCTACAAGTCTGGGTGTTGAAGGTATCTTAGGTACTAAAAACAAGTGCAGACAACTCTGAATTCTCTTGACGGACACATTGATCAACAAGCTAAAAATCTACTTATGTTGAATAAGAAGGCACTTGAGAGACCCCTTGTTCCAATGTGAGGGATAGAAAAACAGACACAATCCTATGCCCTCCATCATATGGCCGTCCATCTACATTTCAAGTTTGACAAACTAATGAGATGGTGGATTGAATGCAAGAATAGACTTATTCCCTAGTGTTGAAGATTATGTCTAGAGGAGAATCTCTTGGACTGAAACTTTGGGTGATGCCTCGACTCGACTCTCATGAAATGCAGTACACTAAAATTCATATCCTTATATTATATGTCCAAAAAGAGAGTCTGATAATTAGAGAAGTTGGATTCCTTCTGACTATAACATGGTTGAACTCGAAATTTTAGGATTACTTAAATTGAGGGTCTTCGAAAAAATTGAGCCTTGAATCTTTCACATGCACTGTCAGGAATTAATCAGACTCCTTCATTCTTTAGATGCTCGAGGACGAGCATAGTTTAAATATAGGGGTATGATGAATCTCGTACTCATCATGCTAAAAACCACCAATTAAACTCCTTGCTTAAATAAACCAATAAAATACACCAATAATTCCTCTTTATTAACCTGTACTATATTGTGTATAATTAACCTATAATTATTTAATTTGTAATTATTTTCTTATTAAAAATCCATAAAAATTAGGTTAAGTAATTGTATATAATTTTCCCTAACCTTTAAAAGATATAAAAATATAAAACCCAAAAATCAGTGTTTTTAACACCTTAAAAATACTCCCAAAAATATTTTTTTGTTCAAATAACCTCTTTTGGCTTTTTATACAACATGAAACTTGTAGATCTCATCGATATATACAACTTTCATGTTTTGACTTTTTCCTAATTCCGCCTCTAATTAATTCTTTTAGATTTTTCTTTATTTTTACATTTATGATTTTTACTGATTGGGCCACGTGGCGCCCTCTGGGACACTCACGTGGCCCGTCTCCTCGCTTGTTATCCGACACCTCCTGGAGCCGTCCGATCTCTACAATCCCGCTTCCATTTCCGACGTTCGTCATTCGCCCAATCCCAACCGCCCGATCATCCTCCAGATGTCATCACCGCCGCTCATTCGCGCCTTAACCACAACCGCTCGATCCCACCTCTCATCCTACGGATAGCAGTACTCCACGCCAACCTTTTATTCCCAACCATTCAATCACGACACCTCTCCATCTAGGCCACCCTTTAGCACCTAGACCTCAACCATTCGATCAGATCTTTGATCTGATCGTAGCCCTCCAACCGCGCCAACACCTGGGCTGTTGGATCATGAGATCCAACGTCTAGGACGTCATCCCCTACCTCCTAATGCCCCCTCCCCATCCGTCACACCGTACGAGACCCGACGCCACTTTCCATTATTGTACTGCTCTCCAGTGACCCCCTCGCTCCATAACAGTTCCCCTGCGCAGCCCTTCGCTCCATCTCCCTCGCGTAACTTATAGGACCCCCCTTCTTCACTCCACCAGCTGTTATCACCATATCCATTACACCTTTCGACCACCTGAAATGCCTCCACCTACTCCTATAAAATCAACCTCTCTGCCCACCGTCACTGCCATCCACCATCTCCGAGTACGAGCCCTAGCCCTCCTCTGCCTCCCTATGACAGACGTAGGTCAGAGGAGGGCCAACATGTCCTCTCCCTGCTCAAGTGTGATCCGTGGCTTTCCAGCCATGTTGCGGTGCTTCCAGGCCCATCGAGCTCCGCGTCCCAGCTAACCTCACCGGGCGATAACCAGAGGCTCTCAAGGAGCCTCAACCCAAGATGCTATCCTCGCCAACTATCCATCTCCGACGAGGTACTCTGATGCCTCAGACCCTTTCCATTTATCCTAATTATTCTGACATCCATGTTCACCTTCACCCTCACCTGAACACCTCACGACATCCGCCCTACCACCAGCATCTTCACCCATTATTCTGCTCACCCTCCTCCTTTCTTTGTAGCCCCGATCACCCCGCCCCAACTTCGCTCCAGCCCACCAGAGTCGAAGAACTTGGCCACCACTCCCATCGCCCCCATGACCATCACTCACCCCACCCACGCACACATGATCACCAAAGCCACGCTTCGGCTATCTAACACATGCATGAAACTTCAATGGTCGGACGTCGCACCTGAGCTCCGACTCCAGCCTCTGCCACCAGTGGAGCTCCATCGTTCAGTCACTCCTGACACCGTCGGAGCGTCACCGCACCTCCATAATCTTCGCGGACCCTCAACCTTCTTCTCCGACCTTCAGGCGAGTGATTGCCGTGCGGAGGAGCTACCAGCACCCTGTTGGAGCACAACCTCTTCCGGTGGGGCACGCTGGAGCACAAAGAGCAGTCGCCGTCCGATCATCTAGATGGGACGGTCCTGATGATGACACGTGGAATGCATGAGCCTTACCCCTAGCTTCTCGGCTTGGACCATCCAAGCCTTTGATAAACTCGAAATGATCATCGGTCATGTGTTCCACACCTGGCAGGAACACCATCGTCGAGGTGACCGATGAAGATCTTGGATCTAATCAGAAATTAACCCACAATATAATATTAAGGCAATGAAGAGCACACATGAGGTTAAAATTTATTATCTCTACCATAAAATGCATAGCAAGCAAGCATGTAGAGGTCGAACTACAGAGAGCAAAATAGGTAGCCTAAGGTTATTCATGTACAACCAAGTCATTCTTTATATATATTTTTTGTAGGTTTTTTATGTTATATTTTTTATTTGATTTTTAATTTTCTGACTTCGTATTTTCTTTTTATATTTTACATTTTTATATTCTTTTCTCTTAATATATATAAAGCTATATATTTGATATATATGTACAATATAGGTAAAAGAGATGTAATATTTATATAAAAAAGGTAAAAATATTTAAAGTACATAAAATAAAATATTTTTGGGTTTTAAATAATTTTTTACTATTTTTTTATTTTTCCAGTTTTTTTGCTAATCTTTATAGATTTTAAAAGTCAAAAATACCAAAAAGAAGGTTTAAAATAAATACCCAAAATTGGAGGTTAAAAATATCAAACAAAGTAAAAAAAAGTCTCCAAATTAAATTTTATTTGTAGATAATAATATAGAGAAAATTTAGAGACAAAAACTATGTTTTTTGATTTTTTTGTGGATTTTTATATTTTTATAACTTTTTAGGGGTTTTCAAATTTTTATGAGTTTTCATTTGCATTTTTTATGATTTTGGGTCTGAAGATGTAAAATTCTTAAATAAATACGAAATATATTTTTTTGGAATTTTTCAAAAAGGTTTTATAATTTTTAAGTTTTTTGTTTTGCAAACAGGCATAAAAGGTGATGTTTTTGATTGTTTATAAATATTAAAAGACTTCAAAATGCAAAGTAAAAATAGTGGCGTGAAGGTGGAACAGGAAGCTATGACTATTTTTTTGGGATTTTTTTCGGATTTTTTAGATGCATAAAATAAATAGAGACAACAAAGAGAAACTACACTCCTAGCAGGGGTATTTTTATAAATAAAATAAAGTGCAAGGGCCAAGGTGCAAATTTCACAGAAAAATAACACACATACAAAAAGTTAATGGGTATAAACACATTCCACTAGTGAGGACCTATTTGTAATATCCAAAAGTTGAGGGGTTGACTTGCAAAGTATCAAAAAATAATTAAAGTTATGAAAATGTTTCAGGACTGAATAAAATATCCAAAAGCCTGAGGGCCTATCTGTAATTTTGTTACCTCACGTGAGGCGACACGTGAGGTGACACAGATTGGACCCAAATGCTATTTGCAGGAATACATGGGCCTATTCGCAAAATATCCACTTATTTTTAAACGCTAACTTTATTTATATGGTTAAACATTAATTACAAAAAGTAGGGGTGAATATGGAATTTACCCCTTTTATTGCACGATCCGACGATGCTGGTCTTCTCATTTATCCACGTGGCGTGCATTCTGTGGTCGGTACCGCTTCGCCTTTGGATGGTCTGGATTACATCAGCAAAGGCTGATCCGATGGTGGAGGCTTGGCTTCATCCAACGGTTGGGGATCTAACTGGTCCTCCTTTCTTGATCCGACGGTGGAGGGGTGAAGATGAAGAACAGGGAGGAAGGTTCGCCTGGGCGAACTTCCTTTGGCGGTCTTTGTTGCTCCAAGGGGGCAAATAGATGCCCGTGGAGCTCCTCTACTGGTTGGAGGTCTCAAGATGGGTGGAAGGTCACTGGAGCACCACCACGAGGTCAGGAAAGGAGAGGTGCTACAGGTACCTACGACGAGTTCGATTCTGCTTCCAAGTGCTTCTTTAGCTCTTAGGGCCTGTAAAAATAAACTCACGGGTTGAGGGCAAAGTGCCTCGACCTGGTTAGGTGTGGAACGGGGTGAGAAATGGAGCAGGTGGTGCTCTCCGGCGAACGCCAGAGCTCAGAGAGTGAATCTCCAGATCCACTAGGGATCTGGGGGGACGGAGATGTGAGGCGTGATCGGAAGGTGATGAGAATGGAGATAGAAACAGAGAAAACGGTGGAGCGATGATGATGGCACGCGGAGGAGCTCGTCGAAGCTCGACTCCGGTTAAGTACGTGAAGAGATGATTAAACTAATCTAACTAAATAGAGATTAATCTAAGAGCTGGAAACTGAATCTAAGATTAAATGCAATTAAAATAAAGGATAAAAACACAGCTCTTATACATACGTGAGCGCAGGGAGCAGGGTGATCCGAGAACCACCGTGGACTGCCGCCTTTTCCTAGCCATGCCTTCTCCATGTACGAGGGGGCTCTTAGCTGTCACCTAGACCTTGACTCACACACATGAACGCTCGGTGAAGCTCGAAGGGAGATCAAACTCGAAAGGAAGGAGGATAGGATTATTTATAGACAAGCATGACGAGGGCTTATTAGGTTAGGGTTTTTGCTCGAATCGAGGAGCGTTTGACCATGAAAAGGAGCCCACATGATTGAGGATAGATCGCAGAAGGTCTTTCGTGAAGGAAGCGAGAAGAGAAGATCAATAGATTGTAAAAGAAAATTCGGAGAAGATGGGGTGATTGACGTCTGACACGCAGGGCAGCTGGAAGCAGAGTAGTTAACCTAGGTCAACAGTTGGGAGGTAGCCATTGGTCTAGGTCAACACACTACACGATAAAACAAGTTAAATAAATAGATACATGTATCTTATAGGTATGTTTATAGGGATTTTACCTGTATTTTTTTATATCCATCTATTTATTTTAATGTGTTTTAATAGGTTTTATTTTTATTTCTTATTTTTAATAGCTATAATGTTATAAAAATATAAATAATAAAAGAGTAAAGTAATAAAGTTGCCTTTTATTTATAGATTGGTATCATTATAGGTATTCTAAATATATATTTGTATAGACTTATTTTATTTTTCATTTTCTTTTTGGTTTTATTTTAATTCTAATATGCACATAGGTTATAAATAATAATTACAAAAATATAAAATATAAATTTGTAAAAATAATAAGGAATGAATAAATTGATTATTTTAATCAAGTCTAAAAAACCCAACTTTCACACAGTAACTCCAAAAATATGGAACCACCACCATTAAATAGCTTGTGAAAAGTTATATATAATTATAGGTGATTTTGATATGTTTTGAGTTTTTATTTGAAAGATATGGGTCTGTGAAGTTTGGTTTTGGGGTTTTTATTTTGCGTATAAAGTGAAGACTGTGTATTATTTTTGTACAAGCTTAATTTGTATTTTTATTTACATTATTGTCTACAACTTTTATGTACAAAGTTTCTTTATTTGATGAATAAATAATAAAGAATAAAATAGGTGTCGAAAAATGCATGAATAATGAAAAAAAGAATTGGATTTTATTCTATTTTGGCCCTTATCTCCCCCTACTTTATTACTTGTCGACCAACTCAATTCTTGACTTGGTCTCGGGGTTCAGAGGCATAAAATATCTTAGATATTTTATTTCTTTTCTTTTCTTCTCTTCTCTTCATTCTATAATTTTGGCATTAAAAATAATATTATTTGCACAACAAATCTAATAAATAATGTATGCTATTTTGTACAAATTAATGCTATTTACATGCACTAGATAGGGTTTTTAAGGCCAAAATGATAGAATAAAGGTGATGAAATGGAGATTCATCACCCCCATATACTTGCCTTTGCTAGTCCCTACCAAACACTTATGCTATAAGTACAAAAAAGAATAAAGAAGAAAAGAAAAAAGAAAGAATAAATAGAATTACTTTCAATGGTTAAACTTGTCTATATAAAATCAAAGTTGGAGGTAAGGCTAGACCTTGATTTGAGAATGAGTGTGGAACCTGATCGAGAATCAAATTTAAAACACAACAGCCTTCGAGAGTTATAGAACTCGGTTTAAACCACCTCAATAGCCAGGTCAGAACTAGCCTACGTCATACGCAAACCCTTATGACTATGTAACTGGCTTGTACGGTGTAAGTGATAGTGGCTCTCCCCAACTGAAATGACAAAGAAACTGACTTCTCCAGAATGACAACCCAATGATTCTCCAATTCAGCACTCTGTCCTCGAGGAGCGGGGTATTCCCTTCTAAGTTAAAGTGGCATCCAACTCAAGAGGAGGAGGTGAAGAAAAGAATGGACGGTAGCCAATGTATCTACCTATCCTGGGATGCATGGCCAGTTTAGTCAAGTCATCTAGCTGCAGGCTCACATGGTATAACTTTGATGCTCAAGCTTGCTTATTGACTATACAACATATATACATACTCCAGTAGGTATTTTATTTTATTTTCAGGCCTGTCCACTTTGTTGGAGTTTTTTTTGAAATACTATTTACAACAATATTTACATAAGGAGTTTTTCCTCTTGAGCCAGAAGACTATCCCTCTTTTGAAGCTTTATTGCAACCCACACTCTCTTGTCATTCGACTTCATTGTAACTGGATCAAGTTGAGGTGCACTTCCCTCCCTAGACGAGGATAAATGTTTCCACTCGTATGAGTCTCAGACAGGCAAATCCAATCCCCTCACTACTCCGACTGAGTTGAGCCAAGTGAAAGGTGCAAGTGTCCAAGTTAGGTCACGACCGACAAGAGTCATGCATGTGTCTCGAAAAGTTCTAGTCAGTCAGTCGAGGTGACTTGAACCCTACCTTGAGTCTCAAAGAATTAAGTCACAATGGACCTGAAGTACCTTAAACCTAGTTCCCATAAGGTTCCATTGCAGTTAGGTGCAGTATGGTCCAACCAAGCTCCAATCTTCGGCTTTATTTGGACTTATTCAATCATCAAGCTCAATTGAAAATAATATGAATGCTATGCAAATGCTATGTACAACGATGCAAAGAATGATGCAATTTTGAAAGAAGTTTGAAAATGAAAAGAATTTTTACACAAAGCTTTTAGCAAATAAAAAGAATTTTGGCACAAGAGTAAAATATGTACAGCTATTTACACGGACGCGCTTCTTTTTATTTATTTACAAGACTTAAGAATTTACAAATTTTAAAGTTATTTTATAGGTATATATACAATTGATAATGAATTTTATGTACAAATTATTATTTATGATATATTTTATTTTTAATGATGCTTTTATTCCTCAAATTTATCTGAAAACAATTTTCAAAACTATAGTACAAAATATTTTTTACAAATATATACAAGCATTTGAAAGCCATTTTGCAAAGATTTTTTAAACAATATATATACATTTTTCAAAATACTTTTACAAACATTTTCAAAATCATTTGCAACTAGGTTTTCAAATCCTTTTATTTCACACAAAGACAAGAACTTTTGCAATCAAAATATTTTTACAAAGGGTTGAAAACATTTCACCAAATATTTTTCAAAGGGTTCACACTATTTTTTAAATCATTTTGCAAAAATATTTTTAACCTGATTTATTAATCAGTATATAAAAAAAGAATTTGAGGGAACAAAAACATTATTAATTGGTTTTTAATGAATTATATATGTATATATAGTACTTTTAGCCATACTTATTAATAAATAATACAAAAGTACGAGTTATTGCTAAAGTATATACATAGTATATACGACCCCTATACTTAGCATGAGCTATGTCCTCATAGATCGGAAAGAGAAAGAGAATACATAACTCGTATTGAGTATAGAAAAGCCTATACTACAAGGGTTGAAAAAGGAATGAAAGAATAAAGTGATAAATGAATAAGAAGGTGATCGTTCCCCCTATACTTAGGATCAAATAATCCAAAGTATAACAGATTGTACACAATGCATGGAGGGTCAAGGGTGGCAATAAACAGATCACAGCTTGGGCTGTCTCCCCCTATACTTAGGGTGAGATATCCCTAAGTATAGCAGAGCAAATCAACAAGAGAGGAGACAGTGGAGGGGATCAAAGAATGAATGAATCTGGGGTTCACCCCCTATACTTAGGAAAACGTACATCCTAAGTATAGAAAACTGACACAAAGAGGCGAAACCTTTCCTATAGAAAAAGAAAAATGAAAAGGAAAAGAAGAAAAGACAGATATATACAAATATATGAAAAGATCATAGAGGATGTAGGCATCACCCCCCATACTTAGGGTGAAAGAGCCCTAATATAGGCAACGACAGGAGTGAAGAAATAGAACGGAGAAAGAACAACACGGTATGTACCACCCTATACTTAGGACAAAGTACATCCTATGTATAGTCAGACAGATATGGCGAAAGATCTGGGGCATACAAGAGACATACAGAAGAAAAAAGGAATAGAATACACAATACGTATATACATCAAACAAAAAGTGTGAAGTGCAGGACGGTATCTGATAATGCGAATACCATGCTCTCGTCGTCGTCTCCCTGTGAGAACGAGGACACAGTCAGAAAGTGAAAAGACACCCGAATATACAATCAGATAGGTGTCAGCTACCGGGGAAAAGAGATTGAAAACTAAACCAGGGTCCAGTAGCATAAATCAGAACATCGGCTCATAAGGAAGGGAATGAGTGAGCAGAGACGATACCGTAAGACATGGAGGAAGAAGGAACAATACAAACTCCTCCAAGTCGATCACAATCTCAGAAAGGTCAAAAAAGTAAAAAGCAGGAGAGTCAACATGATATCCAGTGATCGTATAGTCACAAGGTCGCAAGAACACACCGAACAACACAAGATCAGGCTCAACCCTGCGAGTGTCCTCGAGGTGAGCAGAATCAGAATCAGAAGACTTAGCTCTATGCTCCAACAGAAAGGAGGCACCACTAGGGAGAAGATCGGGTACAAAAATCAACAGACTCAACTTCGTGCTCCACCAAATGGGAGACACCAGAAGGAAGCCGAGTACCAAGAAAATGATGTACCCTCCCGCAGCATGCTAGTCAATGAATAATCAGAATAGAAGCTCACCCTTGCGAGGGTCGTCAAGATGAGCAGACTCAAAGGAGTCAGATCCATCAGACGGATCAATAGAAGCAGTCTCGTTTGGTGACAAATCGTCCACCAGCGGAAGAGACCGACAGATCAAGAAAATGTAGCAGCGTCCCATAGACAGCTCCCGAGGAGCATATTGCCAACTAAGCATCGAATAATCACAATAGAATGGCTCATCCTTGCGAGGACCGTCAAGGAGAGCACTCAAAGAAGTCTAGTCAAATGGGTCCCAAGATCCATCTGATTAGATAATCATAAAAGCAGTGGGGACTGAAAGCATATCAAACGACTCGGTTCCATGCCCCAACAGATAGGAGACACAATCAGCAAGGGGAACTGAATGCAAAGAAAATGTTGCATTTTCCCACAGATAGTCCTCGGGGAACAATGCAAACTAAGCAGTGAATAGTCAAATCAGATCTTATCCTTGCGAGAGTCATCAAGATGAGAAGACTTAAAGGAGTCAATTAGAATGGTCTCGGTAGTCGACAAATCGGCTACAGCAGAAGAGACCACAAATCTAGCAAGGTGTCATAGTCTCTCACAGATAACCCTCAGAGAGCACTATGAACTAGGTACAGAATAATCAGAGAAGTGAAGGTCATCCTTGCGAGGACCTTCATGGAGAGAAGACTCAAAGGAGTTGGGAAGATTGACCTTGTGCACCTACAGATCGGGCGCACAATCAGCAGGGAGGCCAAACAGTCTAATCAGATGACTCAGTTCCGTGCTCCAACAGATGGCAACATAGTCAGTAAGTGGAACCGAGTGTAGAGAATGTGTCGCATCCTCCTGCAGATAGTCCTCGGGAAGTAATACAAACTAAGTCAGTCAAGTCTTGGGATTGCCGGCATCAGATCTCAGGTCCTCAAAATCATCAATTAATCAATCATCAAGAGGGCATAAGATCATGTGAGGGATGAATAATCATGTCAATTACTGTACGTCCCTCAAGTCAAACAATCTAGCTGAGATGGCATGAAATATATGCAGAAATCCTCTAAGTACCATAGGTGAATGATAGTCAGGAGATCGAGGACTGGTCAATCAAGAAGATGAGAGATCATATGGGTTCCAGTCACCGTCACTATGAAGGCCAAATCCAGATAATCAATGAAATCTTTAAATTAAGATGGGTGGAACCTCAAAATAGATAGATCAGTCATAACTCATGACTACATCATCAAAATCACCAAAATATGTCACATCCTCAATCCGGTGTGCGAGATCAAAATCCTCGAATAAGAATCACACCTAATAATAATGCATCATCAAAGTCCTCAATAAGCTCTGAGCACAGATCCAGAGTCTGATCCACCAAGAGAAGTAATTCAATCTCAGCATCCTCAGAATGTACCCGACTTACTTTAATAATCAATGTAAGTCAAAATCCTCGTTGCAGGCTATATCCGTAAGCACTACAATCCAGGGTAAGAGAAGTGATGATACAAGAGACACGAGGAGGGTGGGCGAGATGAAGGTGGACACCGTCAAAATTTTGGTTCAAGGAGAGGGTCTCCTTGAACCGGACTATATGTGGGTGATATGGGAAAGGAGAGAAAAGCTGCAAGATCCGACGAAGACGATGAAGCTCAAGATCCAATATCACGACTCGATGCAAATAAGGAGATGTATGTATAAGAGAGGTAGAGAGACTCAAGGATGAAAAATAATGGCTCACACAGATGGTACCGCAAACTCAAATAGATGGGAAAATGCAAATGGACTCCAAGTCACAATCAATACACAATGCAAACCCCCAGTTATCCTACTCAACACAATGAAGACCGAGATGCGGTCTTTTATCTTTTAAATTGTAGAGTTAGGTGATCGTCACAAAGTTGTACACATCGAAGACACACTTGGGATTTTGGCGCTAATCCTTAGCGTGTACGTAGGAATAAAATGCGCATATAAGGAGGGGGTTTCTCTCCCCAATACAAGGAGTCTATTACATTTTATTTTAGAGATCAAATAGAGTTAATAGTCCCGCTTTTATTTTAGTTATAACTTTTTTTGTTTGTTTTTCAATGCACATGCCTAACAGTTTTCCAATTCCATTTAGCATCCTAAATGAGTAAAAATCAGAGGGCGAAGATCAGAAATGCCACGCAAGTCAGAAAATGATGATACATGCAAAGTAAGAGGACTTACAATGCTTCCCAGCTCTCTCCATGCGGGATGCATAACAGAATTAAAAACCTATGCTATATGAGATGCAAGCCGATGAAATTACCCTAGGATAGTAACTGTTATTATCGTGAAGAACAAAACATCAATTATTCGGAATCAAACCCTAAGGTCCGATCTTGGAGACGTCTCGGTGCCCACCACAATGGGTCCTGCCAGCCTATATGATGTCTCTCACGACGCGTGGATGTGAATTCAAACAACTAACATTTATTAATTTGACTAGATCCATACGTAAGAGACTATAAGAACATGCATTCTCATTAAGGTGTGGACCTAGTTATCGAGTCAAGCAACCTAAATCTAGGAGCCTCATGCACACAAAACAAAGAAAAATAAGGCGGAAAGCTCAAAACAATGGGAAACAAAATGAAAGAAGGTAAGAAAATGTGGAAAACTGCAACGAGGCCCCCAGGTCAACAGACACCCTGGCACTGGACCTCGTTGTGAAGAGTAGAGTGCAAGTTATGTTACATGCCAAAATTGTTTCTCTCTCTCTCACCATAAATTAAAAAATTGATTTTTTCTAAGCTAATCTCTTCTCCTTGATTCCTTGATTTCCTCTTTAGCTGTTCACAGAGAGAAGACCAACCTCCTCCAAGCTTGGCTGCATCGGCCTCCTAAAAAGGCATCCACCCGTGGCAGGCCCTCGCATCAAAGTTGCAAAAAGATTGCATTAGCATATATGATCAAATTATCACAACAAATCAACAAATATTTACAATAATAAATAAATAATTATTAAAATAAAAAATACATCAATGAATGATCACAACAAATAATCAATCAAACAAATGACTATACAAAAAATTTGACGTATACTATTAGGGTATGCTCATTGCTCCCCGCAACGGTGCCATTTGATAAACTCAAAAGGGTTTTTATCACTTCTACCCCTCTGAGATATCGCAATATCAGTTATACCCCTATCTTTTTGATAATATCAGTTGTGCCCCTCACTTCTTGCCGTTTTATCAGCTGTGCCCCTCCGTTACTTTGACCGTCAATAAGTTAAACTTAACCTTAGTTTATCCAAACCGTCCTATAGTTAAGAGGGCAAATTTGGAAAAAAAATCCCTCCTCTCCCTCCTCCTCTAGATCTACATCGCCGGAGACTAAAGATCCTTCAAGCACACCTTATTGCAAACTGCCTTGATGAAACTCGATTTTTGCTCCACCACTCCCACCTAGTGGAATCGCAACCGAGCAGCAAGAAAAGGGAGCCCTCAGCCTAACTTCCCACAACCGAGAGAGAAAGGGGGAGCAGCTCGGTTCTGGTCGTCGGTGACTGCTTCGTTTGCGAGGTTAGAAGTCGACAATGACCCCATCCTCTCGGCGAATCCAAGGTTCCTCAGAACCTTGCTGCAGCACCTGATGAAGTTGTGAAGCCTCGCCGTCATTCATCACGGGTCAAGACGATCACTGGTGAAATCTTATGTTTCCCCAACGTCAGACGACAACATCTACAGTCCCGTTTATTCTTATTTTCCTTAGCTTCATTTCCTTAATTTGCTTCTTTTTCATTTTTCTACTTGCCTGCTCACGTTCCTTTCCCCAAATCCTCCACTATTCTCCTTTCCGATATGAAACCCACATCGTTGCCTCTGTATCCATGATCCTTCTTCTCCATCTTCTTCTCTATCCCACACAACCCTCTTCCATCTCCAGCCAAATCGTGGTCGGTGCTTCAAGCTCTACATCCTCTGCCTTCGCTAAGACCTCCATCCCCTGTTCCGTCAAGGGCCTAAGCATTAGATCCGCCATTCTCATTGTGCGATTTCGGCTAACTCGAGCTGGAGTAGCGAGACTTAACCACCTGATTGGAGCTTCCTACGATTGAACCCCAGCACGAGCTTCTCAGAGGACGGAACCGCCCAGGGCTCCGCTCATTTCTATTAGAAGTAGGTGACAGTAGGCCCTAGTCATCAGTGGACCTCTGATCGTCTTCAGCACCACTCCACTTTCGTCTCCACCCTTCCCTCTCTGATTGCCATCCGAAGTTCGTAGCTCGAAGAATTACACCTTGTTCGCTTCTCCACGGTTTGTTGAAGCTGTTATCTCCATCATCTCCTGTGGGCATTTTGGGGAGCTCAGAGCCTTCGGCTCCTCCATCCATACCATCAACGTTGCTGCAGCTCAACGACCATCGCAGATCTCTTCACCGTTGGGCAGGGAGTGCGGGGAGGTCGGGACGGAGTGAGGCTGGGGCGGAGCTCGGGGTAGGGGACTGGGGGAGGTCGGGGCGGAGGGAGGCTGGGGTGGAGCTCGGGGTAGGGGACCTGGGGAGGTCGGGGTGGAGGGAGGCTGGGGTGGAGCTCGGGGCGGGGGCGGGGGAGGTCGGAGCGGAGGGAGGCTGGGTTGGATCTCGGGGCAGGGGGCCGAGGGAGGCCGGGTGGAGAGGGAGGAGGAGGAGGAAAAGGATGGGGGAAGAGGAGCAAGAAGAAGAGGATGGGGAAAATGGTGTCAAAATGACCATTGAAGCTTTTTTTTAAAATTAATTCTGCTTATGTCCTCAAAGTTAACGTCCGTTTGCACTGTGGATGGACGACAACTAACTCAAGGGGCACAACTGATAAAATGACAAGAAGTGAGGGGCACAACTGATATTACCAAAAATATAGGGGTATAACTGATATTACGATATCTCGGAGGGGCACAAGTGATAAAAACCCAACTCAAAATGATCATCGGTCATGTGTTCCACACAAGGCGGGAACACCGTCGTCGTGGTGATCGATGAAGATCTTGGATCTAATCAGCAATTAACCTACAATACAATATTAAGGCAATGAAGAGCACAAGTGATGTGATACTAAAATTTATTATCTCTACCATAAAATGCATATCAAGCAAGCATGTAGAGGTCGGACCACAAAGAGCAAAATAAGTAGCCTAAGGTTATTCATGTACAACCAAATCATTCATTTAAATAGATCTTTTTGTTGATTTTTGATTATATATTTTTTATTTGATTTTAATTTTTTTTGATTTTGTATTTTATTTTTATATTTTATATTTTTTTCTTTTTCTCTAAATATATATAAAGCTATATATAAGATATATATATACAATATAGGTAAAAGAGAGATAATATATATAAATAAGTAAAAGTAGTTAAAGTACAAGAAATAAAATCTTTTGGGGTTTTAGATAATTTTCTACTATTTTTATGATTTTTTCTGAATTTTTGCTAATTTTTATAGATTTTTAAAGTAAAAAATACCCAAAACATGCTTTAAAATAAATATCCCAAATTAATTTGGAGGTTAAAAATATCAAACAGAGTCAAAAATCTCCAAATTAATATTTATATGTAATATAGAGAAAATTCAGAGACAGAAACTATATTTTTTGTGTTTTTTTTAGATTTTTATTTTTTTAATAAAGTTTTTAGGGGTTTTCCAATTTTTTTGAGTTTTATTTCACATTTTTTAATGATTTTTGGTCTGAAGTTGTAAAATACTTAAATAAGTACAAAATATATTTTTTGGAATTTTTCAAAAAGGTTTTATAATTTTTAGATATTTTCTTTTGCAAACAGGGACAAAAAGTGTTGTTTTTTATTTTTTATAAATATTAAAAAGCTTTAAAATGTTAAGTAAAAATATTAGCATGAAAGATCAATGCAATAGGAAGCTATGCTTATTTTTGGTTTTTTTTCTAATTTTGCATATGCATAAAATAAATAGAGACAACAAAGAGAAACTATAATCCTAGCAGAGGTATTTTTGTTAATAAAATAAGTGCAAGGGCCAAGGTGTAAATTTCAAGAAAAAATAACACACATTCGAAAAGTTAATGGACCAATAAGAAATGTGTAAAGCGACATGGGCCTCACCGTAAAATAACCAAAATCACGTGTATAAACACTTGTTCCACTAGCGAGAACCTATTTGTTATATCCAAAAGTTGAGGGAGAGGCTTGTAAAATATCCAAATATATATTAACGTTATGAAAATATTTCAGGACTGAATAAAAATATCCAAAAACCTGAGGGCCTATTTGTAATTGCATCACCTTACGTGAGACGACACATGAGGTGACGTAGACTGGACCCAAATGCTATTTACACGAATACATGGGCCTATTCGCAAAATGTACATTTATTTTTTAAACGCTAGCTTTTATTTACAATGTTAAACATTAATTACAAAAAAGTGGGGGTGAATATGAAATTTACCCTTTTTATTGCATGATCCGACGATGCTGGTCTTCTCACTTATCCACGTGGCGCGCATCTTGCGGTCGGTATCGCTTCGTCTTTGGATCGTCTGGATTAGATCAGCAAAGACTGATCCGACGATAGAGGCTTGGCTTCATCTAACGGCTGGGAATCTAACTGGGCCTCCGTTCTTGATCCAACAATGGAGTTAAGACGAAGAATAGGGAGGAAGGTTCGCCTGAGCGAACTTCCTCTGACGAAATCTTGCTCCTCCGTCGGTCTTTGCTTCTTCAAGGGGGGCAGATAGATGCCCGGGGAGATCCTCTACTGGCTAGAGGTCTCAAGATGGACATAGGTCACCAGAGCTCCCCCACGAGGTCGAGGAAGGGGAGGTGCTCCAGGTACCTCCGCCGAGTTTATTCTGCCTCCAGGTGCTTCTTTGGCTCTTAGGACCTGCAAAAAATAACTCACGGGTCGAGGGCAAAATGCCTTGACCTAGTTAGGTGAGGAACGGGGCGAGAGATGGAGGGGGTGGCGCTATTCGGCGAACGCCGGAGCTTGGAGAGCGAATCTCCATATCCACTAGGGATCTGGGGGGACGGAGATGTGAGGCATAATTGGAAGGTAATGAGGATGGAGATAGAAATGGAGAAAATGGCGGAGCGATGATGATGATGTGTGAAGGAGCTCGTCGGAGCTCAACTCCGGCGAAGTATGTGAAGAGATGATTAAGCTAATCTAACTAACTAGAGATTAATCTAAGAGTTGGAAACTAAAGCTAAGCTTAAATGCAACTAAAATAAAGGATAAAATGTAGCTCTTATACCTGCGCGCGCAGGGACTAGGGTGGTCGGAGAACCACGTGGACCGCCGCCTTATCCTAGCCACGCCTTCTCCAGGTGCGAGGGGGCTCTTAGCTGTCACCTGGACCTCAATTCACACACAAGAACACTCGGCGAAGCTCGAATGGGGATCAAACTCGAAAGGAAGGAGGATAGGATCATTTATAGACAAGCATGACGAGGGATTATTAGGTTAGGGTTTCTGCTCGAATCAAGGAGAATTTGACCATGAAAAGGATCCCTCCTGATTGCGAATAGATCGCAAAATGTCTTTCGTGAAGGAAACGAGAAGAGAATATCAATAGATTGGAAGAGGAAATTCGAAGAAGATGGGGTGATTGACGTCTGACACGCAGGGTGGCTGGAGGCAGAGTAGTTGACCTAGGTCAACAGTTGGGAGGTAGCCATTGGTCTAGGTCAGCACACTACACGACAAAGCGGGTTTATTAAATTAAAAATAATGATTTTAAAATAGTAAATGATTTTATTAATTTTTTATTATAAAATAAAAATGTTTATTATTTAATGTAATATTTTAATATGATTTTAATTTATTTTTTGGTGCATTTTATTAGTAATTAATTTTTATTAGTGTATTTATAGGTATATTTGCCTATGTTTTATATATTTTATTTTTATTTTGTATAATTTATTTTATTATTTTATTTTATATATTTACAAGTTATTTTTGTGAATATAAATGTATTTTTTTGTATATTTTATGATGTTATTTGTGCACTTAAATAAATAGATATGTGTATCTTATAGGTATGTTTATAGGTATTTTACCTATTTTTATATCCATCTATTTATTTTAATGTGTTTTAATAGGTTTTATTTTGATTTCGTATTTTTAATTGATTATATACAATATATATAATATTATAAAAATATAAAGAATAAGAGAATAAAGTAATAAAGTTCCCTTTTATTTATAGACGTGTATAATTGTAGGTATTCTGCATAAATATTTGTATAGACTTATTTTATTTTTCATTTTCTTTTTGGTTTTATTTTAATTCTAATATGTACATAGGTTATAAATAATAATTACAAAAATATAAAAATATAAATTTATAAAAGAATAAAGAATGAATAAATTGATTATTTTAATTGGGTTTATGTACAATGAGGGGTCAAAAACCTAACTTTCATACAATAACTCCAAAAAATATGAAACCACCACCATTAAATAACTTGTGAAAAGTTATATACAATTAGAGTGATTTTGGTAGTTTTGAGTTTTTATTTGAAACATATGGGTATGTGAAGTTTAGTTTTTGGCTTTTTATTTTGTTTATAAAATGAACACTGTGCATTATTTTTGTACAAGCTCAATTTTGTATTTTCACTTACATTATTGTCTACAACTTTTATGTACAAGTTTCTTTATTTGATGAATAAATAATAAAGAATAAAATAGTGTCAAAAAAATGCTTGAATAATGAATTAAAGAATTGGATTTTTATTCCATTTTTGTCCCTTATCTCCCCTACTTTATTCCTTGTCGACCAACTCAATTCTTGACTTGGTCTCGGAGTTCAGGGACATAAAATGTCTTTGATATTTTATTCCTTTTTCTTTTCTTCTCTTTATTCTATAACTTTGACATTAAAAACAATATTATTTACACAATAAATGTAATAAATGATGGATGCTATTTTGTACAAATTAATGCTATTTACATGCATTAGCTAGGATTTTTAAGGCCAAAATGATAGAATAAAAGTAGTGAAATGGAGATTCATCAACCTCATTCCGCTCCACCACCTGACGCCACGTGTCCTCGAGCCTACGGATGCCCGAATCTGGCTCCCCTCACGTGAATGGCATGTGAGGGCCTGGGCAAATTGCAAGGAAGACCCTGAACATTTTGTTATTTGCATATTGGTCCCAGGCGCATGCCTCACGTGTGTGCCTGGGTATTTTACAGGGAGATCCTCAGTACTTATGGAAATTGTAGTTATGCCCCTAAGCACAATTGGAAAATTACAGAAGGCATGGGCTGTTTTGTAGTGATATTTATCCTTTTATTTTTTTGCATTTTATTTACATTTATGCCCCTGCATTGTTTTCTTCACTTAAGCATCGTAGGTCCAATTTGCATAATTTTTGCATCATTTTGATCCTTTGTTTCTTCATCTATCTTATGGCATGTTTAATTTTCTCATTTGACACCATTCTAAACATGATGAACTTTTATTGTTTGATGATGCTTCTTGCTCAAATGCCTTTATCATAAAATAGATGTTTCTCATAATGTTATGCCCAAAATGGCTCTGATTTCAAACTACTATCTGTTGCTCAATTTAGGAATCTTTTTAGGGTATATTTGTAGTAGTCAATTACGTGCATCATATATCTGCATTGTTCTGCATTTTATCATGCATATCTGCATGAAGACCCTTAATTGAAAAATTATTCACACATGCTCTTAATTGATCAAAATTTAACAAAGAAATAGAGTAGCTCGTATCCCTATGTTTGACCTTGATAAACTTGCCAAGTATAAAATTTTCCCAACATTCAAACGATTGTGATTTTTGCTGACCGAAATCTGGCTCATATGCTACTATAATTTACGACTATTAAAGAGGCAGAATTCGCGCTCATCAGCCATTCACTTATTGCAGATATCATGTCCTATTGGACTTTTGTCACCATGCCTTGGGAATAAATTCTTCTACTAAGGGCATCTGCAACCACATTTTCCTTATCCAGGTGGTAAGCGATTGTGTAATCGTAGTCCTCTAATAATTCCAATCGTCGTATATGTCTTATGTTTGGCTTTTTTTGGTCAAATATGTATTTTAAACTCTTATGATCAATTAAGATCTTAAAAGTAATGCCATAAAGATAGTGTCTCCATGTCTTCAAAGTAAAGACAACTAAAACAAGTTCAAGGTCATGAACTAGATAGTAACACTCATATGTCTTCAATTATCATGATGCATATGCCACTACCTTTACATGTTGCATGAGCACTACCCCAGGTCCTTCCTTAGATGCATCAGTATATACAGTAAAGCCCTCGGTGCTAGAAGATAAAGTAAGATAGGTGTAGTGGTTAAACATTCTCTCAGTGTCTGAAAGCTGGCTTCACAAATATTAGACCATATGAATAGTACTTTTCTTAGTTAACCTAGTAATAGGTAAGGCTATTCTTCAAAAATTATTCACGAACCTTCTATAATACTTGGCTAACACCAAAAAAGATCGTATTTCTGTTAGAATCTCCGGACACTCCCAATTCATTACCACACTAATATTTGTAGGATCAATAGTGATACCTGCCCCAAAGATGACATGTCCTATAAAGGATACTTAGTTTAACCAAAAATTACACTTGTTCTATTTCGTATACAACTTATTCTTCCTTAATGCCTCAAGTGCCTATTGGAGATGTTGTTCATATTGTTGCTTGTTGTTAGAATAGATGAGTACATCATAAATAAATACTACCGCAAAGTGTTCTAGGAACAAACTAAATACTCTATTCATAAGATCCACAAAGGTTGCTGGTGCATTTGTCGATCCAAAAGGCAAGACTAAGAACTCTTAATGTACATATCTAGTACAAAAGGCTATTTTAGGATTATCCGAATCTTTAATTCTAAACTGATGGTATCCATATCTCAGATCAACCATTGAGTATACAGTGGAACCTTGTAACTGATCAAAGAGGTCATTTATTTGTGGAAAAGGATAACAGTTCTTCATTGTCCTTTTATTTAAATACCAATAATCAATACACAGTCGCGGTAAACCATCCTTTTTTCAAAAAAGCACGTGTACACCCGATGATGAAGTATTAGAGTGAATGGACCCTTTATTTAGGAGTTCCTGCAGTTACACCTTTAATTCACGTAACATGGTTGGTGCCATACAGTATGGCAGAATAGAGCTTGGCTGAGTATCATGTACATGAGATATTTCAAATTCAATCTCCTGCTCATGTGGTAATCTGAGTGGTTCATCTGAAAAAACATCAGGGAATTCCCATACTATAGACACATCTTCTATCATCCACTCCGTTTCTCTGGTGGTAGACACGTAGGCTAGATAGCCTTATCATTCGGGAAATAACGATCGTTGTGCCTTCAGAGTAGAGATATATATTACTTCCTCATTGGAATTCTTTCCACTGATCTGGAATTCTATAGAGTTAAAAGGTTACAATCTTCTGGAAATAGTCAAGGCATGCGTGATACATTCCCAACCAGTCCATCCCAGGGATTAAGTTAAAATCATCCATTTCAACAAGTAGCGCTAAGTAGGTAATTAATGTCCTATAATCTGTATCACATATTTATCTAAGATATCTTGAATTATAAATGCTTGCCCTCTTGGTCCCTTAATTAGATAAGGGTTTTGTACTTCAATCGAAATCTTGCCCAAAGGGGGAAATAGATGTCGAGATGCGAAGCACCTGAATCAAAAAAGGCATTCACGGAAAGACCAAGGACAGTGATGATACCTCTTATGAATTTCATATTCATCATCTTTATTTCTATTAATTATCCATTTATCTTGAACTCATTAATTTATTTAACAACTAATTTATTATATTTAACACTGACAACTTGTAAATAAAGAAGGTTAACTAATGTGCATAAATAAAAACATATTATTTGTGCTTACAATTCCTTTTATTTTATATCTTTTCCATTTTTAAAAAAATCATAAAAATTAGAATAATGTTGTATATAATTTATTGTACATTATTCATTATATAAAAATATAGAAAAAATAAAATAAATAAAATAAGTGTTTTAATTTATTAAATTACTTACAAAAATATTATGTATATATACAAAATATATTTTGACTTTGAGTTCTACATGAAAGTTGTAGATCTTAAAAAGATATACAACTTTCATGTTGAAAACTTCTTCATTTAACTTCATTCGTTATTTTATAATGATATTACATCATTTCCTAATTTTCTGACTAGGTTATGTGGCCCAATCATCTCATGCCATCTGGATCGACTCTTCATTTAGCCTCGCACATCTTGTAGGACATTTGATCATTTGATTAGATGACTCTGATCATTGTGAACCCGCTCTCAGCTTGATCTTTTGATCAAGCAGCTCAAGTCCAGCCCTCTGCGCATATTCTCCACCATCTGATCACAAGATCAGATGGTTGTCGATCTGTCTTCCTCTTCTCACCCCTTCACATCTCTCCTCGTTAGTTACGAAACCAACCAACTTCTCTCTTTTCTTCTCATCGACCAATGTAACCTTTCCCCATGTTCTGGGTCCTTTTCTTATCCCTACATCCCTCCTCTTTGCCTAACCTCCATTGCCAACTTCTCCCTCACGTGGTTGAAATTACCACCTGGACCTGCCTTTATAACCGACCAAAAACCCCATCACCGACCTTTGCGTGAGGTTCCTCCTATCCCTTCCCCTACTTCAGTGACAAAGAGAAAGTGACTAAGAGACACAAGGGAGAGCAAACCTCCAACGAGATCCAAGGTAGACTTCTCCTTGTCGCAGCCCCATCTGGAGTGCTGCTCGAGCTCAGCCATCTGCCAAGGCTTTGAGTAAAGACCAGGAATCATAGAAGCTTCAAACCCATGCACATCTCTGACATTCTCCAGATTTCCAGGTACACCTCAATTTCATCTTCTATTAGTCTTCTCTGATTTTATTCTGTACACACACACACCTTCACATTGTCCGTCTAATCTACACCTCATATTCTCCAGATTCATGCATACCATATCTTCACCTAGTCTAGATCATCCTCATGACATCGATTTGTTATTCACCGTGCAAGGGTGAAGAGCCCATTTAGGTCTCGATTGCCAGCCATTCAATCAGTTCACTTTGAACCTCTAAGTCGAATAAAGAATGTGTGTATGCTTCGACTATATATATATATATATATACACACACACACACATATATATATGAGGAGTGATCCTATGAGAGTAAAAAGTTGTGGGAGCATGAGAGGAGTGATTCTGGACCACATGATTCATCCAGGAGAGAGAAGACCAAGAGAGATAAAATAGAATCATGTGGTCCAGGATCATTCCTCTCATGCTCTCACAACTTTTTGCTATCATAGGATCACTCCTATATATATTTAATAGTTGCAAGTCCCTAGTTTGCTTGATTAACCTGAGATTTGATAGAGCTCAACTGATTCCCCCCGCCTCCGACGAACATACATTGTTTAGCCATATTAGAGAGCTCTAGCCTCTCTCCTACCCTTCACACTCTTCACCCATTCTGACCCTTAGCTTGCTTCGAGGGATAAGAGGAAGGAAAGAGATAGCCCGTTGGAGCACATCATTCTCCGTCGTTCAAGATGGAACAACACTCTGGAGAGGAACAAGATGCGCCATTAGATCAAATCTTCTTGATCTGATCTTACGGCTGTGATAGAATTCCAAGCCGCCATTTCAAGCCAAAGCTTTGGTGGCCCCAAACCAAAATCCGAGGCATTGTTATTCCCCTCATGGTTCGACGATCATGATCAACGATCACTGAGCTTGGATCCTTCGACGGTGCAGAACAAGAGGGGGTGAGTTGATCCGTTGGCTACTGCTTCGTCGGCCCTTCTTGTTCTATTGCAGGAGGTACACCAGAGAACGAGATCAAGCGTGCGCTTATCGGAGGCTGATGTCTCAAAGGGGTCTGGATCTAAACGTCGGTCCAAAGCTTCATCAGAGAATGGATCTCCTGTGGAGGTGCTAACACCGGCAAAACCTGGATGGATGTAGGCGTAAAGGATAGCTGCTTCGACTATGTAGATGAGTTACAGAAGTGTATGACTCGAGTCCTTTCGAGACTCGATCGCACCTTGAAGCTATAACGGAACGGATCGCGATGATTGGCGGAAGCGCGTAACTTGAATTCGCACGACCGAATCGTTACCAATTCTTGCATGGTAATCATTGAGTATACAAAAATCATTCTCAAAAAGATCCATAAAATCCAATTCAACGAGAGTTCCATTATTACAACATCTATAAATGGTATACTTGCAAAAAAATTAAATAATTTCACAACATGGGTCCTTGTTCCAGTGGGCATACAAATATCCACCATAAATCATACAATATCCATACCACGCTGAATGTCTTAATGAGTTTGTTGCATGAACTTGAATGCTTGATCAAACTTGTTCTTTCACCTGAAATAAATAAACATAATTTGCGTGAGCCTAATGCCTAGTATGTATCGGGTTCCATGTATGGGAATTCTAACGGCCTTTTAACATGTTATAATTCATGTACTTAACTCTCAATGCAATAACATCATTACGTGCCTAATTGTCCCATGCATGTCTAAGTTCGTTCTCCTAACAAGTTGTATATTGAATTCGACATGAATATACATGTGCAATACACATAAAAATATATAAGCTATCATTTTTCATCATATGGGGTATGTTTCTGAAATTCATTATATGTTTATACATCTTTTATCATTTAGATCATTCTTTCGGATTAACCCCTTAAAATAGCTTTTGCATGACTTGTGACAGTTTGTTATTCTTAAACTATTTCTCTTCTAACATATAATGATTTATCTTTGATTGAATCGTTACCTTGCATAACATGTAATGACTTACCATTATAAACAATTTCTTTCACAACATGTAATGACTTACCTTTCTAAACCATTTCTTTCATAGCATGTAAGGGTTAATGGCTTACCTTTATAAACCATTTCTTTCATAGCATGTAATGGTTTACCATTATAAACTATTTCTTTCAGAACATGTAACGGCTTACCTTTCTAAATCATTTCCTTCATAACTTGTACTGGTTTATTCTTTCTTTAAACCATTTTCTTGCATGACATTTCAGTACATGTGTACATATATTTTGACATTAACATAATTGTACATATACCCATGACATTAATATAATTGCACGTTCCCATGACATTAACTTAATTTCACATATGCCATAACATTTTCAATGTTTAGAGTTGTCTTAATTGTTAGATTCTTAGTCGGCTTTGATGGCTTTGTTGGCTTTACCGCTGGCACTAGCGGTCCATAACATAACATGACAATGTAGCTACAACTGCAGAGGACTTAGCTTTTTCCTCTGTGGTTCCTTGCAACCATATGCCCCTTGCGGCGTTGTCCCTTGGGCTAACACGATAATTGGACTCTAGATGTGGCTCCCACCATTAGGTGTAGCACTTAGCTCCGCTTATCGTTATCGTGCCATTATTCATATTAAAGAAACTTTCAATTCCTTTAATATCATTTTCTTTTCCTTGCAATAGTTGTATACACATATACATATTCCTTTTCCTTTCCACCAAACGATTTCTTTCACAATGTCGAGAATAACTTTTCGTAATTTGTTCAATGTTAAAATCTTAAATTAAATGTGTTATAGACCTCACATGTATTTATCTTGATTGTAGTTGATTTCCAAAATATGTAAATATTAAAAGATATTTTCACTTAGACGCAACCATCGTGGACGGTCAAAACGACCGTCCCCGATGGTCATATCGAAAAAAATCTCTTCGTCCTTATCACTTTCCCATTTCATCCATACTCTCACCTTCAACCTATCGTTCCGTCTCACCGCCCGACATCCCTGTCACCGCTCCGTAGCCTCTCGTGCTCATCAACCTCCTCCCTTTTAGTGTCTAGTGATTACCAACACTCCTTTACATTCATTCTTGTCCATTTTGATCTGTGAAAGAGGTAAAAAATTATCATATACATTTTTTATATGTGATTAAATATTAATTTGAATGATATAATGGTAGTCATATGTTTTCTTTGTATAGTTTAATTCATTTTCTTTGTCATCACATTCATCTTTGATTTTTTACTATATTCCCTACCTTATGCCTATAGTGTGGGAAAAGAGCAAAGAGTACATATAATTTAGTTTTCTTATTATGCAGCAAAATAGAAAAAGGATGGATAAGAGATACGATGATTTTCAGGAATATAAGAGAGGAGTGATCATGCTCTTGGATTGGACATTTCAATTAGAAAGTGTTAATAAAAAATATGGTGGTGCCAAAATTTATTGTCCATGTGTGAGATGTAAGAATATTAAATGTAATATTAGAGAGGAAGTTTATAACCATCTCATACTAAATGGATATTGGTTGCATTACTCCATTTGGACTGAACATGGATAGGCTATAAAGCATATACGAGTGGATGATGATGTGGATGTAGGTGGAAGAACCACTACACAATCTTTAAATAATGTTAATCATGAGTTTTTTGATTTAATTGATGGCTTAAGAAGACCTGAAATACAAGACATCGGTTTAGATGATGGGCTTGAGAATAGTTTGTCAGATGCAAAAGCCATGTTGGCTCTCGGGGTTGAAATGACGCGTTTACAATTTTTATTGGAGTTGTTTAAGATGAAAGAAACGGATCAACCGCCGCAATGATGATAGATGTATTATCTTTAATCCAAAAAGTTATTGAATAATCTTGAGAAGTTTCCAAAGGATTGGAAATAGGCGATGCAACGATTCCGATCACTAGGTCTGAATACCTATGATGCATGCAAGAAAGAAACATTTACATTGCATGCCGTACTATTGTGGACTATATATGATTTTCCAGCATACGCAAATATATCTAGTTGGAATACTAAAGAAAAACTCGTGTGCCCTGTTTGTCTTGAAAAAATACATTCAACTTGACTTCCTAGAAGTATGAAGCATTGCTTTTGGATCATCGTCGATTTCTGCCACCGAAGCATGGGGACAAAGGGCATATAATATTAAGAAATTTGACAGTTTACCATTTGAACACGCCGCCTTGATTTAACTTGTGTGAATGGCATCAATATTTGAGAACAACAATTATTGTACAAAGTAATTGTTTAGGATAGAATTCGAAGAAAAGTATGGTCGGTGGATGGAGGAAACAAAGTATTTTTTTTCAGAGAGTTACCATACTGGAAATATTTACAAATTCTTCATAATATGGATGTCATGCATATTGAGAAGAATGTTTTGGAAAGTATTTTGGGGACATTAAATCTTTCAGATCAATCGAAAGATAATATAAGGACAAGACGTGATTTAATCCAACTTGATATACGCAAAAATTTACAACCAATTGAATTAAACAATGGACGGATTACTTTACTTGGAGAAATATATACATTAACCAACAATGAGCGTGATAAAATTTTCAGCTTCCTAAAAAATTTGAAAGTGTCAGATGGGTTCTCGTCACAGCTATTGAGATATGTAAATGAGATAGAACGTAAAATAACCGGACTAAAAAGTCATGATTGTTATATTTACATTGAAGTATGACTCTCATTCGTTATTCGCAGGAGTGTTGATGATGTTGTCCTACAATCCTTAACATAATTGGGTGGATTTTTCAAAGTCTTGTGTTCGAAGATTTTAGATCCGTTGGTCTTACAAAAACTTGAAGAAGACATTGTTATCACATTATGCAAATTAGAGTAGATATTTCCACACATTTTTTGATATAATGATTCATTTAGTAGTTCATTTAGCAGATGAAGTAAGGATTGATGGACCGGTGCAATATCGTTGGATGTATCCAATAGAAAGATGCCTCTGAAAATTTAAAAAATATGGTCTTTGATAAGGCACAACCTGAAGGATGTCTTGCTGATGGTTATCTTTGTGAAGAGTGTATTAGTTTTTGTGAAATGTATATGGAAGGCGGAAGCATATGTTTCATCCAATTTAAATAAAATGATGAATGAGAAGTCGTAGTGGAAGAGGACAAACCCAAATTGTGGGGTTTTCAATCATTTGGTAGGCATATATTCAATGGTATCCGTTGTGTAATATCTGACGAGGATACAAATCTCATATGATGTAGTTATCAAAGATTCATGAGTTTTTTATGACTACAATTCATTATTTAGTGAGACTCGCCTTAAATCTTAACTCATCAATTGGTTTTGTTCATGTGTAAAATATTTAAAGAAAATGAAAGATGATAGGTGGAACTTTAACCTTAACATTCTTGGATGTATATCGTATTCACAAATTATTGCATACAAGGGTTTTATTATAAATGGCTACAGATTTAAAACAAAGTCCACCGATGAGATGAAATCAACACAATTCTCCGGTGTTATAGTAAAAATAGACTTACTTTCAGGTTTAGGCTGCTACTATGGGAAAATAGTTGACATAATAGAGATCAGCTTTACTCATAAATGTCGATGCGTTCTTTTTATGTACAATTGGTTCGATGTTGGTCGCGAGGAAATAAGATATCGAAAAGATAGAAATGTGATTATTTCTTTAAAACAATCAGGAAAATTGCAAACAAATGAGCATTTTACTCTTTTCATTCAGGTAGAACAAGTGTTCTACATTCCAGACAACTTAAGTGATTGGTGGATCATACCCGTGAGGATAGTACCAAGAGATTTTTTTGATGTCAATGATGATGATGATGAGTTATTAAATATAAATGACGCATATCAAGTTGAGATCCAAGAACATCCATATGGTGTTGTAGATGCGGATGTGATAGCATGTACTAGAAGATTTTATGACTGTGTTATCAATGTTTAAAGTGTAAGTTCATCAATAATTTTTTTTCCAAAATTATTTGATTTAATATGTGAAATAAAAATTCTTGTAAATCATTTAAATATTTAATTATATATGCACACATCCTAGACGCATTTGGGATGCACCTCTTGTACCATGTGCAGGGAGTGAGATCTCCGATACTAACAGATCGAGTGACTCAACTAGACGTAGAGGCCCATCACAGTGCCGAGTGTTGTATCGAATGCGTCCCAATGAGACGCTTAGGGTACGGATAGTTGGAGGTGATGCAATGGGGGAGAACTCGGCTGTGTTTCAGAGTTACTCGGGGCAGGTCTGCAGAGCCAGGGTTCCTATCCACCTTACAGACTGACGTTTAGTGGAGAAGTCAACAAAAGATGCCATTCTACACTATTTAGAGGTATTTAAAACTAATAACAAACTAAAGTTGTTGTTGAGGGTATAAAATTAACTTAAGTTTTTTGCATAATTTACTTTGCAGTCTAGTTTTTCATGGGATCGTGAACCGGTCATTGATGCTCTAATTCTAGGATATGGTACAGAATTACTGCATAAATATCGAGGTCTTTCGAAGGCTCAATTAAGTACATTAACTTGGTTTTTCATCATTTATGAAATGTATGTAAGTATTTCTTATACATTTTCAATACTTCGACCCAGAGCTTCCATGAATGGTACTTTCGGCGAATTGTCCTCCAAATGTACCTGCTGAATACTAGAGGGCGTTGATATATATTTGGATGGGGGGAAGAACATGCGGTAAAATACATATGTGCGTATTATCAATTACTTGGAATTATATTGTTGTAACTATTACCTTTGTATAGGGTACCTTAAAACGAAATGCTCAAAATCGAAGTAAAGGTTTCAAGTCTACCCATAGAATGGGGAGAAGGAATACAAATCAACTCAAGTATAACTTTGTAAGTAATCTATTATTTGTATTATGTTTAAATTCCATCCATTATTATATCTTAAAATCATATCGTAAGTTCTACTTATCTTTTTCACATTAGACAGTGGAAAAGAATCGTGTGTCCAACTGGATGGAAGTTTTTGAGAAGTCTAAGAGTCGCGATGTGGGCAGGAAAGTTTATTGGGTAGAACCTGCCTATGGTCCAATTCATGTAAGACATTAATAACAATTTTGCATATGTTTTAACAATTTAAATGGATTTTGAACTTACTTTAAAAAATTTAAGAGGAGATGATCATATTCACGACCATTGACTCTCTAGACAACACTGGTATGAGTCAGACACCTCTTACTCCTGATGCGGCCTCCAGCGACCGGTCCAGAGCATCAAGGATGAATCTGTTGTGGTGGTAGTGGTGCCACTATACGGAGCAGCCCGGCATCTTCCTCTTAGAAGATACAAAGGGAGGGGTAATTAGAGAGTCAGGTGTCTAGCATGAATGTTGAGATTTAGGATTTGCGACAACAAATGATATTTTTTAATGCATTCATGTAGACACATCAAGGTGCAGCGTCGACTAGCAACCCAACACAAGTGGGTAATCTAGTTGCGAGGCTAGGAAACGATGATGAAGGAGAAGAAGAAGAAGAAGATGATGATGATGATGACGACGGCGACGACATGAGGACGACGCTTAGGATTACTTAAGATGTTTTCTTTAGTTGGTAGTATATATAGTTTAGTATATTATATAATTAATTTGAACAATTACTTTGTAAAGTATCTTACTTTGTTTAAATAGTTTGAATAGTTTGTGGTAGAGTAGTTTTATTTGAATCTCTTAGCGTAGTCGTCATTTCAAACATTTCTTATAAATTTGAATGTGGAATGAATGTTATTTTCTGTGTTAATTTTACTCTTTATTATGAAGAGACAAATATTGTTACATATACTCAACGTTTAATGTCACTCTTTGTAGGATAAAATGAAGAGCATATCAGTAACATTGATAATTTTTTTGGTTGCAAACGAATAAGGGGACGATCACCACTGTCCCTTCCTGACCGTCCCCTTCGTTATCGTATGAGATGGTCATGATTGTCCCCCCTTCTCAAACTTTATGCGACAGTTACGAAGCTGACCATCCCCTCTACTCTTAACATTAGGGGACGGTGATGAACCAAAAATCGAACAATCCGGATCAGATAAAAATAGATCAAGGGTCATTCGCGACCCGGATCGATAGATCAATCGGATCAACAAGAAAAATTATGGATCAGATCACCAAAACAAGATAAAAATCAAAGAAGATGAATAGTGGCCCTGGCTATTAGATTAGTCTGGTATAGCGACCAGGGTCGGACTCAGGGAGCACGTGATGGCCTTGCTGCCTACGAAGTAGTCGAAAGTGAAAATAAACAGGAGAGAATTATTTTTGGTGGGTTTTTAATAATTTTTATATTTTTTTGGATTTTTGAATAATACAGAAAATAGGAAAAACAAGGAAACAAGCAACTTCACACAATTATTTAACTACTCAAATAAGCTCAAAAAAATCAAACAAAAATGTTTTTATATATTTTTATATTTTTTACTGTTTTTGGTCAATTTGTGGTATTTTTCTGATTTTTAGGGAATTTTATAAAAATAAAACAAGACAGAAAATGCAAGACGTTGTCCAGTCAGGCTTCTACAACCATTTAAAAATGCTAAATGGTTGTTTCAAGGCTGGAGATAATTTTCCTGTAAAGTATGAAGTACAAGAAAAAATTAGGCATTGGATTTATTATTTTTGGATTTTTCAATTATTTATTAGAATTTTTATAAGCTTTTTCAACGTTTTTCAATTTTTATATTTTCTATATGTCCAAAAATGACCAAACTTGGTCAAAAAATCAAACACGACAAAACACACTAAATCTTTTTTGTAATTTTTGAGGATGTTTTGATATTTTTTTGTGAATTTCAAAACTGAACAGTAAGAAAAATTGATGTTTTTGAATTTTTAAAAATAACAAAAATGCTAAAAAATGTACCAAATTTTTAGCAAAAATTTTACATAGTGGCAGGAACCACGTGTCCAATTTTCGTGAAATTTGGACTTGATTTGATATTTTATTAAAATCAAACAACAAGGCATAGTGCATAGGGACTTAGATGCAAAGAAAATAAGTTCCAGGGACTAAATCGTAACAAATATGAGAAACTGGGGGTCCCTCGTGCAAAAATTCCAAGATAGCACGCGCGAGGCACGTGTCTGGGGCACAGAGGGACTCTTATGCAATAAAAAATATTTCCGAGGACTAAATAGCAACAGGTGCTAAAAGTCCAGGGAAGATATTGCAATTTAACCAATTAATTCAGCACATGTCTCTATAAAACCACGCACAGGGGTATGGATGCAAATATTAAAAACTTAATTTCATTCCATAACACCCTAAAATTATAGCCCAAACATTGCAAATAAACCACAAAAATCACGTGACGATGCACGTGTTCCACGTAGACAGGGGTATAAATGCAAATAAAATTAGCACAGGTCCAAAGTGCAAAATGTCCAAAATAAAATGAACTATATAAGATATTTACAGGACTCAACAATAAATGCAAAACAGGAGGGGGCCTAAGTGATATTTACCTCTTATTCTGATCCGAGGGCTGAAGGGCTGCCACGTAGCTGATCAAACGACTGGAAATGGTGGCGCCTCGACGAAGAGTCCTCGGCTCGGATCGAATGGCTGAGGGTCTCCCATGTGGCTGATCTGACGGCGGTGGTGCGCTGCGAGTAAAACCTAGCCGATCTGACGGTGGTGAAGACGACACGTGGAGATCGGACAGTTCTGGAGTCAATGGTGTCTCTTCATCTGAACGGACGGTCCTGATCGCGCCTCCACAAAATCGACGGTGATGGCTGCTCCTCAAGTGGATGGATCTGATCTAATCTGGAGCTTCGAGGAAGATCGGACGTCTACTGGAGGTCTTGGAAGAACTCGGCCCCGGCGAACTTCACCGGAGCACCACAGGGGCGCTGGACCTCCGCGCGGGACGCTGATAGGGTGAACACGATCGTCGGAGCCTCCCGTGTCTGACGAGCCCTTCCGATGATGCAATGGGGCTCCGGAGAGCCCAAGCGACACCGGCGGAGCTGGAGTTGCTACTCCTGAACGTTCAAGCCCTCAGATGGGCTTGTCTTGACCTGCAAAGTGGCGCAACAGACTCCTGGGTCGAGGGCAAAGTGCCTCGACCCAGTTAGAGGTAGTGGGGATGGTCATTGCAACGGTATGGATAAGCTCCGGCGAAGCGACGGCGAGGGAGATCGAATCCCAGTTCCTGTACGAACTGGGTAGAATGGCTGGGTGAAGAATGTGCGCGGGAGAAGTGCGAAGGTGATGGTCGAATCCGATGGTCGAGATTTGGACGAGGGCGGCCGGAATCGATGAAAGGGATGATCGGAGCAATTTGGGCGAACTCAGAAATTAAAGAAATATGGGAAGAATCAAAGTTACCTGATGCGTGTGATCGATTGGGGATGAGCTCCTGGAGCTCCAGGTCTTCCCCTCGAGGGACGTCGATGCCCGAGGCTCGAGCACCACGCTGGCGGCGGCGCACGGCGGCGCTAAGTCGCCGGATCGATGGTCTACACGCTCCTTCCTCGCTGCGACAATGCCCTCAGCTCGCTGTCACTCAGGCGAGAGCAATGGAGGTCCTGGGGTGGAGAATGCATGAGCCAAAGATAAGTGAAAAGCGCGGCGGAGTTCGGACTATACAGTAGCTCATATCCGATAAGAAGAGATCGGGCAGGGTTCCGTGAAGCGCGGATCCCCATGCGGATGTGTCAGCGAGGATCTCGGATGCAAGAGGAAAGAATGAGACTCGGGGTTTAGTCAAATGGGTCTCGGATCATGCGAGGAAAAATCGGAGAAAAGCATGTCGGGGTGAGATCCGCGGGCTGGTGGTCCAATGGGGGGAGTTGACCGGGGTCAACAATCCCCCGTGGACCAATTAAGTGCAACCATTTATTAAATTTTGTAAATTTAATAATAAATAGAAATAGGTCGAATCTCGAAAAACTCAAAACATAAAAATGTTTCTTTTATTTTAAATTAATTTTTGGTGAATTTTATTTATATTTTTAAAATAAAAATTAGGTATTTACAATATAGTATTATGCATAGGTATATATACAATATAGATTTTTAATTTTAAATTTTTAATTATTTATTTATGTACATTTTTATTCCAATTTTATATTTTATTTATTTATAGGATAAAATTCGGAATATTTTGGTATTTTTTATTTTATTTTTATTAATTATTTACAAGGGCTAAATAAATACTTTTGTTTATATACATACATGGTATATCTACAATGTAGGTTTTGATTTTTATTTTATTTATTTTTATATTAATTTTTGTTTTTGTGATTTTTATTTTATTTATTTACATCATGAAATGTAGAATGTGGATATATTTTTATTGGATTTTTATTTATTTATTTATAAGGGGAATTAAATATACATAATCTTATGTGCATGGTGAATATACACAAGGAAGGATATTTTTATTTTATTTTTATTTTTAATCTTTTTATTTTGGTTTTGTATTTACAAATATATACAGATATATACAAACTCATTTTTATTTTTATTTTTAGAGGAAAATATTGTTATTCTATTTACAGGTATATATACACACATGAGCTCCCTTATCTCCCTCTACTTGGGCTTTTATGCGGTCAGGCCCATGCTGAGCCCTCCCTTGGGATTAGGTTGCTCAATATTTATTCTAAATATCTCTCTCTTTTTCTTTATTCTCTTTATTCTTTTATTTTTGCACAAAAACAAGCTAATTATTGATTTTTACACAATGCATGCTTTTTGGTAATTATTTGTATTTACAGATATCTACATGTATTTGCAAAGGTTTTGTAGCTAAAATATAAGAATAAAGAGTGATGAATGGGTATTCATCACCCCCCTATACTTAACTTTTCTAGTCCCTTAGCAAACACTTATTTGAAAAAGAAGTGAAAAAGAGAAAGAAAAATAAAAAGAGGAGATATACATGGATTAAGGCTGATTATTAAACTTGCCTTCATTAAATTGAAAATATGGAGCTCGATCAGATCTTTGGATTATTAATGTGTCGGAACCTTATTTGGACTTAAGCTTAAAACTCAACAGCCTCTAAGTTCCACCAATCTATGGACAAGACTCCTTAATAAATCGGATCAGAACAAGTCTACATACACAAACTCTAATGACCATGAATCTTTCCCTGCGGTGTGAGTGATATGTAGCTCCCCACCCCAGAAGTAACAAAGAAACAACCTCCCCAACCTGGTAACTCTAATGCCTCGGTCTAGCAACTCTTTCCTCGAGAAGCGGGGTATTCCCTTCTAAGTTCAAGTGCACCGGTTCAAGAAGAGGGGGAAGAAGAGAATGGACCATGGCCAGTGTAGCCATGTATCCTTGGGAGCTCAACCAGTGTAGCCGAGTCTCCTGTTGCAAGCTTCATGAGATGTAACATGTATACCATAAGCTTTTGCTTTATTTGACTATATACACTCCGGTGGGTTATTAAATTTCAATCCGACCCACCACTTTTTTTTGGAGTTCTTTTCTTTTTGCACATTTTTTCATGTGCAACTGTACAACATATCTACATGGTGCAACATATATACAAGGAGTTTTTCCTCTTGAGCCAGTAGACTATCCCTCTTTTGAAGCTTTTATTGCAACCCGCAACTTATGTCTTTAGACTTCATCACCACCAGACCAAGTTGAGACGCACTTCCTTTACTAGAAGAAGAAGAGAGGTTCCGCCTAGAAGTACTACCCTCATATGCAACCCCAAGCCAAAGGAAACTGCCTCCTCACCACCTCATCCGTGGAGAGCTTTGTGTAAAGTGCTAGTGCAAGTCAAGCCATTGTCTCTAAGAGTCATGCATGTGTTGTTAAGTGATCTACTTAGGCTCATCAAGATGACATATGCTCATAGCCTAGTGGACTCAAAGAATTAAGTCCCGGTGGACCTGAAAAGCCTTTAACCCCTAAGCCCTATAAGGTTCCTCTTAGAATTAGGTGGATTAAGATCTTAATCAAGCTCCATTTCCCAATTTAATTCCAGGCTAGTTTAAATGTCAACTATGATCCAGGAAAAACTATACAAATATTTACAAAGATGCTATTTACAAATATGCACTTTACAAATATTTACAATTATGCAAAATTTTGAAAAATGTTTTGAAAACATGGATGTATGCATGAATGCGAGTTTTGCAAATATTTACAAACATTTACAAAGTTTTTGCAACTTTTCATTTTAAAACATTTTGGAAAAATTTTATACTATATACATAATTTTGATATGAAAAATATTTACAAATCCTTTACACAAATCATTTTACAATCATTTGTACAAAAATAATTTGTATAAATAAATAGGTATGTGCAAAATGAATTTTATACATAAGGAAAAATTTTTAATTTTTACGAGTTTTTAGCCATTTTTATTTATACACACATTCACACAAAGTACGAGTTATGGCTAAAGTATATATGGAATATATACACACCCCCCTATACTTAGCTCGAACGATGTCCTCAGAGTGATCAAGAGCGATGAAGAAGACATAACTCATGCTTAGTATAGGGAAGTGAAAAGGAATGGCTAGATATAGAGATGAATGAAAATAATAGAATGAGGAGAACTCGGTGTTTTCCCCCTATACTTAGGATCAAGTAATCCTAAGTATAGCAAGCTGTATATGAAGGGAAACCCGAGTGAAGGATGTACAGAGTCTACCCCCCCCCCATACTTAGGGTAAAATATCCTAAGTATAGGTAGCAAAACAGGGGTAGAAAGAATCAAATGAATACCCGAAGGTCCTACATCCCCCCTATACTTAGGGTAAAGTACACCCTAAGTATAGCATAATCATAAGATGAGAAAAGGGATGTGGGACTAAAGAATAGAGTGATATGGACAACTGGATCTATACAGGTCGGAAGAACAGTGGATAATCAGACGTGAGATGCAATAGATGTGAGTCAAGAGACCACATCTCACGCAAAATGATTAGGGCAACATCAACGACCCGTGGCTCATGATCTAGAAATGGCTTGAGCCGCTGGCCGTTCACTCGAAAGGTACTCTCAGCAGACAACTCAGATATATCAATGCTCCCGTTGTCGTTTACCTTTCTCACAAGATAAGGTCCCTTCCATTTGCTCTATAGCTTCCCTGAAATAGACAAAGCCTAGCATCAAACAGCCATACTCTTTGTCTAGGCTCAAAATGCTTGTGGCTGATATGAGAATCATGCCACTCCTTTCACTCTCTCCTTGTACTGTAGGTTGTTTGAGAAGGCGGTATCACGAAGCTCCTCCAGGGCTGCTAGCTCTGCCCTCCTCTGGTCTCCTACACTATCTGGATCCAAAAGAATATCAGTAACTGCCCAAAGTAACCTGTGTCTCAACTCAACAGGTAAATGGCATGGCTTGCCATATACGAGGCGAAAGGGAGATGTTCCCAAAGGTGTCTTGAAAGACGTCCTATATGCCCACAAGATCGAGTCCAAAAGCTGTGACCAATCCTTTCGGTCAGGGCGGACGACTTTCTGCAATATAGTGTTAATCTCCCTGTTCGACACCTCGGTTAGACCATTCGTCTGTGGATGGTATGGAGTGGCAACTCGATGGTCTATGTCGAACTCCGCTAGCAAGGGCCTTCACCTGGTCATTAATGAAATGAGACCCCCCGTCAGATATCAATACTCGAGGTACTCCGAACCGTGTAATGATGTGCTTCCTCAAAAATCTGCAGACTGTCCTGGCATCAGCGGTTCGGGCGGAGATGGCCTCAACCCAACGACTCACATAATCATTGCCAACAGAATGTACTCAAATCCCTGACTCTTAGGGAATGGACCCATGAAATCGATGCCCCATGCGTCAAAAACCTCACAGAAGTGTATGGGCTGCATCGGCATCATATCACGCTGTCCACAAGTGCCCATCCTCTGACAGTCAGTACATCTCTTCACGAACTCATCAGAGTCCTTGAAGAGAGTGGGCCACCATAGGCCGGATTGGAGCACTTTCTGTGCCGTTCTCCTCCCTGAGTGATGTCCTCCTGCCTCAAGCTTGTGGCAGTAAGTGAGGACACTGTGATGCTCCTCCCTGAGGAATGTACCTATGCCAGATACTATCCCCTCCCTCATGGTAAAGGATGGGATCCTCCCAATGGTAAAACTTGGCCTTCGCAAGGAAGGTCTCAAGTTTCTGCCTGAGCCAATCTTGTGGAACTTTCTTAGCAACAAGAAAGTTCACAATATCGGCGTACCATGGGGAGCGAGGCGATAGCAAGGATCGCCTCATCTGGAAAGGTCTCACAAATAGGGTCAATCTGCTCAGAATCCTCAAGATACCCCAATCGGGAGAGATGACCCGCCACCACATTCTTGACTCCAGGCTTATCCTTAATCTCTATGTCAAACTCCTGGAGTAGAAGGATCCATCCAGTCAGTCTGGTCTTGGCATCCTTCTTTGCCATAAGGTACCTGATGGCGGTATGATCAGTATACAAGGTCACTCTAGATCCAATAATGTACGATCTGAACTTATCTAGGGCGAAGACTACGGCTAGCATCTCCTTCTCTGTGACTGTGTAGTTCCGCTACGCGAATCCAATGTGCGGCTAGCATAGTGGATAGAAAATGGACTCTGTCCCTCCCTCTGTCCTAGCACAGCCCCCATGGCAAAATCGAAGGCATCCGTCATGATCTCGAATGGGAGAGACCAATCAGGCGGCTGTAGAACAGGAGCTCAACAACACATTTCTTGAGAGTCTCGAAGACGGAAAGACGCATGTCATCGACAAGGAACTCGGTGTCTTTTGTCAGCAGGTTAGTCAACGGTCGGGCAACTCTACTGAAATCATGAATGAATCGCCGGTGTTTAAACCAGCGTGCCCCAGAAAAGACCGTAACTGTCGCAAGTTGGACGGTGGTGCGAGTTTGCTAATGACATCCACCTTGGCTGGATCAACCTCCTTGCCTCTGCTGGAGATGATGTGGCCAAGCACCGTCCCTTGAGTCACCATGAAGTGACTCTTCTCCCAAGATAATGCCAGGCGAACATCTATAACATTGCTGAAGTACTCGGTCTAGGCAGTCAAGACAGGAGTCGAATCCGCCGCCGTAAACCGAGAAATCATCCATGAAGACCTCCAAGCACTCCCCTACCATGCCCGAAAAGATCGACAGCATGCATCTCTGAAAAGTCGCAGGGGCATTGCATAGCCCAAATGGCATGCGTCGGAAGGCGTATGTGCGAAGGGACAGGTAAAGGTCATCTTGTCCTGGTCCTCGGGAGCGATGGTCACCTGGTGTAGCCGAGTACCCATCCTGAAACAGTAGTGGCTCTTCCCTGCCAGTCTCTCAATGATCTGATCAATAAAGGACAGGGGGAAATGATCCTTCTTGGTGGCCTGGTTGAGTCATCTGTAATCTACGCAGACCCTCCAAGAAGTGGGTACTCGTGTAGCGATCTCCTCTCTGGACTCCGTAACCACTGTAGTGATGCCCGTCTTCTTGGGCACCACATGTAACGGACTGACCCACTTGGAGTCGGAGATGGGGTAGATAAAATCGGCTCTCCACCACTTCGAAATTTCCTTCATGACAACCTCTCTCAGATTCGGGTTCAGCTGCCGTCGGAACTTACGCGACGGCTTTGCCTCATCTTCAAGATAGATGTGGTGAGAGCACAGAGCCCGGACTGATCCCTTAGAGATCCGCTACGCTCCATCCCTATCGCCTTGCGGTTTCTTTTCAAGAACCCCCATCAGACGGGAATTCTTGCTCTCCAGTCAAATCGGCGGAGATAATAACTGGGCACATCTCATGCTCATCCGCAAGGAACCTATACTTCAACGACGCAGGTAGTGGCTTCGGCTCTGGACAAACTGGTGTTGGCAAATCTGGCTTCTGAAGAATCCGAGTTTATGCAGCCAAATCTGCTTGGAAAATGAGAGCTCTCTCTCGCAAACTGGATCGGGGGAAGGCTGCTCAACTGGGCTATCTCTGCTCTACTCGGCATCTACCCTCCCCTAGCTGCAGGCTCAGTAGAAGTCAGGTCTGGTATGTAATCATCAAACTCTGCCCAGTCAAAACCTGACTCCGAGGGATCTGTATTATCCAAGGTGGCCTCAGTACCACCATCATCACAAAAATCAGTCTCGCGATCGAGAACCGGTTCTGCTGCCTCAAAAGTATCCTGGACCAGGAATGTGCTCTCCAAGCTATCCTCTGTTGTCGTCTCTGCATCAGCAATCTCTAAAAGTGAGAGGATAGCCTGTGCGTCTGGATTTGCCCACACTGCCTCATCATCTGTAATCACAAAGTCGCAGTCCTGGTGGATGTTTGGCACGGCATCTGTCATCTGCTCTGTATCTGAAGTAGTTTCTGAGCATGATCTGTCTCTGGCTCTGCTGTCCTCGACCGTCTCTATTTGTACACTCTCGCCCTCGACGTGAAAGTATACCTTCCCGCTATCATGGTCAGTCACTACCTTGGCTGTGGTCAAGAACGGGCGACCTAGAATGATGGAGGTATCGGTCACTGAGTCAGGGATCTCCATGTCCAACACTACGAAGTCCACGGGGAATTACAGGCCCTGAATCGTGACGAAAACGTCTCTAAGCAACCCCTTCGGCCTCTTGACAAATCTATCAGCAAACTGAAGGACTGTCCTACTTTGTCTAAGAGTGCCCAACTCGAAGCGGTCAAGAAGGGCTGCCGGAAGTAGATTGATCGACGATCCACTGTCTAATAGAGTACGGTCGAACCTCTGCTCACTGATATGGCATCTGACATAAGGGGCTCCTGAATCTGGCCTCTTGGCCGGCAGACGGTTCTGGGATCGCGAAACAAGTGGCTTTCGTCAGCACATGAATCTCTGAGTGGTGGTTCCTCCCTCTTCCTCTTGATTGTAGTCTTGTCTCTAAGGAACACTGAAGAAGAGGGATGTGCTGCAAAGCCTCCTGAAGAGTCTGCTGTATGTGAAACCGATCTATCATCTGCTGGTTGAACTCTTCTTGCTGCCTCTTTTTTGGATTTTCATTTTTCTTCCCCTTCCCCATCTGAAGGGCTCTAGGGAAGGGATCACATGATCCTTCTCAGATGAAGGACTAGGAGAGCGTCTAGACGGCTCGACGGCCGGATCCACACATACATCAAGCACCACAGTGGGACCAGAAGAATATAAACCCTTTCCTTTATTCATAGAAGTGTTCCGAGATACATCAGTAATAGGAAAAAACATCAGGAATCTCAGAAGAACTGGTGACCTCAGCACCACCATCGGCTGGTAGACAGGCGGCCTCAGTACTGCACTCTGGCTCGGCAACATAGGTGGCCTCAGTACCACCTGATGAATCCACATTTCATCATCTTTATTCTATCATTTTGGCACCTAAAACCCTAGCAAATGCCTGTAAATAGCCTTAAATCAAGCATCTTAGCATTCATGCATGTGCATCTCAACAGTGTGTAAATTACTGTAATTAAGGCCAAAATTATAGAATAAAGAAAGAAAAGAAAAAGAATAATAATATTGTAAATATTTTATGACCCAAAACCCCCGAGACCTAGGCATCTTGATGAATAGGTCGACAAGGAATAAAGTAGGGGGAGATAAGGTCAGAAATACAGTGTAAATACCTATACAATCTATTCATTCTTTATTCATTTTGGGACCTATTTTTGGTTCCACTTTTTATACATCAATAAAGAAACTTTGTACACGAAAGTTGTAGACAATAAAATAAAGAAAAAGGCAAAATTGAATTCACAGGAAAAGAATGCACAAACAAAAAGATATGGTCTGAATAAGAATCCAAAATCCCAAACTTCCCAGACCTGTATCTCACCAATAAAAACTCCAAATGCAGCCTACTCACCTTTAATTGTATATAGAAGAAAATAATCTAATTAATGGTGGTGGTTTCGCATTTGGCGGAGCTACGGTTTGAAAGTTGACTTTTGGACCCTCATTGTATACTTGTACATATTAAAATATTCAATTTATTAATTATTTATTATTCTTATAATTTTATATTTTTATAATGTTGTAAATAATACTTATAATAATTATGTGTATTAAAATCAGAATAAAAACATCATTAAAACTCAAATAAAAATATTTGTATATATTCAATACATAGGTACATTACTTATGTATATACCTATACAAAATACATTTGTATTTTATTAAATATACAAAACATATCAGAAAAATAAAATAAAAATATATTTATGTACATAAAAGTATTTTATAATTTTATAAAATAAGAAACAAAAATAATAAAAATAAAATATACAAATAAAAATAAAATACTCAAATACATAGATATAGATACCTATAAGGGTATAAATGTAAACTTGTAAAATTTAATTCATAAAAATAAATAAAAATCGGAATAAAATACTACATAAAAAATTAAACATTTTTTATTTTTTACCCAAAAATTAATTCGGCCTTTTTCTAATTTTAAACGAATTAACAAAACATTTTTTATTATCTTTTTCTGGTTGGTCCACGTGGACCAACCAGAAGCTAGCGACTGTTGACCAGCAGGTCAACAGCCCGTCCTTCGTCTACTGTAGCTCTGGCGCGCCTGGGTTTTTGCCCACCTTGGTGGATTTTCCTAGGTCGCGCCGCTCGTCCTTTGCCGCCGCTTCCTTCATGGAAGTTGCGCCGCTCTGATCCATCTCCATCGCCGCTCCATCAGATCCACTCAGATCTTCTTCCTCCACCCGTGATCATGCCTCGAAAACACGCACCCAACGCTCTTCAAATACAACCCACCATCTTCCTTTCTCGGGTTGAACCGCATTCCACACAGATCTTCCCCCCTTTTGTCGTGTTCAAGCTCCTGGAGGTGACAGCTCCTGGTTCTTCACCTTAAGGCGGCGGATCAGCCACTGATCTGGGCGTGTTCCATCACCTCCGGCGGTCGTCCCCGTGAGGTATTCTCCCTCTGGCCATTGGCCATCGAGGTTGCCATCCATCCCATTTTCTTCCCCATCTTACTCCTGTTAGTTCTAGGATTCTTTCCCTCATTGTTCTGAGTCGAATCGATCACTTCATCAACGAATCGATCACCTCGCCGGAGCGCATCTCCGGCGAGACCCTATTGCGCATCACCATCCATTTTGAGAGCCACCCGAGGTCGAGGCATTTTGCCCTCGACCTCTCTAACGTTTTGGTGCAGGTATTGAAGTACATCGAAGCTCCTGGAGCTATTTTGCCCTCTCGCCGGAGCACCTGGAGCCTCGCAGCTCCGCCACCTCCGTGCGAGAGCACCGGCGTTCGCCGGTGGATTTTGAAGCTTCCAGAAGTCGCCCGAGACCTGCAGGAGCATCCTCGTTCATTTTGGAGCTCAATAGCCATCAGAGCTAGCCGGAGGAGCGCGGCGAACTTCGCCCAGCCGGAGCTCAGCCTCGTTCTTCCAGCTGCCTTCACCGCCGTCCGATCGAGGAGTCCCTCCAGTTAGAACGTGGGCCGTCAGATCATCAGCGCTCAGCCACCGTCGATCTCGCCCGAGATCTAATCTCAGACGTCCACAGCGAAGCGTCATCGGCCGTCCAGATCGTGCCACGTGTCAAGTGGCCTCTTCAGCGCCGTTGGATCGCGCGCCGAGGGTATTTTACATCCTCACCCTCGCGCATTTTGTATTTATTTATTAGTCTATAAACTGTCCTTGGTAGTTTAAATATTTTGTAATATTTGCAAAAAGACCCTCGGACTTTCGTTATTTGCACTTAGGTCCTCCGCCACGTCACCTCACGTGACCTGTACACGTGAGGTGGGGGCATTTTGCAGAGGACCCCTCGGCCTTTGGGGTATTTCGGTTTAGTCCCAGAACTTTTGTATTAAGTGTTAAACATTTGGGATATTTGCATACAAGCCCCTGATAGTTTTGGTTATTGCCTTTAGGTCCCTGCCAGGCGCGTGTTTCGCACGTGTTCGGCTTGGGCATTTTGCGCTAAGGCCCCTCCAGGTTTTGTTATTTATATTTAGTCCAGTAAATGCAAGATTTAGTGTAATATTTTGTGGAAAATTGCATGTATGCCCTGGGATGTTTCAATATTTGCACTTATGCCCTTGCCAGGACTGTTTAATGTTTGGATACTTGTTCTAATTGTTTAAAATATCACTTTAAGTCCAAAAATTCCACAAAAATAGTCTTAAGCTCCTGGACACTTGTACTTTAACGCCACCTAGTTAGTTTTTGATTTTATTTTATTTTCATATTTATTAAAAATCAAAAAACTCTCATTTTGTGTACTGTCTACCTTAGAAAATACCAAAAAAAAATATCAAAACACCTCCAAAAATTCCAAAAAAATCACATAGTGTCTATTTTATCATCTTTTAGTGTCAGTCCAAAAATCATTAAAAATTTCAAAAGAAAAACACTAAAAAATATAAAAAACACTCAAAAACTTCAAAAATATAAAAATAGTAGAAAAACCCAAAAATTGCAAACTCAGCTTCTGTTTCTTCCTTATTTTGCTACTTTTAGTAGAAAAATAGTGTGAAATATTTTTGCTACTGGTTGCTATTTTTTGAATTACATTTTTACTCACAGCCAGCCTTGTTTGCACTGTTTGCCTTATTTCAGTCTTTAAAAAAAACCAAAAACACCTAGAAAAATCCCCAAAAATCACAAAAACAGTAAAAAAATATTAAAAAGACCAAAAACATTTTATTTCTGAATTTTGCGTATTTGTGCACATTTTTATAAATATCTTAGCTTGCCTTGTATTATATCCCTTGTTTTCCATATTTGAAAAGAAAAAAAATAATATATAAAACATAAAATATAAAAATCAGAAAATCAAAAAAATCAAAATACAAAATTCAAAAGACAAAAATTAAAAATTAAATAAAAAAAAGTAATTAAAAACCCACAAAAATTGTAGTTGCTTGCTCGCTAGTGTAGACACTTCACACACTCACACACTTAGCTTCTGCTAGGACTACACTGTTTTGCTCCCTGTGTTCGAACTCTCTGCATACTTGCCCTTTACATCATTTGTGCAGAGTTAAAAATAAATTTTAACTCCACATTGTTTCTAATTTGTTGATCTTAGTGTGGGTTAATTGTTGACTTTGGTCCGAATTTAGTGTGGTCAACACACCGACTGAGTTCACGCTTTGTGTGAATTTAAGACCACCCTATTTTTGGCCAAATCAAATGGCGCCGTTGCCGGGGAGCAACAGCTTGTAGTCCATATTTTGATTGATTGTGTGAATTGTTTACCATAGCATTTTTTTCATCTCTCATATTTTTGATATATCTTGTTGAGTTATCTGACCATCTCTTCTTTGTCTTCTTGCGAGGGACCGCGGAGCGAGGCGGATCGCCTAGGCGACCGACGCAAAACCTTGGGACGTGGAGCCGA
>JAZKJV010007093.1:0-59040 GCA_037367405.1 Ottelia alismoides
TCGGATGCGGTGAAGGCGATCACCCAACGTTACCACGATGCACTCGAACGCATTATTCGCAGATATCCGGAGCAATACTTCTGGCTCCATCGTCGCTGGAAAACCCAGCTGAGTGTGAAGAAGGTACCTCTGGCAAAGGCGGCGTGATGTCCCCCTGGTCATTGGTTTTGGTGTTTCTTGGCGGCGGTCTCGGCGCGACGGCACGGTACGCTGTGGGGGTGCTGTTTCACGGCCGTGGTTGGAACGAGTCGTTTCCGTGGCACACAGGGTTCATCAATATCCTCGGTTCGATGATACTCGGAATCGTGGTGGGCGCGTGTGCGGATCGCTCGCAATGGAAGCTGTTTCTTGGTGTTGGCATCTGTGGCGGCTTCACAACCTTCAGTACCTTCAGCGTGGAAACGCTGGAGTTGCTGCGTGCGAATCGGTCGACGGCGGCCGTGGGATACGCAATCGGTTCGGTGCTGGCGGGCGTATTCGGCGCGTGGCTGGGGTTGCGTGTGTCACGCACCTGACAACCGCGAGCGCCGTTGGTATGCTGCTGGTGGGGGGACACACGATGATTGTGAAGAGCCAGTTTGGTCCTATCTCGAATGATTATCCCATGCGCGATGGTCGCCCCATGGCCGAAACCGATTGGCTTCGTGCGTTGATGAATACACTCATCGAAACGTTGCAATACTACCTTGCCGCCGAGTCCCAGCAAGCGCAGGAGCGACTCTCCGCAGCCGAGGCGGAAATCGCACGCTTGCGGAAACTGTTCGGCGACACGGCAAACTAACGGTTACTTCCCACGATTCGCACGCTCGACATCGCGGATGAACGCGAGCGATTCGTCGACCGTGCCAACGTGAGCACCTGGCACGCGCCCGCCGACGTCGCACTCATTCAACAGCATCAGTTCCTCGAAATCCTCGTGCTCCTCCAACCGCCGCCGCGCTTTGGCTCCCAACGTATTCGCACGCACCTCGTGCGCGAGCATGTGATTGCCGATCAACCACGCGGTACGGTCGGTAATCAGTCCGTCTAACGCCTGTAACGCCGCGTTCACATGATCAATCGGATCCAGTCCCTTGCCGACGTCATGCAACAACGCCGCCAACAAAAACTCTTCATCCCACGGGCGCACGTCCTTCGCCAATTCAAAGACTTGTAATGTGTGATACAACACGTCGCCTTCTGGATGATATTTGCGTGATTGTCGCACGGTCTCTAATGGCAATAACAACAGTCGAAAGAGTTGATAGGGATCGACTTCTTCATCTTGATCCGCTAAGGTTTCGTCGATATCGATGTTGGGATACTCACGTTCGAGAAGCTGTTCGAGTTCTGCAATCGAGACACGTTCGATCGCTTTGCCCGTGATGGATGATTTGAAGACATAATGCGATAGATTCTCGGCATAAACCGTGAGTTCAAAGTTAAACACATCATACACATGAATATGGATGAAGATTCTTGCCTCGCCATGCTTCGTGACCTGTTTGTGTTCGACATCGTACTGCAATCCTTCTTCTTCGAGAATCGTCGTGATCGGCTCGACATAATCGCTGAAGAGATGCAGGTCGATGTCGGACCCCTTGCGTGTGTGACCCGTCAGTACGCTGCCGATCAAGCGTGGGCGAAAGCGGCACAAACGCCGCATCAGCCACAGTGCTCGCAGTCGCATGTGTTGGAGGTTCTGCGTGCGGCGTTCGCCTTCGTGCGTGCGGGCGAAGAGCTGCACGAGTTCGCGAACCTCCGCGTTGCTGGGAGGTTGCTCGGTTTGACGTAGCCGCGACAGAGCCGTTTGGCGGCTTTTTTCTTCGCGGTGAAGTACTCGGATTCGGATCGATCGTACATGAGACGCGCCGCTTCGAGCGCGATCGCGTGCCGTAATTTGGCGTCCGCCATGAACTGGGTGCGACGGTTTGTTGTGTGAGCCTATCCAATGCCGTCGCGAGGCTCATCACATTGGATATAGCAGCTCGACAACAGGTTCACAAGCCGCACGAATTCCAACCCAGTCCCTGACGGACCGTGTGACCCCTGGTACGATAATCATCCTGCCACTGTTCCTCTCAGGTGCTTCGTCATGACGACTCGTCGAACCTTCCTCGCCGCATCGGCGGCGGCTCCTCTGGTCCTCGCCTCAGCGACTTCGACAGCACGCGCGGCGAACGAGAAACTCACACTCGGCTTTATCGGCGTTGGCACGATGGGCCGTGGGCATCTCGGCAACTTCCTCGGCATGAACGATGTCGAAGTGGTCTCGGTCTGTGACGTCGTGAAAGAGCGACTCGATAATGCCGTCGACATGGTGGAAAAACGCTACGGTGAACGGAAGAAGTCCGGCAACTGGAAGGGCGTGAAGGCGGTCGAAGATTTCCGTGAAATCCTCAATGACAAGACCATCGACGCCGTGGTGATCGCGACGCCCGACCACTGGCACGCGATACCGTGCGTGTTGGCGGCGCGTGCGAAAAAGCACATTTATTGCGAAAAGCCGCTCACGCACAACATCGCCGAAGGTCGGTGGGTGGTCAGTGAAGTGGCGAAAGCCAAGATCGCGTTTCAGACAGGTAGTCAGCAGCGAAGCGAATTCGGCAATCGATTCCGTGCGGCGGTCGAGATGATTTGGAACGGTTGGATCGGCGACGTGAAAACCGTGCGGATCGGCGTCGGCGGCCCGAGCAAACCGTGCGATTTACCCACGCAAGACACGCCAATGGGCACGAACTGGGAACTGTGGCAAGGCCCAGCTCCATCGCGTGGCTACAACGAGGTACTGTGTCCGAAGGGGGTTCACAGGCACTTCCCCCAATGGCGTGCCTATCGCGAATACGCAGGGGGACTGCTCGCGGACATGGGAGCGCACCACTTCGACATCGCTCAGTGGGCGCTGAAGATGGACGGAACCGGACCTGTCGAAATTCTTCCGCCGGACGATCCGAAGAAGGATAGTGGTCTGACGTTCGTCTATGCGAATGGCGTGCGGATGATTCACAATCAATTCGAAGGTGATCTGAAAGCCGATTGTGTGTTCGAGGGCACCGAGGGCACGATTCTCGTGGGCCGTGGTCAACTCGATGTGCGGTTCAAGTCTGGCTCGAAGGCTGGCTTCCCAGACAAACCGCTGCGGGTCACGAAGTCGAGTAGTCACTCACGCAACTGGCTCGAGACGATCGCCGCGGGCAAGACCGAGTGCATTTGCACGCCAGAGATCGGCCATCGTTCGGCGAGTGTGTGTCACTTAGGGAACATCGGTTATCGGTTGCGGAAGAAGTTGAAGTGGGATCCAGTTAAGGAAGTGTTCGCGGACAACGACGAGGCGAACAAACTGCGTGGTCGCGAGGCTCGCGGCGAGTGGGCGAAAGTGTGATGTGGACAGGGTCGGTCACAGGCTCTGCCTCTGACCGACGCTCATCACTCAAGACTCGCAGCCTTTTCCGTTGCAAACTCTCGCTCGGTCACGCGCTCCGAAAGTGACCGACGTTCTTTCGATGCTGGCGACTTTGGCTTCACCCAATCCATCAATGGCTTCTCGACCAGTCGATGCAAGAGTAATCCTGAACCGAGGCACATTGCGAGCATCGCGATCGACCAGCCGAGATGCGGTAACCGATTGTGCGGCCAGTGACGTGTCCACACCATCATCGCAACACCCATCGGCATGTGGAGCAGATAGATCGAGTACGAGGCATCGCCGAGCGTGCGTGTCCAGTTTGGCATTCGCCATCCGCGGCGTAATTCACCAGCGATCAACGCATACACCACCAGCATCGCCGGCGGGCCAAAGACCAGGACTCGCGGAGTTGGCGTCACCATCAACCACGCCGCGTCGCGATGATTCAACACCACGCCGCCCACGACCACCCATACGATGGCGAGTCGTAGTGCGGTTCGCGGCCAGTGCGTCCAATCGCGATGCACGAGCCACGACACCACGCAACCGGCCAAGAATTCCAAGACATACGGCGACGTCGCAAGATAAACCCATTGATTCGTGCTTTGCCATTCGCAGATTGTCAGCACGAGAATCGTCGTCCCCCACGCGAGGAGGAGCGTCGTGCCGAGCCGGATCGGCAGGAGGAACAGCACGCCGAACGCCGCGTAGAACAGCAGTTCATACGTGAGCGTCCACGCTTGGGGGATGAAGAGATGCTGTGGACCAGGGCAGAGACCGAACCACGAACTGGCGTTTGCGGCCCAGTCGATGTGATCGAGCGTATGACCCATCACATAGCGCGTGACGGCAATGCTGATCGCCAGGACGAGCCAATAGGTTGGATAAATTCGCCATACTCGACGAAACACGTACTGACCGAGTTGCAAAGGCTGACCGAGTTTGTGGCGGCACGAGTGCGTGATAATGAAGCCGGAAATGACGAAAAACACATCGACGCCCGCGTAGCCGAACCACTTGAAGATCCCAAAGAACGGTAGGCCGATACCGAGCGTCGCTTCCCATTGTTGGATGTGGTACAACACGACCGCCAGACACGCGAGGCCGCGAAGCGATTGCAGATTGTCGAGTGTCGGTCGCATGAGGGATACGCAATACTCGTGAGAGCAGCGACGATACCGAACTCGCCGACCGTCCGCCAGTCCGATCATGGCTCGAATTTCGCACAGGATCACAACAATGCGGAGCGCGATGACAACCGAGCGACTGATACTGCGTGACATCGTTGAAGCCGATGCGGAAGACTGGTTCGCGCTCGACTCCGATCCTGAGGTGATGCGCTACATCGGCACTCGACCAACCGACGATATCGAGTGGTATCGCGAGCGGATTCGCTCAATCTACATCCCTCAGCAATCGCACTCGTGGCACGGTATCCGTATTGTCGCTGATCGTGCGACCGAACGGTTTCTGGGTTGGGTCTTCATTCGCCCAGCGACCGGCCATCAGTTCGCCCGCGAACTCGGTTGGACTCGTACGGACGAAGTCGAGGTGGGTTATCGCTATCATCGTGATGTTTGGGGACGCGGCATTGCGACCGAGGCGGCATCGCCGCTGATGCGGCTCGCTCTCGCCGATCCGCAAACCGCCGCCGTCGTGGGGTGTGCGCGTGCGGACAATTGTGGCTCGTTGCGTGTCCTCGAAAAGCTCGGCTTGCAGCGTGTCGATGAGCGAGTGTTGCCAACAATTGCCCAGCCAGTGGTGACGATGGTCCTACCGAACCCCTCACATCTGGTATCAGTTCAAGGCTAAATCGAGGCTCGATCGATGGTTCGTGCGGATGCGTATTTCGTGACGACTCCGAGCCTAGGACGACTGGCGATCCTACCACGACCACGCGGCGGCGATTGGCTCGATGACGAAATCGCATCGTTGCAGCAGCAAGGAATCGACACGCTCGTATCGTTGCTCGAAGATGCCGAAATTCACGAACTGAATCTCATCGAAGAAGAACGTGATCGTCTGTGCGATTGGGACTGCGATTCGTGCGGCTACCGATCGTGGATCGCGGCGTACCGGAGTCGGTTGAAACAGTCCGTGAACTCGTGCAGGTGTTGGGTTGCGGAGTGCGGCAGGGTCGTGGCGTGGGGATTCATTGCCGGATGGGGTTGGTCGATCGTCGCTGCTCGCGGCGTGCGTGTTGAGGGAACTCGGCGTGTCGCTCGACATGCGTGGCGATCGCTCGCAGTCGCACGGCGCTGCGAGGTGCCGGACACAGCCGCACAACGCGATTGGGTTGCGGCATATTCACGACTCGTAGATCGAATGAAAACGTGAATTGAACGGAAGTAGGGTAGTTCATCGATTGGGAACACGAACGGTATACTCTACATTAGAACAGTTCCGGCGCTGTTCGCCACCTCGAATTCGCTCTGGACAATTCTCACCGCCCACGCTATCGCCGTATCCATTCCCTGAAATCGCGCTCCGAATTGGGTGGGAGGTCGACCGTGGCCGGCAGCACGGAGAGCGAACTGGTCGTCGAAACGTCGCACCTGACGAAGATTTACCAGAATCGCCAAATCGCGTTGAACGACGCCACGCTCACCGTCGAGCCGGGCAACGTCCTCGGTTTGCTCGGACCGAACGGCGCCGGCAAAACCACGTTCCTGCGGCTCATCCTCGGCCTCCACACGCCGACCGCGGGCTGGGCCAAAGTCTTCGGCAAAGTCATGACGCCGAATGCCGCCCAACTTCGCCGCCGCATCGGCTACATTCCCACGAATCCGCAGTTCCTAAAGGCATGACGCCGATCACATACCTCGACTACATCGCGAGGTTGTTCGGCATGCCACGCGATGAACGCAAGCCACGCCTTGCGAAGCTCATTCGCGCCGTCGATTTGCTTCCGCACTCCGGCGAACAGATCGCACACTTTACCCCTGGGCAAACCGCACGACTCGCGGTCGCGGCGAGCCTCATCAACGAACCGGATTTGCTCATCTGGGACGAACCGACGCACGGACTCGACATCGAAGCACGCCGTTCGATGCTCGAACTCATCAAGACACTCGCCGCCGAAAAACACTCATCCTCAGCAGTCACAACCTCACAGACGTCGACGAGGTGTGCAATCACGCATGTGTTCTGAACAAAGGTCAACTCACTCTTCCACGGCAGTTTGCAGGAACTCAAAGGCCGCATTCGCAAGAATCACTACGAACTCGATTTGGAAGGCGATCAGAAGTCGATCACGAAAGCCGTCGCGACGCTGAAAAACATGAAGGAAGTCACGCACGCTTCGCTTCGCCAACGCCGACTCGAACTGAAACTGACCGACGACGTGCCGAACACCGCGATCCTCGCACAGTTGTTTCAAATTCTCTTCGACAACAAAGTGACGTTGATTTGCCTCCGCAGCGTAGGTATGCAAACTGAACAGGCGTATATGGACCTGATGGAAGAGGAAGAGAACCGCGGCTTCACGCGGCTCTACCAAACCGAGGCCGCCTAAGCATCGCGCACGCGAGGAGTTCAGTCATGGCAGTATCTCCTATCCCCCACGGTTTCACTGCGGCGACGCCGTACCTGCACGTGCGGAACGCCGCCGCGGCGATCGAATTTCTGACCAAGGCATTCAACGCCGAAGAGATAATGCGGATGTCGATGCCGGATGGCAAAATCGGCCACGCGGAAGTTCGCATCGGCGGTGCGATCATCATGCTCGCCGACGAAGCGCCGGATTGGGGCAACAAAAGTCCACACACGCTCGGTGGAACGTCATGTGGCATGTGCCTGTATGTGAACGATTGCGACGCCGTGTTTCAGAAGGCCCTCGCCGCCGGCGCGACGGAAATGCGGCCGATGATGGATCAGTTTATGGCGATCGTAGCGGTACGGTCGTCGATCCGTTCGGCCACGTGTGGACGATCGCAACACACAAAGAAGATGTGTCCGCGGCCGAGATGGAGGCTCGGATGGCCGCCTGGGTGCAGTCGAGCGCTGCCGCATAACTAGGCCGCATAACTTGACTGCATAACTTGGCCGAAACACTTGTACGACGAGCGTGAGACATGGACGCCACGGTTCCTTCGATTCGCTTCAACCGCTTCTTGCCGTACTGGGCGGTACTGCAAACAGACATCGACCAAACGATTCGGAGTTGGGTCTATCGCCTGTGGCTGATCCTGATGGGCGGTGCGGCGGTCGGCTATGTCCTGTACAAACTCGGCGCCGCGAACGCGGGCGCGTACGAGTCTGTCGCCGTGCAAACCGACGATTTGCTGCGGGCGCTCGCGGTGGGAGCCTGTCGCTCATCTCGTTGCTCGCCGTCAGCAGCATCAGTTCCGAGCGCGGCAGCATTGCCGATTCGATTCTGAGTCGTGGCATCAGTCGGTATCAGTACTTCCTCGCGAAACTGCACGCACGGTTACTTGTGATCTTGGGGACATTTGTGTGCGTTAGCACGTTGGTGTTGCTCGCGTATACATTGCTGTTCACGCCCGCAACGAATGGTAGCGGAGTGAACGTGACGTTTTGGGGTGGCGTCGCAGGAATCGCGATGTTGACAGCGGTTCTCGCAGTCGTCGTTGCGTGGGGCGTTGCGATCGGTTCGGTTTCGACCGGAACGGTAATCGGCATCACCGTGTTTTGGATCATCATCTTCGGCGGCATGGTGATTCTGTCGCGGTTACCGAACGACTATCCCAATTTGAAATGGCTCGTGGACGGTTTGCGGAACGTGCTGCGAGGGGGGATCGCGACGGGGGACATCACGCGATTTCTGATTGCGTCCGTGGTCCTGACGACTGTCGGCGCCGCGGTCGGTCTCGGTTTGTTCGCGAAACGTGATGTGTGAACTTCGCGATTCCGAATTGCCGTTCGTGGTGTGATGTTGGAGAATCAACCTCGACCCACGCACACGGAGTGTTGAACATGTCTCGCTGGTTCCGATTAGCGCTTTTCGCGGCGCTGTTCACGTGCACGCTCGGTGTCACGGCACAATCGCCAGACACGAAAAAAGCCGACGACAAAAAGCCGTCGGCCGACACGAAGAAAACCGACGACAAGAAAGCCGACGATAAGAAAGCCGACGACAAGGAAAGCCGCTACCAAGCCGACTGATGAGAAAAAGTCGACCGAGAAAGACGCGAAGAAGGAATCGCCACGGTCGGTATTGAAAGTGCTGGTTCCGCTCGACACGGCCGAAGTGACGATCGAAAAACAAGTCATGAAGACCACGGGCAAGACGCGTGAGTACGAGTTACCGCCGCTCGAGGCTGGTAAGCCGTTCGAGTACGACATCAGCGTGAAGTTCGAGCCGAACAATTACACAACCATTACGCGCAAGAAAACTATCAAATTCAAGGGTGGCGACGCGGTCGTGACGGCGGACTTCATGAAGGAAGATCCGAGCGATCGAATCGTCATTCGCTGGGTGCCGACGCCGGAAGATGTGGTTGCCGAAATGATGAAACTCGGCAAAGTGACGAAAGACGATATCGTGTACGATCTGGGTTGCGGCGACGGCGTGATTCTGTTGGGTGCGATCAAGGCGGGCGCGAAGAGAGCCGTGGGCATCGATCTCGATCCCGGCGAAAGTCAAGGAAGCGAAAGAGAACGCGAAAAAGCAGAAACTCGAAGATAAAGTCGAGATTCGCCAAGGGGATGTTCTCGACATCAAAGATTTGTCCGACGCGACCGTCGTGACAATTTACATGAGCGACGAACTCGGCAAGTTGCTCGAACCGATCCTCAAGAAGACGCTCCAAACCTGGCTCGCGAATCGTGTCGCATCGCTTCACGCTCGGCGACTGGAAGCCGGAGAAACATCACCGTGACCGGTCAAGACGGCGACGAGTATACACTCCACCTCTGGACCGTGCCGCAGAAGTAATTGCTCGACACGAACGATGCCGCCAGTCGAATCCACGCAACCGACGGATTCGGCCGGCGGCATCGATCGAACCGAAATCCCTCAAATTGAATAGCGACTCACTTCACCAGATAGTCCGTAAAGTTACTCGACTGCGTTTCCTGAATCGGTGCCGCATCGTCGCTCTTGGTCGCGATGAACACCGCAACTCCTGGCCGCTTCGCGAATCGTTTCAAGACCGCTTGCGGTTCCAGTACGCTCGCCACTTTCGTCAGGCTGTCTGCGAGTGTGCCGTTCGGCGCGATCACCGTCGCACTGCGACGACCCGTCAGCCCCAGGCCCGTTTTCGGATCGAGAATGTGCGAATACCGCACGCCGTTGATTTCAACATGTTGCACAAGGTCGCCGGATGTCGAAACGGAAGCGTTCACGAGTTTCACCGTGCGTTTCGGTTGACCCGTGCCGATGCCCGCGATGTCGACGTACCACGCGTCACGCTCTGGGGGTGCATCGCTCACCCTGATATCGCCCGCCGCCGCGACGAGTGCGCGTGTGATGCCCAACGACTGGAACACGTTCATCGCTTCGTCCGCCGCGAAGCCTTTTCCGATGCCGCCGAAATCCAGTCGCATCCCACCCTGTTTGAGTGTCAGCGTTTTCGCCGTCTCGTCGAGAATGATGTTCCGCCAATTCACCTTCGCCTTCGTCGCCGCGAGAACCTCTGCCGCCGGCAACATCTTCGATTTGCGGATTCTCTCGCCACAGTTTGCTGAGCGGACCGATGCTCACATCGAATGCACCGTCGGAGAACTGAGAAACTTCCAACGAGGCCCGCACGACACGCAGCAGATCATCGCTGATTGGCCGCGCCACGCCAGGTTCGGTGTCGTTCGCGGTACACAATTTCATGATTTCGCTGGTCGATTTGTAATCGCTCATCACGGCTTCGAGTTCGCGCACGCGCCGGAACACCTTCATGACCGCCGCGGTCGCGGTGTCGCGATTGGTCGCGTAAAACGCTACACGAAACTGCGTGCCCATCGCCGTTTCGTCGAACTCGTAGCGTTTGAGGTCATCGGCGGGCGTACGGGTTGCGAGAATTGACCAAACAAGCAGCACAAATGCGATTCGGTACCCCAGCATTGAACGCTCCCAGTGAAATGCCGCAACTCGTGTTCGAATCACTTGCGGCAGTTCACTGTTGCGGTACCGTGGTCGATAGTCAACACTCATCCGGGCCAGAGACTTGCAACGGCGCTCACTTCTTCAAATCGAAATGCTCGACATTCTTGCCGGCTTTCAACTCGATCATCAGTTCGCTGTTGTCGTGGTACTTCGCCGGCAGCCCTTCCTTACGGTCATCGAGCAACTCGCCCGATTCGGTCTTGAATTGTTTGCCGTTCTTCTTGGACAGCGAAGTTGCACTTTGTATTTGCCAGGCGGCGTTCGGTTTTCTGGATTCATCATGATCTTGCCATCGACGATGCTCCCACCACCGTTCCGGCCTTTTCGCCCATCGAGAGCAACACAATCGCGCCCGCGTCGACGTCTTGACCGTCGTACTTCACGGTTCCTTCGAGATCGGCGACTGGTGGGGTCGAATCGCACCCCACGCAGATCGCCAAACCCAGTGCCAATCCCCAAGCCACTTAGCCAGCGCATTCGAGAATTCCTTTCAGAACAAGTTTGGAAGAGGAGACCAACTCGCGTATCGGTTAGTTGTCGTTCAAGGGGAATCCATCGTCCGCGAACATCAGCTTTTGAAACAGGAAGTTCGTCTTCCCTGGCAAACAACCGGTCGCGCCGGTCGCCGGCGGATCGAGCGGAGGCTGACCTTTCGCGGTCGGAGCCGTCTCGATGTTGTTCGAAATGAATCGCACGCTGCCATCACACATCCCTGCGTTCACGCCGCCACTGTGACCGCTCGACACGTTCAACCGCAAACACGGATCGCGGCCTGGAATTTCCCCTGGCATCTGCGACGTGGTGCCGCCCTCACCGCAGCATGTCGCGCCGCGATTCCCCAAGTATCGGACGTTCGGACGCCAGATCGCAATAAAGCGATTCGCACCGCCGGTTAACACCTGTCCAGGCCAAATCGCTGCGACACCCAGGACGCTGTCACGTTCGCTGACCGCGAACGTGTTACTACTTCCATCGGTGATCGTCACGAGTTTCCATTTATCGCGCCCAGAGCCGACGCCATCGAGCGTGCCGACGCTCGCCACGTAATTGCTTTTGCCAAAGTTTTGGAAGTTCACGTTCGGATTGTTTTCCACCGGATCCGAGCACACAGATACGTTTGGATTTTTCGATTGCAGAATCGGTTGGCCAGTCATCGGTGGAAACAGCGTCGTCGCGGCCGGCATGACGGTCTGGGCGGCAATATATGGATCGCTGGGGCTGATGAGCCGATGAATGTTTTCCTGCTCGATGTACGGCAGGATGTATGTTCCCAGCCGTAGCGGTATTGCCGCCGTTTGCCACGCCAGGCGGCAAGAAGCCGTTTGTGTCGTGATAGGCGTGCAGCGCGATACCGATCTGCTTTAAGTTGTTTTGACACTTCGCGCGAGCGGCGGCCTCGCGCACTTTCTGAACCGCAGGCAACAGCAGCCCAATGAGAATCGCAATAATGGCGATGACAACCAGCAGTTCGATGAGCGTGAACGCCTTACGGGCGTGACTAAACCGAGAGCCATTCTTCACGAGAGGATACTCCTGTCAACAAACGACACGGCCAGCCATCAGAACGAATTCTGATGGCTAGTAAATGATAGGTTCATAATGTGAGGTCTCAGTGAGATTTCCGTGCGTCGCTCACGGTCGGATTCGGTGCGAACGCCGCAAGGATGAGAATCGCAAACGCCACGCCGATCGTGATTACGCTCAGTCCCAAACTCATGAGATGCCACAGGGCGAATTGATCGACCGCTACCTTCGCGATCTCCGGACTGAGATTGAAGCGTGCCAATCGGAGTTCGCTCACGACACTGGAAATCCACCATCCCACAACCACCGACGCCAACGCCGCGAGTGATAACAACCACCGCACACGGTGGTATCGTGCTGGCTCGCGGCGCCACGTGTATGCGGTGCCGGCGACAATCACCGCCGCGACGAGTTGCAACGCGAAATACTTCGGAAAGACCGGCCCGACACCCGCACCCGCTAACGCACTCGCGAGTTGTTTCCGTTGGCCTGGGGGTAGGTCCGCGGGTACGATCGGCACGTTGGCGGTGCGATCGCTCGGCGAGGTCGCGACGACTTGTTCGAACGTCGTGAACAAACTCGGCGCGGTCACGAAGTTGAAAAAGCCCGCCGCTCCGACCCAAATCCCCACCGCCGCAATATGCATCGCCCGAAGCAGTCCCTGACGCATCGGCCCATCTCCTGTCATGGTCTCGGTGTTCGCACGAATCCGATTGATGTTCGCACGATGTTTCAGAATCACGATGAGTGCCCCCACGACGCAGAAGATCGTGACTGGCAATTGATCTGGCGCGAACGGGCGCGCGACACTGAGGAACCGCACGCCGCACAACACAACCGCCGCCATCATCGATGCGACTGATACCATCCGTGACAGCAATAGCGTGAACCCCCAGCACAACATCGAAGCCGCGAACGCAACCGGCACCAACACGGCAACAACACCAGCGCCAGTCGCGACGCCTTTGCCACACGAACCAGATAGATCGGAAAGAGATGCCCCAGGAACGCGCAACTCGCGGCACCGACTCGTACCACATCTGTTCCACCAACCGCTTCACTCGGTATGAGCCGCGCGAGCGCCACGGGGCGGCGCCTTTGAGGAAGTCCGAGAACGAATACGAGCGTGCCGATTTTCCAACCGAGTGTGCGAAAGGCGTTGGTGGCGCCGATGTTTTTGCTGCCGACTTCGAAAAGATTCACGCCGTTGATGCGACCGAGCACATAACCGAACGGCACGGCGCCGAGGAGATAGCATCCGAACCAGAACAGAAGCGGCATCAGCATGGGTTGCAAGTGGGCGTGAGTAAGATCGGTTGCTTGAAGATACCGGATTGAAGATACGGAATTCAGATCGCTCGCCGACGACATTCACTCAACCCCCCCTCCGACTCCACTCTGACTCACTCCGACTCACTTTGTCGTCGGCTTCGTTCGTTCCCAACGAACGATGAGCGCATCCGCTCCGCCGGAGAAAATCGTTTGGTTGTCCTTGGCGATCGCGATCGACACGGCCGGCTTGCTGTGCGCCTCGAACATCGCGAGCGGTTGGCCGGTCGCGGCATCCCAGAGCCGATCGATGCGATCTTGCCCCACGGAGGCGATCAACTGGCCATCGAGGCTAAAGCACGCCCCACGCACTGCGCCCGCGTGCGCCTGGATCGTGCGTATCTCGCGGCCGGTTGTCGCGTTCCAGAGTCGCAACGTGCGATCGCTCGCGCCGGTCAGAATCGTCTGACCGTCCGGCGAATACGCGATTGTATTCACCGTTGCCGTGTGCCCACGGAGTCGCATCACTTCCTTCTTCGACGTTAGATCGTAGACGAGGCACGCATAGGCTTCGCCGCCGGAAATCACCACGCGATTGCCATCCGGGCTCAACACCAGTTTTTCGATCGGTTCGGTTCGTTTGATGCGTGCGAGTTCGTCGCCTTTGTCGGCATTAAACACGAGAATCGTACCATTCGAACTCGCTGCAACAACACGCTTGCCGTCGGCCGAGATGCCCACGCCCGTGATATCGTCCTCTTCGTCGTAGGCTTCGAATTTCATGATCTCCGCGCCGTCCTCGACGCTCCAGACCACCAGTTCGCCGGCCCCTCCGCCGGTCACGACACGCTTACCGTCTTGGCTCACCGCCATCGCCAACACCTTGCCGCGGAGATCTTCCATCGACACCGTTGGCTCTTTGCTTGTGGCCGGTTCCCACACTCGCACGAGACCATCCCAACCGGCGGAAATGAGCTTTTTGCCGTCCGGCGTCCAGGCGAGGCATGACACCCAGCTCTCGTGCGCGACGAACCGCGTGCCGACGTTTGCCGAGCGTGCGAGCGAAAACTCACGCAGGCGCACCGTCGCTGGTCGTGGTCAATACGCCACGATCGGCGCCCGTGCGCACGATGATATTCGTCACCGCCGCCGTGTGGCCGACGAAGCGAGCTTGCTCGGTCCAGGTCGTCCGTATCGAACGCGATCACCGAGCGGCCCGCGGTCCCCACCAAGAGTTCGTCGTCCGATGCGAATGTTAATGCCTGCACGTTCGCTTGCGTGCGCGTGGTGTGCAATACTTTCTTCGTGTCGAGATCCCACATTCGCCACGCTGGGTCGGCACCGCCAGATGCGAGAACTGGTTTGGTGGGGTGAAACGCGAGCGCCGTCACGTCGGCGGTGTGATCCATCCAGGTTGTCAAAAGCTCGCCACTTGCCGCGTTCCAGAGTTTCAACTCCGCCGGACCGTTTTCCGAACCGAATCGCTGCCACTCGCGATCCACCGACCGTTCGGCGAAAACGCCACCACGCCGATCGAGCCTTCATGCCCCTCGAGACTGCGTTTTTTCGCGTAAGTCTGTGGGTGTGGCGGTGGTGGGTGTGTCGTAAACGAGGATGCGGCGATCCGAACCCGCGGTGGCGAATTGCTTCCCATCCGCTGAAAACGCGACCGCTCGCACGAAGCCACGATGTCCATCCAACAACGCATACCGCTGACCCGTGCTGGTGTCCCACACGATGCCGAGCCGATCGCGGCCCACACTCACGAGCCATTTGCCATCCGGCGAAAACGCGAGTTGTACAATCACGCCACGATGACCTTTGAGCGTGTGCCGAATCGCGCCGGTCGTGGCGTCGTGAATCAGAACCGCGTACTTGTCCCCCACCGATGCGAGCACTTTTCCATCAGAGGAAACCGCCGCGGCGTTGGACGGCGAAATCGCGAGGGTGCGGCTGGCGAACACCCGCGGTAACATCGCCGACCACAATCCGAGAGTGCGATCGCTCGCGGCGGTGGCGAGTTGCCGACCGTTCGGTGCGAACGCCACGCTGTTGATCGGTTCGCTGTGCGCCTCATCGAAGTTCGCCAGTTCGCCGCCAGTCGCCACGTCCCACAGTCGTAGGGTTTTGTCGGCGCTGACGGTCGCGATCGTTTGGCCACGCGGCGAAAAGCTCACACCCACCACGCTATCGCTATGCCCTGTGAGCGTGTGCAACGCTTGGAGTTTTTCACGTCCCAGACGCGAGCGGTGTTGTCCTCCGCGCCGGAGACGAGTTGCGAACCATCTGGCGAAAATGCCAACGCACGCACGAACCCTGTGTGACTTCGCAGGTTGCCGAGAATCGAAAAGTCTGGTTTTCCAGACGATAATCCGGCGATCCGAACCGCCCGTCGCGAGCGTCGCGCCGTCCGCACTTACCGCGACGGCCCACACTGCGCCTTTGTGTTCTTCGTGTGTGCTCAGTTCCTTACCGTCGGCGACTGACCAGGTTTTGACGAGCTTATCCGCACCGCCGCTCACGAGGGATGCGTCATTCTTGAAGAACGCCACGCTCAGCACCGCGTTCTCGTGTCCTTTCAACGCGCGGAGTTGTTTACGCGTTTCAACATCCCAAATGCGAATCGTCTTGTCGTAGGATGCGGTCGCAAGCAGTTTGCCGTTGCTGCTAAAGGCGATCGCATTCACTGCGTCACCGTGTCCATCGAGCGTGCCGAGTGATTTTCCGCTGGCGGCATCCCAAAGTTTGATGAGCCGATCGGCGCACGCGGTCACGAGAATCTTGCCGTCTGGCGAATACCGAACCGCGAGAACTTCGTCGTTGTGGGTGAGGGTTTGCGGTTTCTCTTCGAACTGCGTCGTTTCCGGAAACCGAGCCGATTTCGCGGCGCGGATCGGCGGCGAGTAGCGCAGCCGTGAGCACGAGACCTGGGATGAGTACGAGGCGCAACATGGAAAGCCCATCGATTGGGTGGCGAAACATCCAGTGCAGCGAATGGGAGACGTTGCATAACCAGCGTACCCAAACTCCGTGCGGACGGTAAGCACGAGTTGCGAAATTTCGACGTGAATGGAGTCAGAGTGTGATGTGCGACTTCACTCGTACTGAATCGCGTCTGGAATCCGTATCCGGACCGCGTGCCACGCTGGTAACAGGCCCGCGACGGTCGCGATCGTCATCGAACTAATCGCAATGATCGCCGCTTCACGCCACGGGAACAATACCGTCAAAATGAATCCGCTCTCGTCCACCAACAAGACCCGCATGATGTACCACTCCATCGGCAGTCCGATCAGTACGCCTAAGAATGTGCCGAAGAAACCCATCACGCCGCCTCGGCCAAGACTGTTGTGACAATCTGACGCGGCGTCGCGCCGACCGCGAGGAGTAAGCCAAGTTCGCGTTTGCGTTGCAACACCGAGATTAACAACGCCGTCACCACGCCGAGCGACGCGACAACGCCCACGACGATTTGCTGCAAGAACGCGAACTTGTATCCGCGATCGAGCGCTTCGAAGAAAAACGCGCGCAACGTGTCGCGGTTCGCCGACACCAACGATCGCTGCTTCGTTAACGTCTGCAGTTCGTCGACCGTCTGCTCTGGCTTCAGAAAGACATGCACGACATCAATCCACACATCGCCGAAGAGCCGCACATACATTTCGCGATCGATGAAGATCGCACCGCGTGCCCACGAGTAATCTTCCATTTCGCCGAGGATTTTCAACGAAACCGGCCCATCGCGACCTGGTAGCGTGATCGTGTCTCCCACGCGCCGGTTGTGCCGTTGGGCGAAGTTCTCGGACATCACCACCCCTGCTTGCCCTGGGAGCACGCGGAGGATGTCCAACTGCTTCGCCTCGGTGGTGCGCGCTTGTACGCCGTCGACGAATCCGATCACGTCGAATGCGGTGAGAAAAATTACCGTGTCGTTGAAGGCCGGTTGACGATAGCGAATCGAGATTGCACGCTCGACGCTCGGCAACGCCGCAATCGCGTGGAGGTCGTCCCGGTTGTAACGGAGCTTGTGAACTCGTCGCCGCCGCGAGATTTCCAGCGAAGACGTAATGATCCGCTTGCAGGAGTTCGCTCAACCACTTCACGATCGGCACTTCGTTGCTCCGGGCGACTCCGGCGGTCTGCACCATGACCGCAAACTGCAGCGCCAAGCGCACCGATCACGATGCCTGTACGCCCAGGCGAACGTGACAGATTATCCGCCGCGATGCGTGATTCGATACTCAGGACACGTCGTAGCAGTGGTTGCGACAGTCGGACCAACACGCCCACGATAATCGGCGCCGCGAGTAGTAATCCGACCAGCACACTCATCATGCCGCCAAATGCGCCGAGTCGATTCGGCAACGATTTTCGCAGGAGAATCAGTGCGATTCCGCCGCCGATGAGTAGCACCACCACACCATAATGCAGGACGACCCACGCTCCGCTCGCAGGCTTGTGCAGGCTTGGCCGATCGGCGCACGGCGTCGGCCGGTTCGGCGCTACTCGCTTGCAGAGCTGGCACAAGCGACGCGGCGACGGCGGTGATGATGCCCGCGAATGCAGCTAAACCGCAGGTTCCCCAGGTCGGCGTGGTCGGAATGCTCGCGGCGTCAAGAACAGCGCTTCGATCTCGCTTCGAAACTGGTTGATCGCGAGTTTGGCTAACCAGGTGCCAAAGGGGATGCCCAGCAATGCGCCGACCGATCCGAGGAAGACCGCCGAGACGATGAACAGAGCCATGATTTGCCAGCGTGTGCCACCGAGCGAACGCATCACGCCGATATCGTGCCGCCGCTCCGCGACGCTGACCGAAAGCGCGTTGTAGACCAAAAACAGCCCCACCACCATCGCGCCGAGTGAGCACAACAAAAAGCTGAGTTGAATCCCATTGACGAGTTCGTTCGTTGCGGCACCCTGCATTTGCAGCGTATTCACGCTCGCACGCTCACCCGCAATGGCTTGAAGTTGCGTCCGGACGCTGGCGGAGTCGGCGTTGGGTTGCAGATACACATCGAGCCGCGAGACCGTGGGGGCTGGGCGAAGGTCGTCGTGGCTGATGCCGCCAACGATCGCCGCGAGCGCGCTCGGCGCGCGTGGGCGCACAAAGCGCGCCGCTTGGGAAATCTCCAGGCCGATAATGTTCATGCCGAGTTGTTGCAACGGCGAATTCGCGGTGAAATCGAGGACGCCGATCGGAACGACTGTTGTGGTTTGGGTGCCGTATCGCAGTGTCAGGCGGTCGGTCTTGGTGCGTGTCCAGTCGTCGAAGATCGTGCGTGTCACGACGGCGAGCCGTTGATTTTGCAGCACGAGCCGAGCGAGTTGTGTCGCGTCGACCGTTGAGGTGTACGTGATGCCCAGCGGCTATCATCCGATTGAAACTGCGATTGAAGTTCGGCGCCGATCATGATTGCGGAACGGTCGTCGAGCGTGGGGAGCGTGATGCGTTCGAAGAGGATCGGCTGAATGGACTTCACGCCAGGGACGTTCGCGGCGCGCAGTTCGTCGGCGAGGGTTCGCGGAACGCCGAAGTCATCGCGGGCGATGTACAAATCGGCGACGCCACGGAGTGGGGTGGCGGTTTGGGCCATCGCTTCTTCGACGCACCGATTCAAGATGCGAGCCGAGACGAGCGTCGCGACGCCGAGCGCGATACTGATGACGATGAGGATCGTGCGATCCCAGCGTTGCCGAAGGTAGCGTAGAGTGAGTAGGCGATGGAGTGATAGCATCACCTACCAGGATAGGGTTCGCGTCCGAGTCGCCGATGAATTTTTTCAGAGGAGGAGTGTGTGAGTTGCGGATCGTAGACCACATCCGAAGCATGTGGTCTACGATTGTGCTGACAAGTCTACTTCGTCGAGACGTTCACTTTGCTCAGGAAATCCTTGACCGCTTCCTGATCCTCCGCCGACAGCTCCGACAGTTTCGCAACGGTCGTTTCGGTTTGCTTGCCCTTCTTATCACTGCCACCCTTCCGAACCGTGATCGACGTTGGCACGATCTTGCCATCCTGGATCGTGCCCTGGATCGTGTACGAAACGCCATCCTTCGATGCCAGAATCCGGACCACTTTATTGTCGTTGATGGTTGTCGTCAGCGAGGTCGACGAGTTCTTCGTTTCGGTTGCGGCCTTGGGGGCGTTCTCCGTGACCTTCACTTCTGGGAGCGTGATGCCCTTGATCGTTTCGGTTTTACCCTTCCGCACAACCACTACGTCGAACGCCTTGTCGGCTTTCATCTCGCCAACCATCTTCACGATCTCGTCCGTGTTCGTGACGGCTTTCCCTGCGACTTCGAGGATGATGTCGTTCTTCTTCACGCCGGCCTTCGCCGCGGGCGAACCGTCCGCGACGCTCAGGACGATCACACCTTTGCCGACGGGTAAATCGAGAAGTTCCGCGGTTGTAGTAGGGAGTGGCTCGAACGTGATGCCAAATCGACCGCCTTTCGGCGCGGCGATCGCACGGAAGGTCGCCGCACCTTTCGCGAATCCCTCGCCCGCTGCATCGAGGGGCTGGAAGCTGAATGCTTGTCCCTGCGGAGTGCGGAATTCCAACATGCCGCTTTGGTTCAGTTGTTTCTGCATTTTCTCCATCGCAGCTTTCGATGCCTTCATCGCTTCTTGAACCGCCGCCTTTGCCTTTGGATCGTCGAGTTTCTTGATCTGCTCCTCGTAGACCTTCGTCATCTGGTCCATCACGTTCTTCATTGCTTCCGGCGCGAGGGGCTGGGCACCTTGGCCGAACCCGTAGCCCCAGGCCATATTCCGCGGTGCTTGTTCTTCGAACTTTTTCTTGGCTTCGGCAAGTTGCTTCGTGTAGGCCTCGATGGTCTTCTCAAGCGCCGCTTTCGCTTCCGGTTGATCCTTCAGTTCTTCAGCGGCTTTCTTGAGAGCATCGATCTTGGATTCCATCTTCGCTCGCTCGGCGACGAGTTTCGCTCGTTCGCTGGCGAGTTTCGCTCGATCGGCGGCGAGTTTGGTGTTCTCGGTGGGGACGCCCCAGCCGCGGCGGCTGGTGGAATGGGTGCCCCTGGCGGAAGTGGTGCGAGTGGTGCGGTTGGCACGAAGGCGACTCCTGGCGGCATTGGCGGCACAGGCACTTCAAAAACCGGATATCCCTTCGGCGCAGTTGCTTCTTTCAACTTCGCAATCTGCTTCTTGGCTTCGGCGACATCGCCTTTCTTCACGGCTTCTTCGAGTGCCTTCTCGATCGCGCTCGTGTCAGTTACTGCGAACACTTTCACTTCACGTGTCGCAACGTTCCGGACCTTCGGCGCTTCCGCAGGTTTGATTCTTCTTTCACTTTCTCGACGGGCTTCTCGTCCGCGGCGATCTTCACTTCGACTATCTTCTTCGCTGGCTGCGGCGTTGTGTCGTCGGCCGCGAGTCGAATGCCGGACAGCACGATCGCCGACGAGAGTGCGCCGCTAATCGCGAGCGCCGAGAACGTGCGATTCCACCAGGTTTCGCGAATGTGTTGTGGTTGCAAAATCATGATAATTCTCCGTGAGAGTTCAGATTGACCCGCCCGCACTCCTGCGAGGCTCGGCAGGGCTTTCACCGACCGCGGCACACCTCCGCGTCGACAGTTCGACCAAAAAATTCGGCATAATCAACCGGCTGGCCAGCCACGGTCGATGCCGCCGAGTCCGCGAGATGTTCTTGGCTACGTGGAGTTCACGCCGAACCGCGTGGAACCACGGGAGCCAGAAAACATCGCGTTCGCTAAGCCGACCCACACCCCTGTCAGCGGATCGCCGCGTCGCAGGTGGTCCAGTTCGTGGGCCAGCACCCATTTCAATTGATTTGTGGTGACAGTCTTCACCAAGTTGCGTGGTAGCAAGATCGTCGGTCGCAGGATGCCGTAGCAGATCGGCGAGGGTACACGATCACTGACCAACACCTGCGGTAGACGCTTCGCCAAGTCAGGCGCTAAGTCCTGAACCAGTTCCTGTACGGCAGCAGGTGCTGATTTCGCGCACTGTCGCAAGCGAGCGAGGCCGATCATGCCGACCACGAGTCGACCCAACACTACCAACACGCCGACCCAGTACGGAATTAGCAGGATCGGCGCGATCGCGGCAAGTAGGGTCTGTGGCGCCGTTACAGTTGGTTGAGCGATGGCTGTTTTCAGTGAGTGACCCATCCGAAGCACCGTCCGGCGCGCACGCTGCGGTTCGTGGTTCGGCGGGTTCGTGGTGTGGTATCGGCTCGACGCGGGCTTCGCATCCGTCCAGGTCGAGAGCCGCAACCGTTTCGACTGGCACGAACTCAGAGTGCCATCCAAGATCGTCTTCAAGGTCCGTGTTGCACGGTGTTTCGACTTCGCTCGTTGCCGCTGGCGTTGGTGTGGACAGAGTCACCGCAGCAAGGGTTGATTGCGTGGGCGCCATCCAGTGCGGAACGCGAACCGCCAGCCACGCTGGCAACAACGTCAGGACGCCCGCAGCGACGCCGACACGCATTGCATTCTTTGCCAGACTCAGCCGACTCGAAGGCGATGCGAGACGCTTCAGGCTCATCCAGGCGATGAGCAACGCCACGCCACCTGCCGCGAGTGTTTGGAGCATCCAGACTGCCGAAGTTGGCCAAAAGTCGGTCATCGGAGCCACCCTAGAAGTATTCGGAAGGTTCTGTAGACGATCGAATCGCGTGGGGCACGCTGCGCTGCGTTACTCTTTTTTGCGTGCCTCATTAATGAGTTTCCGCACGTGTTCGAGTTCTTCGTCCGAGATTCGCTCCGCTTTCAATAAGCTCAGCACGAGTTGCGATGCGGCACCGTCGAAGACACGATCGAGGAAACGAGCGGCCGATTCCTCGCGACTGAACATCGGCGAGTAGATGAACGAGCGACCGACGGTTTCGTGCGTGACCAAGCCTTTCGATTCCATGAGGCGAATCAGTGTCTGCACGGTATTCAGATGCGGTTGTTTGCCGTCGCTGGTTTTCAAGAGTCGATGCACATCGCTCACGCTGCTCGGGCCGTGTTCCCAGAGTACCTTCAAGATTTCCAACTCGCGAGCGGTTGGGGTGGGTAGATCATCCACGAGTGACCTCGCTACTTGGCCCGAAGACCTAAAACCTAAAACTTTAGTAGATAGTAGTCGTGTCTCATCGACGTGTCAACTGGAATTCGTGAGTGCGAACCGAATTAGTCAGAGCGTGTTCGTGGTCGGACGTGGCGACTGCGACGGAAGCGATCGACTTGTAGCGTACTAACCAGAGAGATGGAGGCGTCATCGTGCGTTGCAATTCGTGATCGACAACGCACTCCACGCGATCTACACAACGATCAGCGTGGGTTCACCACGACGTCGACATTCCGCACGCCGCGAATCGGAGCGGCGATTTGACGCAGTTCCGCGAGGAGGTCCGTCGTCAACACGTCTTCGAGTTCCTGGAGTGCACGTGCGGCTGGCATCCCATCCAAGACACGATGGTCGAAATGCATCCTCACATCGAGCGAACCGTCGTCGTTAAAGACGCCGTAATTGATCGCGGCTGTGACCGGCGAGATCAAATTGCGACAGGTCGAGCCGGAACTCGCCGTACTGCTAATGCCAAACGTGCCGACATACCGAGTGCGGAGACGACCGCTCCAGTTCAGCACATACCACCAGAGGAAGCGGCGGAGTGGGCCAGGAATCCGCATAATCCGGAGCAGACGCGCAAAATCACGGACTTCCTCAACCGGCGCATCACGCCAAGTCGCGATCACGTCGTGAAGTTGGGGAAGTGGTTGTGTGTTGGGGCTGCGGAACTGACCGAAGAGTACCGCCGACTCGCCGTCGAGCGTTCGTTCAACGGCGATACTGCCGACGCTTTCTTGCGTCTCGTAAAAGTGCGGCCACGGCCACCCGAGATACGCACGGCGTAACTCCGGACGGCGTTCGGCGACAATCGCGTAGGCTTTCGCGAAGATCGCCACCCAACTCGGCGGATCGAGCATGTTCTGGCGCGCGGCGACCAACTCGCCGAGGTGCATCCGCCGCTCGATGGTGATAATCGGCAGCCCACGGCACGCCGCCATCAGTTCGGCGATCATCCGCCGAGACCGCGAGAGTGACACCCACCGTCCGCGCACACGACCCATTCGTCGGCTTCCATCGGTATTAAGAGCGACCATCTTGCCCGTTTTTGTTCGACCTGACAACTCCAGTACACGGTCCGTCATCATACGAGTAATTGCCTAATTTTGCCCATTTTTTCCAGGCTGCGCAATCGTGTAAATATGAAAAGTCGAGCGATTCGATCCCTTCCGCATTCGTGTGGATCAGCTCGGCGCTTCATCAGTTACTCAGGATTCGCGAACAGAATGGGTTTTTGAAACTCTTTTCTGCGAAAATAAATCTACAATTGACCCTGACGAACACTGAGTCATCAACTGAGTCATCTATCTGAGATCGTGGCCCGCGTGATGGACCAACTAACGCCTACACATCTGTTGGCTGCCCTGCGCGAAAGCGGTTTGCTTTCCGTGGACCAGTTGGCCCAATTAGATACGATTCCCGCCGAGACGTTGGCGGATCACGTCAAACTCGCCGAACAACTCTATGCCTCGGGCCATCTCACGGCGTATCAAAGCCGCAAACTGCGGCACAACCGCGTCGTCGAACTCATCTACGGCCCGTACCTGATCCTCGACAAGATCGGCGAGGGTGGTATGGGTAAGGTGTTCAAGGCCGTGCAATTGAACCTTGGTCGCTTTGTCGCGTTGAAGGTCGTGCGGCCACATCTGACCGCCGACAAACGCATCATGTCACGCTGGCGGAAGGAAGCGAAGGCGGCCGCGAAACTGCAACACCCCAACATCGTTCGGCTGATCGATGCCGACGAAGCGATGGGGCGGCACTTCATGGCGATGGAATTCGTCGATGGCTCGGACTTATCGCGGCTCGTGAAAAGTGTCGGACCGCTGCATTATGCGGAGGCAGCAGAATATATTCGCCAGGCAGCACTCGGTCTACAACACGCTCACGATAGTAATTTGGTTCACCGTGACATCAAGCCGTCCAACCTGCTGGTTGCGGGCGAACGTTCGCTGCCTGGGACGGATGGCAAAGCGACGGTGAAGATTCTCGACATGGGCCTCGTGCGCTCGCTGAGTGACGAAGATGATGCGAGCCGAACCGAACTCACACGCGATGGCACCGTCGTCGGTACGCCGGACTACATGGCGCCGGAACAAGCTCGAAACTCCAGTACCGTCGACGGACGCGCCGATCTCTACAGCCTCGGCTGCACGCTCTTCTACTTGCTGAACGGTCAACCACCGTATCCGGAAGGTTCGCCCATCGACAAGCTCTTGCGGCATCGCATGGATCCGCCGCCGAACCTCCGCACGTTGCGGCCAGATATTCCTGTTGGGTTGGTGGAGATCGTTGAAACGATGATGGCGAAGGAGCCTGGGCAACGATACTGGTCGGCCGCCGATGTCGCGACGGCGCTCGCGAAGTTTACGCCCGATAAGATTCAAGCGCCCATTCTGGATGCGGAGATCGTCGACACTCCTGTTGCCGAGCCGAAACGGCATGTCGTCGTGCCAGATGGTCAAACGGTCGTGACGACACCTACTCCATTGCGCCGTGCGAAACCGCTCCGCGCACCGCGTGTGCCGATGCCGGATCTGGAAAGCGATCCGGCGATCGCGAAGGGGGCCATCGGTCTCCCACGTGCGCCGGTCGCTGGGAGTTCGGAGTCGATTCCGACTCAGTCGGCTCAGACCGATGCTACGCATGCCGATTCCGACGAATTACCGACGCCGCTGAGCAAGAAAAAAACCGCCACACGCAAGGCGGTCAAAAAGAAAGCGCCACTGAACTGGGTTCCGCTCCTTGCCGCATTGGGTGGGGTGACCGTGCTAGTCATCGCGGCCGTATTGTTGTCTGGTGGCGGACAGCCGAATCCTGAACCGGAAAAAGTTGACGACAAAAAACAGGTCTCCGCTCCGGCACCAGTCCAGCCGCCACGCATTCAACTTCCGCCAGCGTGGGCGAATTTGCCGGACACCACCACGGCTTATCTCATCGCGTATCCGGAAGCGTATTGGGCGATCGAGAAAAGCCACCCCATCAAGGAACGCTTCACCTCAGCGTTAGGGCGATTGAATCGCCACTATCGCATGTTGCCACAAGAGGCGGATCGGATCACGTTCGCGATGGCCGACGACTCCTACGTCGGTGTCGCCGAGGGTTCGTTTGCGTCGGCGGAGTGGGAGCGAGAACTGGTGGGCTGGATCGGCGTGAAAACGAACGAGGTCAACGGTCAGAAACTGTTGACATACGCTGCCTCGAAGACGATTCGTGGTGCGGTATTGCCTGGGCGTGGGTTGGCGTTGGCGAACGACGAATCCGTGCTCGCGACGTTGATGAAACGTGGTCGAAAGCGGCCGCAGATGGCGAAGGAACTGTTCGTTCCGCTCGCCGATCCGATCGACCCAAACAAGCCGACATTCACGTTCGTCGCGAGCGGACGGTGGAAATTGCCAAACGGCAAAACGCTCTCGGAGTTCGGTATTGAACTCATCGTGGTGAACGCGAAACTCGTTGAGGAGCAATTCGAAGTCTCGGTCAGTTTGACCGGCCATACGAAAGATGAGATCGTCACGTTTTTGAATCGTCGCATGTACGATACGATCAAGGCGCATTTGCCAGGACTGGTGCCGTTCGCGACCGCGGCATCGGACAATGGCAGTTCGCAGGAATTCATTCCGGACGGCAACCGCTTGCAAATGCGGATCGCTGGCATCTGGCCGATCGCCGACGTGCAAGAGTGGATCGAACGATTGCTGCCGCCGCCTGGGGAATAGGGATCTGATCGCGTACCCCATTCTGTCGTTGCAGGTGTTGGAACCAGTTCTTGCACCACGCTCCCCTCAGGGGAGAAGTGAACTGTGGCATCGCTGAACTCGGCCGATTTCCGAGACACAAACGCTTCGTATCCTACTTGTCGATTCCATTTCGCGTGTGGTCCGATAACCTCAGATCGTTCCACCACGGAGCCTTACCCATGTTCACCGCCAGTGAATGGATGTCGTTCGACGACGAACGCGATCGCTTCTTGCCGGAAGGGCCGCGTGAAGTGCGAATTCAGAATCGCGATGCGGTCGTGTGGGTGAACATCCAGACCGCCGCGAACGCCGGACGCGGAGCGGTCTTCGCGCGATTCTGGGACAACGGCGAGCGGCGACGCTGGCAACTGCCCGCCCGCCCAGGCTTCGTCCTGCCGACCGATGCACCCGACACGCTGCTCGTCGGCATGGAACACTCCATCGGCACGCTCAATCTCGCAACTGGACTCTGGACGCCACTCGCGTCGCTGCCTGATCCGCATCCACGCACGATTATCAACGATGGCGAAATCGTACCAGGGGGACGAGCAGTCGTATTCGGAAGCAAAGATCTCACGTTCAGTGAACCGATCGCGCAGCTGTATCACTTCTCGCTCGAAGATTATCGCGTACGGGTGTTGGCGGACAAACAAACGTGCTCGAATGGCAAAGTCTTCGCCGACGGCGGTCGGACGCTCTTCGATATCGACACGCCAACCAAGGTCGTCACACGCTATCGACTTGATAACACGACAGCGACAGCGGACGGCATCGCACTCGATTTGCGAAGCGAGGCGGCGTTTCCAGATGGCATGTGCGACGCCGGAGAGGGAACGGTCATCATCGCCTTTTACAATCCCCATCGTGGTGGCGACGGCGTCGCGCGGCGCTATCGGCTCGGCAGCAACGAGATCCTCGATGAATGGTGCGTGCCGGAATCGCCGCGCGTGACGTGTCCGTTGTTGGTTCAGCGTGATGGACGAGTGCGAGTGTTGCTGACGACGGCGATGGAAACAACCCGCGACCAGATGCCGAACAATACGGCGAAGGCTGGTAGCGTCTTCATCGCCGACACCACGCTGACGCAGCTTCCGCCCACTGAACTCGTGCGATTGTGAGTCGCTGCTCGACACCCCACGACTTCAACGGACTGTCTCGAAGTCGAATTCGTGGCCGACGTGTGCGTGGCTCAGGCTCAGCCAATCAACTTCCGTAGCTCGTTGATGTACTTCGGAATCGCGGTGTTGGGGTCTGCGGCGGCTTCGTACTCCAACACCACGTAGCCGTGATAGTTCGCGTCCTTCAAAATCTTCACCATCCGACCGAGATCCGCTTCCTGCTTCGCTTGGCCAGTCGGAAACACTTCCGTTTTCACCTGGCACACCACGCCATACGGCGCGATCTTCGCCACGTCCGAGTAGGGGTCCGGCGTCTTGAAATTGCCGGTATCGATGTTCACGCCCAGCCATGGGCTTTGAATCGGCTTCACCAGCGCAAGCAGTTGTTCCGGCGTCGCGGTGATGCCGCCGTGGTTCTCCATCGCCAACAGAATCTTCTGCTTCGCCGCATATTGCAAACACTCTTCCATCGCCGCGATCACGCGTTTCTGCGCTTGATCCAGCGTTTCGCCCTTCTCCAAGTTGCCCGCGAAAATGCGAACCGACTGCGCGCCGAGTTTCGCCGCCGCGTCGACGCCTGCTTTCACTTTGGCAATCTCCGCCTGACGCTTCGCGTCGTCCTTCAGGCAAAAATTGTTGCCGACGGGCACGCCAGACACAGCGAGTTTCTTCGCCGTCGCATGGCTTTTGAGTTTCGCGAAATAGGAATCCGTTGATTCGGCGAAGTAGTACGACGTCAGTTCGACCGCGTCGAGCGGCAGCTTTGCGGCGAAATCGATGAAGTCGAAGAGGGTCATCGTGGGTTGCTTCAGGTTCAACGCTTTGTTGAAGCTGTACGCGGCGAGACTGAGTTTCATTTGCGGCGTCTTGCTCGGTCGCACGATCGGATCGATCGCGGCGGCGGAACCCGCACCAACCACGGTCGTGGAAATTGCAGCGGAACTGGCGAGGAACTGACGACGATTCATGGTGAACTGCTCCGAAAGGTTGGATGCGTCCTTTATATATCGCTGAGTTTCTGCGTGAGTTCCTCGACGACATCTGGTTGTCGTGTCGCGAGGTCGTTGACTTCCCAACGATCGTCTGGCATCGCGTACAGTTTTGGTAGGCGTGGCTCGTCGAGATCGTCCGGATGTTGGGTGAGCGGAAGGATGAAGGTCCACTCCGCCGTGCGGATCGCGCGTTCACGCGCGCCGTCGCGTTGGTACTCGGACCGCACTTCGGTTCGGAGCGGCGTGCGTGATCCGCTCCAGAGCGGACGCAGCGAGCCGTCCCAATCCCCCAACGTCGCGGCAATATCGCGAGGGACAGTGAAGCTACCCACACGTTGACCCGCGAACTCCCCCTGCGGCAATCGCATCAGGAGCGGCAGATGAACGACTTCGACATGCAACCACGGCCGATGCGGACCGAGCACGCCGTGTTCGCCCATCGCCCAGCCGAAATCGCTGGTGAGAATCGTGAGCGCATCAAGGGGACGCAACTGGTCCCAGACACGGCCGAAGTCGGCATCGAACGCGGTCACGGCGGCGGCGTAGCTGCGGTGCAGCAACTCTTCGGCGTCGACATCGTCCAGATCGAACCAGCCGACTTGCGGATCGTGCCATGGAATCAGCGGTTCGTCCGGCTCGCGATTGTCACTCGAATCGCGAGGCAGGTCTTCAGTGTCGAGAAGATCTTCGATGTACACCTCAACGATTTCGCGTGGCACATCCCAGGGCGGCAGCAGGACGTCCCATTCGATGCACAGCAACCAGTGCTCATGTGTGCGGAGTTCGTCAAGGATCGTGGGGAGTGTGCGGACGAGCGAAGTTGATGGCGAGACGTCGGCAGCATGCGGACGAGCGTCGAATACTTGATCCCAGCGTGCGTAGTATTCGGAATGCAGATCGTTGCAGTCGCGGTTAGCCGCACGACGGCGGTGAACACATTGGTATGTCGTAACTGTTCGCGGAGTGTCGGCGGTACGATCGCATCGCGTGCGGCGAGCGACGTGGGGTTTTCGCTGATGTGTCGATCAAAGACGACCCCCTCGGCGGCGAAACGGTCGAGGTTCGGCGTGGCGATCCACTCGTTTCCGTACGGGCCGAGCCAACGTGTCGGGCAACCATGAAGCAGAATGATGATGGAATTCATGGTGTTGGTATAGATGATTCCACGAGGCAAAGCGTCGGCCTGTCGCCTACAGAGATGTGGATAGTCGTGGGGTGGGAAGACTGATCCTTGCACCGATCTGCCGGCTACGGACATGCCAGAGCGGTCAGTGCTTGACACGTGGTAGAGTTACGTGGAAGGTACTGCCGACGCCCAATTTGCTCGAGACGCTCACAGTGCCGTCGAGCGATTGCACGAGATGTTTGACGATCGCCAAACCCAAGCCCGTTCCCCCCACGGCGCGCGAGCGCGCTTTGTCGGCGCGATAAAATCGCTCGAAAATTCGTGCCAAATCGCGTTCGCTAATGCCGATGCCCGTGTCCTGAACATCGATCGCCACATGACTGGTTGTTTCGAACCAGCGAATCGTGATCCGGCCGCCGTTCGTGGTGTATTTGATCGCGTTGTCGACGAGATTATCGAGAATGTGACCGAGCGGATTGACATCGGCCCACACGCTGACTGGGTTCGGCGGCGGTACGCACACGATCGTCAACGACTTTGCATCCGCGCGCATCGCTTGTCGATCCACGCATTCGTTGATGACCTCCTCCAATGGCACGGCGCCTAAGTCGAATTGGAGTTGACCCGATTCAATTCGCGCAAGGTGCAAGAGGTCGTGAATCAATTCGTCGAGTCGGCCGGATTCATGAATGACTCGCTCGAAGAACTGACCACGCAAGATCGGATCGTCGGCGATGCCGTCTTGCAGCGCTTCGATATTCGAGCGAATGACCGCCAAGGGGTCTTCAACTCGTGTGACACATTCGCGACGAAGTCTTGGCGAAGCTGTTCGAGTCGTCGCAGTTCGGTGATGTCGTGGAGCACCATCACGGCGCCCGGCGTGCTGGTGCTGGGTAAACGCGAGACGTACACCAATAAAATTTTCGCGTCTGGTCCGGTCCAGTCGAGTTCTTCGCGATAGGCTCCTTCGCCCGCCAGCGCTTTTTCGAGAATGTCTTGCACGGAGCGTTGCCGCGTCACTTCCCAAAACTTCCGACCGACCGCGGCGGTCGGGTCGAACTCCAGCAGAACGCCGGCTTTTTCGTTCGCGACTAACACGCGTTGATGATCGTCGAGCGCCACGACGCCTTCCACCATACCAGACAGAATCGTACGGAGTTGCTCGCGGTCGTGGGCGAGTTCGGCGAAGGTCGCGGCGAGGCGGTCGTTCATGTCGTTGAGCGAGCGGGCAAGCGCCGTGACTTCGCCCCCCTCGTCGGCTTCTAACTTGTGTTCGAGATCGCCTTTGGCGAAGCGTTTTGCACCGTCAATGAGCTTGTGAAACGGTTCGGTCAATCGTTGAGCCAACAAATACGAGGGCAGAATCGCGAGTACCGCGGTGAAGCCGACGACGGCGAGCACATCGGGCGCGAGTTCGCTAAAGAGTTGCCCACCGCCGACACGACGCAGGATCAGAATGCCGACCAGTCCCACCGCCGTGATGACCAGCACGAGGTACGTGAGAAAGAGACGCCAAAACATACGGCGAACGCTCGGAGACGAAATCGTCGATGAAACAGCGACGGCAGGCGGAGATCGTCACCGCCTGCCGTCGTAACTGTTGTTGTCGTTCGCGAACTGTTGACAGTCAATCACCCATGACCAGTTTCACACGATCCTCTTGAATCAAGCACTGGTTAGCGTCGAACCGTGATCGTGGCGATGGCGGGCGTATCGCCGGCCTCGACGGTTGCAGTCGCCGTACCGTTCGCGTTCTGGTCGGCACGTTTAACGCTCTTGAGGGTGTACTCACCTGGCTGCAAATCCTTGAACGTCGTCGCTCCGCCGCCGTCGGTTGTCTGTGTCTTCAACACTTTGCCCGACGCATCGGCGAGCGTGACGGGTAGCCCTGGCTGCATCCGTGTCGATTGCATGACCCGCACCACGATCGAACCCGTGGTCTTCTTGGGCTTCTCCTCTTTCGCTTTATCTTCCTTCGGCTTGGGCGGCTCGATCACCTTCAGCACGAGCGGTTCGACACTTGTGAGGCCGACTGCATTGCTCGCGAGCACGCCCACTTCAAATTCGCCCGTGGTACCAGGCAACTTGAACGGCTCTTCCATGCGATAGGTGGGAACATTCCCTGGCACAATGATGCCGCGGACGACTTTGCTGCCAGTCGCAGGCTTGCCGTCGGCGCTCGGCGGGAGCGCGCCCGTGTAAAACCACACGGCCGCAACGCCCGATTCAGCATCCTCGACCGTCACTTCGAGTGTGTGTGTCGAGTTGATGAGGCAGTCAGAGTTCGCGGGAATCGTGATGAACGCCAGTTTCTTCGGCTTCGTGTTGTCGAGCAGGAGTTTCCGTGGGGGGGAACTGGTTTGCCCGCCACGTTTAACATCGAATTCGTGGACACCCACCGCACCGTTGGTCGGATACTCGATGGTCCAATCTTTCACCACGGGTCGGAGAACGATCGCATCCGCGTCGCCGTGGCGCAGGTAGATGTCACGCTGGCGATCCGTGGGGAACTTCCGCAGAACCTCGAACTGATCGCCGAAGCGTTTCACGCGGAGCGTCACTTCCGCAACATCGATGTTCTCGGTTTCGGCGGTCACGAGGACTGGTTTGCCAGGCACCTGTTGAGTGCTCGAGAGCCGAACATTCATGAACGGATCGGTATTTTCGAGTTTCTTGGGATTGCCTGTGAATTTCGTCTTGATAATGAACGCTCGTTCATATCCATCAACACTGACCAATACACGTGGGATTGCGGTATCGTTCTCGTTGAGATCCGCCAATTTCGCAGCGACCGCCGGAGTGAGTTTGGCAAAGAGCGTCACTCCGTCTCGCGAATCGATCGGCAGATCGGCTTCGAGCGTCGATTCCACGACCGCATCGGCCGTCAAGAGCGGATTGATATCTGGCCGTAGATCGAGCCGTACCTTCGCCGGTTGCTTCGAGAGCGAGGTTTGCTCGGCGTCGGCTGGGAATTTCACTGTGACCGCGAGGCGTTGTTGCTCTGCCTTCGTTTCGATTTGAAAATTCGAGGGAATCGAAATCGACAGTTGGGTCCGCTCGTAGTCCTTGGCGTCGAGGTCGATCTTGCCGCCTTTCTTTTTCGGTGCGATCGTCGATTGTACCCGCAAATACAAGTAGCTATCGTTCGGCAACTTCGTGCCCGTGGGGGCGGCTTCGGTTTCTTTGTCTGCGGGTTTCGGTGTACTCGCGGGTGCAGGCGGAGCAGCTTTGCCGACAAGTGCCACTTTTGCCAACTGCTTCGGACCGATGAGAATCTCTTGTGCCGTGCGGGCGATCTCGCTTCCGGCAGGCAGTTGCTTCAACTCGCTCGACTCGACCGCGTGCAAACTCACGATGACTTTATCTTCAAGATCCTTGGGATTAAACACGTAGACGTAGACTTGCTGATCCACATTCGGGCGCAACGGCAATGTCGTGCGACGATCTTTCTCGTTGATCGTTTTGGCGTCGGGTGGGGGAGGGGGAAGATTGGGAGCGCCGCTGAAGAATGCGAAGCATTCGTCGGTTGGGGACTCGGCAGCGAGCGTACGGCCGGTCGAACTCACTCCGAGTCCTAACGCCGCAACCAGTGCGATTCCAATCGCGTGGAACCATCTCATCGTTATCCTCCTCAATGTTGGCAATCTCGTTGCGTCTTGGCGATGGTGATTCGTCTGTACGCAGTGTGCGGATAGCTCGCTAATTCGGTTGAGACTGGTCCAGTGCGTTAGCCGCCTTCTCGTAAAGTGCGGAAGGCCCCTGGACGTTTTTGCGGAGGCTGCCGATTTCTCGGTAATAATCGGCCAGCCAGATCCGGCGCGCTCGTTGATCCGCTTCCTGTCGTAGCTTTGCCGCCCGCACACCCGCGACGATTGCCCCAATCCCTTCTTTCGCTTCTTTGAATCCGATTGGTATCAGTTCCATCGGCGACACGAGCATGAGTCGTTCGATTGCCGCCCACTGTTTCGCGTCGGCCCATCGTTTGGTGAGATCATCGCGTTGGGTCGTCCAGGCGGTGCGCACCTTCGTTTCCCAGGGCCGCCAGGTTTCTGAGGAGTCGGTGTTTTGCAAGTTTTGAAATTCGCGTTTCAACAACTCCGCGTCTGGATGGCCCGCGAGCGCGAGCAACGCCAACGTGACCGCAGCACGATCTTTGTGCCGTTGCTGTTGCGGACGCGATTGCTCGGGCGTGCCGATCGTGCGTTCGCCGGTCAAATCCCAGCGTTTGCGAAAGGCCATGTGGTGACGCCCTTCGGCGATGTGGAGTTCGTCCCACAACTGGCGGCGTTCGAGGGGGCGCACCAGCGGCGTTGCAAGAGCTGCGTGCAGTCGTCGTAGATCCTCCGCCGAGCAACTCGTGGCACTTTTCACCAGCGTTTCGATGGTCGCGGGTTCGTACAGTTTTTGCACCTCGGCGAGGGCCACTTTTCCACGCCGCACACGCTCGGCGAGATTGTCGGGTATTGGTGTGGTCGATGGCACGTCGACGACCTCGACGAGTTGCTTCGCAGCCTCGACCAGTCGCCCCCATGCACCCTCGACCGGCGGTTCGTCGTACTCGGCCGCCGCGTAGGCGGTTGCCACCGCATAGCGCCGCGTCTCGTTTGCGAGCACACGAGCTTCGCGAAACGTACGGACTTGCTCCAGGACCGCCTGAAACTGACCGTGGAGCAGTCGCAGTTGTTGATCGAGTTTTTGTGTCTCACGCAGTGACTTCTGGAGTTGCACAAACAACTCCCCTTCCAGCCGATGCTTCTCGCTCGTCAACTTCGACAGTGTCTCCGCGAATCGCGGTAACGAGTCCTGTGCTTCGACGATCACATGATTGGCCACGTCTTCGAGTTGCAACAGGATTTGGAGTGCTTGCTTGCCTTCATCGTACTTCAACACTTGGGCGGTACTCTCTTCGACGATGCGGCGAACCAGTACCAGTTCCGTGAAGAGTTCCGTCCCCATCATGATGGATTGTGGCAGCGCCTTCTCGGTCAGAAGGTATTGTTTCGGCGTCAGCGGCGTGACCGAATCGACCGTTGTCTGCCAGATGACCTTTGCGATCTGGCGATCGGTCAGCGACTTGAACACAGGGTCGTTCGTGGGGGGCGGGCGAATCTCATCCGGCTTTGCCGCGTCGACCGAAGTCGCTTGGAGATATTGCGCCCAGAGTTGGCTCGCGATCGGAATCGGATCGGGCGCTGGGGGCATTCCGGCCGCGGCAGGGGGCGCAACCGGCGGCGTGATACTGCGCAGCGAGGCGACGCTCGAATTCGCGGCCAGATTCGTGGGTGGCGAGGGCCAGTGACGTTGCAAATTCTGCAGCAGTTGTGGATCGGCGGATTTCGCAGTGGCCGCGAAGATCCGCTCGGCGCGAATTGCGGCAGCCGCCCAGGCGAATGTCGCGGGCGAGGGGGGTAGGGGGGCAAACCGCTCCCAGAGTTTCGACGTCTCCGCTTTGTCGTACTCGAAGGAAATGGGGAGTGCGTCTTCGGTCGGTGGCGCGACCGCGTCGAGATTGAGCTTGATCGCCTTTTGGGCGGTCGTGGCGTAGAGTTGCGGCACTTGCGAAGCGCCGCCACACTCACGTGCCCACCGTGAGACTTTCACCTGCACATAATCCGCCAACTCGCTGACCGTGACGTGCCCATCGCGCGGCGAAGCGTCGGCGGCACCACGAATGCCTTCCGCACAATAAAACGCCATCGCCGACGACCGCGTCGCCGAACCCGTGACGCTGAATTCGTTGGGTGAGCATGTCGTAAGAACCGCGCACGGGATGTTCGGGCCTTTTTTGATGAGTGTCTCGTGGATCGTCCGGCTGATGTCCTCGACGAACGGGCCTGTGAACGGATTCGCCCGCGGTCGTGCAAGATCGAGAATCAGGAGTTTGTTTGGTGTGGGGCAGGCAGCGAGGGCGGTTAAGATCTCATCGAGCCGAATCGCATTGCGGAATTCGTCGTCGATGTCGACCGGCAACACGTTGACTTCCTTCTTGACGACCGCCGCATAGCCGACGATGTGAAGGATGAACGGTCGGCCATTCTTGAGCGGATCCACGCCGCGTTCGAGTCGCCCTTGCCGTATGGCTTCGAGTTTCTGCCGAAATTTATCGCGGATTAGGGCTGTCGCGGCTGTTTCCGAGGACTCTGGAAACAGGTTGCACAATCGGCTTGCATCCTGTTCGGCCCACGCGGGCGGTGGAATAGTCGCGAGGTCGTAGGGCGTCAGGGGGATGCTGACCAGATACGGCGTGCGTGGCGTCTTCGGCAATCGCAGCAGCACCATCAACACGCCGCTCACAACGAAAATGAGCAGAGTCGTGATGAGCAGGAGCGTGCCTTGGCTTTGTGCGGGCGACTGCGTCTTTTGTGCCCATTTCACGTGGTTACGTTTTGGGGCCGAGTCTGGGGTGGGTTTGTCGGTCATCGCCAGCACCTGGTGAGGAGGGAACGACGAACACGGAACAGCACTCCCAAATGGAGTGAATGTTAGTGTAGTTTGAATCGGTTGCTATTCACTTGCGTATGTCACGTTCATCGATCATGATGGGCGAGTTAACCGTCGGAGCTTTCCATGCGTTCTGCCATACTCGTACTTGTACTCGCCTTCGTTCTCAATCCCTTACGCGCGCAAGAGAAGAAAGACGTATCTGCTTCGCTGCCGTCGGTCTTGCTGGTTGGCGACTCGATCCGGCAGGGTTACGCGCCGCTCGTCGCGAAGAAACTCGCGGGCATTGCGATCGTGCATTCCCCCAAACCGAACGCCGCCGATACGACTACTACGCTCAAAAGTATCGACTCTTGGCTCGCCGATGCCAAGCCGACCATCGTTCACTGGAACAACGGTCTCCACGATCTCAAGTTCGGCAAGACCACGCAACAACACCAAGTGCCGATCGATCGGTATCGTGAGCAACTCCTGGCGATACACGCAAAGATCATTGCCGTCACGCCGCATGTCATCTTCGCGACCACCACGCCCATCATTGATGATCGTCATGCGGCTCGCAAAGCGGATTTCGATCGTCGTGATGCCGATGTGAAACGCTTCAACCAAGCCGCACTCGAAACACTACTTCCGTTGAATGTGCCGATTCACGATCTCAATCGCATCGTTCACGACGGCGACGTCGCGAAGATGCTCGGCAAGGACGGCACGCACTACACACCAGAAGCCAACGAACGGCTGGCGGATGCCGTGGCGGATGTGATTCAGCGACAACTTGCGGTTCTGAACCCAACACGACTCAAGCCCCCTGCGAGCGGCGTCGACGCGGTCGCAGCCTATCAGAAAGCCGAAGCGGCGCAAGATGCGCTCGTGCCTGATGCGATCAAGAAACTCGCGTTTCCGAAGTTCGATGTCCCCACGAATGCCGCCGCCTGGACCGCACGGCGCGCCGACGTGAAGGCGAAGGTCGTGGCATCGCTCGGCGATCTCCCCCCACGTGCGGAGAAGCCGATCGCACACCTTGTGTCGTGCGAACAACGTAACGGCTTCCGCCTCGAACGACTCCGCATCCCCAACGGCATCGATGGCACGATGTCGGCGATGATGCTGATTCCAGACGGCTTGAAGGGAACTGCGCCAACGATCCTGTGGTTACACTCCTCGAGTTTCAATCACACTCAGTTGCTGGTGCCGAACACCAACGGCGGCGAGGAACCGCTCGGCATCACATTCGTGAAACGCGGTTGGGTCGTGTTCGCGCCGGACGCCGCATGGTATGGCGATCGCGCCGGCGCCGGACCGAGCGGCGCCTCCGAGACGACCACGAATCAGCAATCGAGTCAGTTGAAGTTGAACCTGTGGTTCGGCCGGACGTTGTGGGGGATGTTTGTGCGCGACGATCAGGTCGCGTTAGACTACCTGTGCGCACGTCCAGAAGTCGACGTGAAGCGGATCGGCGCGACTGGTATCAGCATGGGGAGTACACGGAGTTGGTGGCTCGCGGCGGTCGACGATCGCATCGCAGCCGTCGTTGGTGTGGCGTGTCTGACACGTTACGAGAACCTCATCAAGCACGGCCAACTGCGCCAGCACGGTGTCTACTACTTCGTGAACGGATTGTTGAAACACTTCGACACCGAAGGAGTGATTGCCCTGATCGCGCCGCGACCGACGCTGTTTTTGACCGGCGAACTCGATGCTGGTTCGCCCGCCGACGGGATTCGCGTGATCGAAGAGAACGTGAGCGGCGTGTATGCGGCCGTAGGGGCCAAGGATCGGTTTCGTAGCGTACGGTATGCCGACATTGGACACACGTACACACCCACGATGCGAACCGAAATGCTCGCGTGGTTCGATCGATGGTTAAAGCCAAGATAGTCCAATCGCTCGGGCTGAACAAAAAGTGAACCAAACAGAGAAGCAAGCGACTCAACAAACGTGTAGTCTCTAAACACAATAAACGAATAGATCGATGAAACAATAATCTTTTGTTTAATCATTCAAACAATAAAAATATCGATAGATCTTCAGATTGTTTGCCATTGCTTCGCGGTTCGATTTCCGGAGTATTTCTCGAAATTTTTCAGTCTGGGGTCCGCTTCGCGTAAGTGCTGATTCGACGACACTGTTCCGCCGCTAGGCTGCCGTGGCCGAACCGTTCCCACCCCCTCGCGACGACTCCGGCTTCTTGACACCCCAATGGGGTGCGGTCTATGATGCCCGTGCCTTGAAGCCACTGCTTGCTAGTTCACACCTCCGCAAGCAGCACCGGAATTATTCCTCTGCCTGAATAATCATTCGTAATCTCTCGCATTGGCATGGCCTTTGCTGGGGTTGCGCACCGAAGCCGTTTGACCTGACGGAGGTTGCCGCGATGCGATCAACTTATGTGAAACTAAACTCATTGAAATTGGATTCATCGAAACTGGATTCATCGCTCGAATTTCGTCAGTGCTGGCTTCCGCACGCTCCACGCTCTGCGGTACGCCGCCTTGCCGAGTTGTTGCGCACGGGCAGTCCGCTGTTGATTCACGGCCGCTTCACGCAAACGCCGCCGCAGGGATGCCTCGCCACACAGATTGCGTGGCATCACCCTGCCACGCAACACCTCGACACCGAGGCCGGCGTTACGTGGTTGACGCATATCGCAGGGCTAAATCCGGCGACGTCTCGCGTCGTCGTGGAGTGGGACCGTGATGGCCTCTCGAATTTTCGCTTACGTGACGAGTTGTTGACTGCGTGCGAAGAAGCACTTGCTAACGATGTGTCCGTTGAAAACGAACTGACCTGTTTGGCCTAATTCGAGTTGTGTTTATCGTCGCGGTGCATCGGTCGCGGAGTGTTCGAACGGCGGTGCGGTAATCCAAGCCGGCCCGCCGATGCCGTGATAGTAACCCACCTCAAACAAACGCGCCATCTCTTTCGGATCGAATTCCAAACCCAACGTCTGACCATTATCGCTATCCGGCAACGCACTCAGGTGGAAGTTCCCCCCTGTCACGCGGAGCTGATGATACAACGTCGCGATTTCTGCGCGACAGTGTGCGTACAGAATGCCAGATGCCGAGGCACTCAGGATCGACAACACCTTCGGCTTGACCGGCCCTGGTTCCGCAAACAACTTTCCGGCAACGATGATGTGAAGGTTCGTACCACTCGGCGTGCCATCGGCGTTCGTGGTGAGGGTTCCTGGTGGCACGAACAACTGCGCCGTGACGCCACCATCGACATGGAGATCGCTCACATATTGGCCGTTGCGCATCTCTGTGATCGGCACGGCTGGCAACATGCCAGGGACCGAACATGACGCGAGCAGCACCGTACGGAAGCGTTCGACCGATTGCGGTCCCCCATCGTTCGCGATCGCTCCCATATCCCACGCAACGAATTTCCGTGTCGTCAAATTCGTGGTGCCAACGTACAAACGCCGACCGCGCCGATGCTCGATCGCAACGCGTTCGAGAAATCGCCGGTCGACTACCGACTCGATGAGATGCTTGAGCGGATCGCTCGAGGCAACCGAACTGGAGAACGGAATCACAACCCAGGTACGGCCACGATACACATCATTGGCGCGGACCGAAGTGTAGAACTCGCGCGCCGCGTCATCGAAGCCTGACCCGAGGAACGCAACCGCCGCGATCAGCGAGCCGGTACTCACGCCCGTGACGATATCGAACTGGGGTCGTGTGCCAGATTTGCTCCATCCGGAGAGAAACCCAGCCGTATACGCGCCGTACATTCCTCCGCCAGACAGCACCAGAATTGACTTTGGAACTTTGGGAGGTTGGCGTTCGCCGTCCAACGGTTCAATGGGTTGATCGAGGGCGATTTGAACAGTCTTGTAGACACGTTGGGTGTCGCACGTAGTGCATTTTTGGTGCGACGCACAACCGACATTCGCCGCTGCGAACGCCGTGAGCAGGATGATCGGAAGTAGACGGATCCAGTTCACGCGGTGCATGTATCACGATCCTTCGTGAATGTCAATCGCAGCCATCTTGAGAGACCGGCTGTACCACTCAGCCAGAAGTATATACCCCTCCCGATTCAACAGGACGTAATATGGACGTAATCGATTTCGGAGTTTCACATGGCGACCGAGCAGCCGAAGACTTCGTCCACCACTCCGACGGATGCAACCGCAGACCTCAGCCAGCGAGTCAGTGAAACCGTCGCGCCGGCGCTCGTACCTCAGTCGACTGACTTCGAGAGAATGCCTCGGTTCGCGCCACCGAGTCAACCTGACGAACTCGGCACTTTGGGGCCGTATCGTGTCATTAAGGAACTCGGACACGGCGGCATGGGTGCGGTGTACCTGGGCTTCGATGATCGCTTGAAACGCAAAGTCGCACTAAAGGTGATGCTGCCAAAATACGCGGCGATGCCGAGCGCCAAAGCGCGGTTCCTCCGCGAAGCGCGTGCGGCCGCAAGCCTGACTCACGATCATATCGTCACGATCCACGAAGCCGACGAACGCGACGGTACGCCGTACATGGTAATGCAACTGCTCCGCGGCCTCCCGTTGGATGAGTACCTGCGTTCAATGACAAGCATCGACCTGCCCGAAGCGATCCGGATCGGACGTGAGACTGCGTTGGGCTTGGCGGCCGCCCACGAGATCGGCCTCGTGCATCGCGACATCAAGCCTGGTAATTTGTGGGTGGAAGCACCAACGGGCCGAATCAAAATTCTCGATTTCGGTCTCGCTAAACCGACCGACTCGGATGGCGAAGACTGCGACCTCACTGCAACCGGCGCGATCGTCGGCACGCCCTCGTATATGGCTCCAGAGCAGGCACTGGGCGAGAAGGCCGAAGCTGCGGCGGATCTTTTCAGCCTTGGCGTCGTCCTCTATCGGCTCACAACCGGACGGCAACCGTTCACGGGCAAGACCGCTATGGCCATTTTGAGTTCAGTGACGACTGACCAGCCCCAGCCGGTGCGAGAACTCAATCCGACGGTACCACCCGCACTCGAATCACTCATCCACCAGTTGCTCGCGAAGCAGCCGGGCGATCGCCCGCGTTCGGCAAAAGAAGTGGCGGAGCAACTGCTTGGCATTCAACTTGGCAAGCTCGTCGCGGTCCCCGTGCGAGCGGTTCCACTCGACGTGTTCCCAACGGTAACACGTGTGTCGGCGGGCATCGATCCGTTCGCGAACATCGACGCAACAGAACCAGGCGAGATCGTGCATGTCACATCGGGTGCGACGGGCCGTAAACCGTTGCCACGTTGGCCGTGGTTCGCGTTGGGCCTGTTCGCACTGAGCCTCGTCTTCGCTGTGCCACAGATCGTGAGTATCGCCACGCCGAAGGGCACGCTCGTGATTGAGACGAGCGATGACAGTGTGGAAGTGGTGGTGAAGAAAGCGGGTGCTGTGCTTCATGACAAGACGAAGATGCGCGAGATCGCGCTGACGGTCGGCGATGATTATCAGATTGACCTCGTGGAGCAGAAAGACGGCCTGAAGCTCAGCACGAATAAGTTTGAGATCACTCGCGATGGCAAAACCGTGGTGAAAGTACGAATGGAACGGCCGAAGGAAGTTGCGAAGACACCCAACAAACTCACGGCGAACCCAGATCGCACGGCTGCGGAAAAACTGCAAGCTCTCGCAGCCCTCACGCTTCGGCTCCCATCGGGTGTCGAAGTTTCCACTCAGCCCAACGCGTCGTTGCCGGCCGAACCGTTTACCGTGACGGAAATCCGGTTCGAATATAGCAACACCTATCCTACGGCTAAACTTCCGCCAGATACCGTTCAGGCTGTGCTGTTCCCAGCGATTGAGGAGCTAAAAGAACTGAGAATGGTCGTGGACGATTACGATCGCGCCGGCTTTCGTAACCGCGATTTGGTGCAGTTGTCCACGTTGCCATCAGCCTCGGTCCTCAAAAATCTGCCACCGTTGACGCCAGAGCCGAACGTATTGAAATGTCTGTCGAAGTTTCCGCAACTGCGAGCTGTTGAGGTCCGAGCCGCCGCAATGTCCGATTCGGATCTCGAAGCGTTGATGGCGGCGCTTCCGCCGACCGTCACTCAGATTGCCTTCCGTGGTCTGGCAACGATCGGTGATCGAGGAACCGCCGCGTTGTTGGCGTGCCCACGGCTACAGTGGCTGCTTTTCCGTGACTGCCCAGCGTTCGATAAGCGGCTCGCAAAAGCCGTTGCAACACTGCCGGCATTACTGCGAGTCGACGTCTCGGACACGCCACGGAGGGACGATTGGATTGTCGAGTTAACAGCGGCGAAGAGTTTGACCCAGTTGCATCTCTCCAACTGTGGCGTCCTCGCATCGGATTTGGAAACCCTCGTAGCGTTGTCGAAGTTGAAGGATCTGGCCATTCGCAAGTCAAAGGTTGATCGACGGGATGTGGAGAAATTCGCCCAATCGCTGCCAGGGTGCAAGATCACGTGGGACGGCGGCACGATTGAGCCAACAGCGAAAGTCGCTTCTCGATTCCTCGAAGCACATAATTTGTCTCTCGACGGCCTGCAACAGTGGGCCAAGCAATTGCCGCCAGGCTATCGGCCCTCGTGGGTGGCCGCCCAAGCGGATCTCGCACAGGATCGGTTCAATGCTGTCGCGGTGCCAGATAGCACACGGTGGGATCTCCAAGTCCTCACGGGTGATACCGCTCCCGCGTATCAGAAGATGATGACCACGCATCGTCTCGCATCATCCATCACATATCGAGCCGAGCCAAACAGCAATATCCGGCTCTGGATCAAAGATGGCCAAACGGACTGGTCGTATCGCTACGGCAATGCCGATCACATCAACAATCACCTGACGACCGCTCGCGAACGAGGCGCCGTGCCGAGTTCACTGGTCGAATACGGCAAGGACGGCGAGTACGAGTTGGTGATCGGCCCAGCGGTCGGATTGAAGTTTGAGTGGCATCTCGATCTGAAGGCAGCGGAGTTGGAACAGAAGGTGGCAGATGCTCGGGCGAAATCGTGGCGGCCACACCTCATCACCGCTCACGACCGTGGTACGGGCACTCGATACGCTGTGGTGTTCACGGAGAACAAAACCCAGGATCAATGGGACTTCACGCCGAACCTGAGCATCGCGCAGTACGATCAGGAATTGTTGGCTCGCAAGGCCAAGGGGCAGCGACCGCGATGCGTGTGTGCGCTTACAGCGGATGGGGCGGTCCGATACACAGTCACTTGGGACATCGGCGGCGTGCCGTAGGGCCTCCGACCGCCGCTTCCTCTGACGCGACGCCGTTACTCGTCATCTTGTCGCAGCTTCGCCAGAACGCTGAAATCCTCAAGCGTCGTCGTATCTTGCTTGCCTTCGCGATTCGCCGCGATGTCACGCAGTAACCGACGCATGATCTTACCGCTCCGTGTCTTCGGCAGCGTGTCCGTAAACTTGATCTCGTCCGGCCGAGCGAGCGCGCCGATCTCCTTTGCCACGTGGGCCTTCAAATCGCGTTTTAACTCCTCACTCGGTGCGTTGCCCTGTTTAAGCGTCACGAAACAACAAATCGCTTCGCCCTTCAAATCATCCGGACGCCCCACGACCGCCGCCTCCGCCACGTTTGGATGATTCACCAATGCACTCTCAACTTCCATCGTACTCAGACGATGCCCGCTCACGTTCAGCACGTCGTCGACGCGGCCCATCACCCAAATGTAACCGTCGTCGTCTTGGCGGGCGCCGTCGGCGGTGAAGTATACGCCTGGGTAGTTGCTCCAGTAAGTGTCCTTGAATCGTTGGTCGTCGCCGTAGATGGTGCGCATCATGCTCGGCCACGGTTTCTTCACCACCAAGAAACCACCACTACCTGGGGGAACGGCGTTGCCCTCCTTGTCGACGACTTCGGCGAAGATGCCTGGGAGCGGTTTCGTCGCGCTTCCAGGTTTCGTCGGCACGGCTCCAGGTAATGGCGAAATCATGATCGCGCCGGTTTCCGTCTGCCACCAGGTATCGACGATCGGACAGCGTCCGCCGCCGATCACCTCGTGATACCACATCCACGCTTCCGGATTGATCGGTTCACCGACGCTGCCGAGCAATCGCAACGACGAGAGATCGTACTTCTTCGGATGCTGATCACCCCACTTGATGAACGCGCGTATCGCCGTGGGGGCGGTGTACATGATCGTGACCTGATACTTCTCAACGATCTTCCAAAAGCGATCTTCGGCCGGATGGTTCGGCGCCCCCTCGTACATCACGATCGTCGCGCCGTTCGCGAGCGGACCATACGCGATGTAACTGTGCCCAGTAATCCAGCCGACATCGGCGGTACACCAATAAATGTCGTCATCTTTGATGTCGAAGACCCATTTGTGCGTCAGCGAGGCGCCGAGCAGGTATCCCCCTGTGGTGTGGAGTACACCCTTCGGTTTGCCGGTCGAGCCAGACGTGTACAGGATGAACAGCGGATGTTCGCTATCGAGGTGTTCCGCAGGGCAATTGGCGGTCACATCGCTCATCAAGTCGTGCCACCAGATGTCGCGACCAGGTTTCATGTGAACTTGGGTGTTGCGAGCGCGATTGAAGACAATGCACTTCTCGACCGTTGGTGATTTGTCGAGTGCGGTGTCGACGTTTTGTTTCAACGGAATTGCATTGCCGCGGCGCCAACCGATGTCGGCGGTGATGACTAGTTTCGCCTTCGCGTCGTTATTCCGATCTGCGACCGCCTCGGCCGAGAAGCCGCCGAAGATGACCGAATGGACCGCCCCAATGCGCGCACACGCCAGCATTGCGATGACCGCTTCTGGTGTCATCGGCATGTAGATCGTAACGCGATCGCCCTTGGTGATGCCGAGCGATTTCAGTCCGTTCGCGAACTTGCACACCTGGTGGTGCAGTTGTTGATATGTGAGCGTTTTCGTGTCACCTGGTTCGCCTTCCCAGATGATCGCGGCTTTGTTTTTGCGACTCGTCTGCAGGTGTCGATCGAGGCAGTTGTAGCTCGCGTTGATGAGTCCGCCCGTGAACCACTTCGCGTGGGGCGCGTTCGACCAGTCGAGGACGGTGTCCCACTTATCGAACCAGTGGAGGCTTTCGGCTTGTGCGGCCCAGAAGCCGTCGAAGTCGCGTGCGGCCCATTCGCAGAGTCGTTCACGCTCCGCGGCGTTGACGAGTGTATCCGCGACGAACTCCGCCGACGGTGGAAACACGCGAGTTTCTTTGAGGACGCTGGTGATGTTATTGGTGGACATGGAACGATCGCCTGGCGTGGGAGAGAATCAGTGTTCTCTACGGTATAAGAATCGCGCGAAGCGTGGCGACCCGTGATCGGCATTTGGGATCATTCGCGGGCCGATCTCCTGTCGCGTCACGTGTTCGACGAATCGGCGTTCAACAACACGTCACAATGACGGATGTGCCGACGACGAACCAAAATTCTACGAAACACCGTCGCGATAACGTGACAGAGTCGTGTCCGGTTCATCCGGTTGGTCGTGGGCCGTTGGTCGCATGGATCGGACTGTATAAGGTAGTGCTAACCCTCCTGGTTCTCCTCAACGAGCGACCCTCCATGCAACGAGCCTTGATTCTCGCGGTCACACTCCTGGTGTCGAGCTTCGCGTTAGCAAACGACGACTGGCCATCGTATCGCGGTCGGAACGGCGATGGTATTTCGACCGCGAAAGGCATTCCGACGACGTGGACTGAAACGGACAACGTTCGCTGGAAAACCGCGATCCACGATAAGGGCTGGTCGTCGCCGGTTGTCCTCGGAGGGCAAGTGTGGCTGACCACAGCCAAGGAAGACGGCTCGCAACTGTTCGCGCTCTGTCTCGATCTCAAAACTGGCAAAATCATTCACGATGTGAAACTGTTCGATGTCAAGAACGCGCCCGATCTGAGCCGCTTCAATAGCCACGCTTCGCCGACGCCGGCCCTCGACGGCGATCGTGCGTATATCCATTTCGGCAGCTACGGCACGGTCTGCCTCGATCGTGCGAGTGCAAAGGAACTCTGGCGGCGAACCGATTTACCGTGCGATCACTGGCGCGGTCCGGCGTCGTCGCCGGTCATCTACAAGGATAAGTTGTTTTTGCTCTTCGATGGCTACGACAAACAATACGTCGCGTGTCTGGATGCCAATACGGGCAAGACGATGTGGACGAAAGATCGCATTCTACCGTACCCAGACAACGGCGACTTGAAGAAAGCGTTCGCAACGCCGGCGGTCTTCGAATTAAATGGCAAAGCACAGGTCGTCTGTTCTGCCGCGATGGGGACCGTCGCCCACGATGTCGACACGGGCGCCGAGGTGTGGCGTGTGATTCACGGCGGCATGAACGAAGCCTCGCGGCCCGTACTCGCGCATAATCTTGTCTACATCACCACGGGCCACCTCGGTAACTTGGTGGCGGTTCGAGCTGGGAAAACCGGCGATTTAACGAACGATCACGTCGCGTGGAAAGCGGAGAAACTGAACATCACACGCCCCTCGCCGCTCGTCGTTGGTGAGGAACTGTACGTCCTGAACGATCTGGGCGTCCTTACCTGTCTCGACGCCAAGACCGGCAAAAAGCACTGGCAAGAGCGATTGCCGAACAAACACACTGCATCCCCCGTGTACGCCGATGGGCACATCTTCTGTGTGGCGGAGACGGGCGAGGTTTCGGTGTTGAAGCCTGGGAAAACAGCGATGATCGTGGCGACCAACAAACTCGACATGACGAAGGGGCCAACGGCGCCCAAGGACTCTCGTTGCATGGCGTCACCAGCGGTCGTGAATGGCGCGATCCTCTTCCGGACCCACACGCATCTGTATTGCATCGGCACGAAGTGACCGACGGCGAACGACGGATGGTGGCAGTGCTGTTCAGTTTTGGTTTGGCTTTTCGAGTGCGTTGCACTCGAAAAGCCAAACCACCCAGACGTCACACCGATCGCATCCGCTACCATGACGCACACGTGCAACTGGCGGAGCAACACCACGCCGTGCCTCGAAAATGAACGTCTCTGCCACTGAGGAACTCCATGTTCGGTCGTATTTTCGGCAAAATCAAGCAGGGGCTCGTAAAGACACGCAGTGTCTTTACGGGCGTGATCGATCTTTTCACGGGCAATCATCGCGTCGATAAAAAGTTCCTCGCCGATCTCGAAGAACGCTTGCTCCTCGCCGATGTCGGCACGACCGCCGCGACACGGATTTGCGAGGAAGTTCGCAAGGCGTTCGTCGATCGCGAAGTTGGCGAAGACGTGAAAGCGTTCGTGAAACAGAAACTCCGAGAACTCCTCGCCGATCCGTCGGAAGGCATTCACTACGCCGCCAGCGGGCCGACGGTCATCATGATCGCAGGCGTGAATGGGTCTGGCAAAACCACGTCGATCGCGAAGCTCGCGAAGAACCTGAAAGACGCGGGCAAGAAGGTCTCGGTCGCGGCGTGCGATACGTTTCGTGCGGCGGCGGTCGAACAACTGACGGTCTGGGCAGGGCGGATTGGCGTCGACATCGTCAAGCAGCAACAAGGCTCCGATCCGGCGGCGGTCGCACACGATGCATGTGAAAAAGCGAAAGCCCGCGGATTCGATGTCCTCATCGTCGACACCGCCGGACGCCTTCACACCCAAACCCACTTGATGAAGGAATTGGAAAAGATTCATCGCGTGGTCACGAAACAAATCCCAGGCGCACCGCACGAAGTGTTCATGGTTCTCGACGCAACGACGGGCCAAAACGCGGTCATGCAAGCGGAGCAATTCAGCAAGAGCGTGAAGTGCACGGGCATCATCCTGACCAAGCTCGATGGCTCGGCCAAGGGCGGCTCAATTTTCGCGATCAAGCAGAAGGTCGGTCTGCCCGTGAAATTTGTCGGCGTCGGCGAGGGGATGGATGATTTGGAAGTGTTCGATCCGGATGCGTTCGTCGCGGCGTTGTTCGACAAAGCGTAATTGCAGCACATGCTGCGACTAGCCGTGTGATGTCAGCGCCGTTCGCATGCGTTCCGCCGCGACTTCCGGCAAGGTATCGTTGATGAAGATACCACTACTCCACTCGAATCCGGCCGCGCGCGCCGTGCGCGGAACGATCTCCAAGTGCCAGTGATACTCGCCGTCCGTACGTGGCAGCGCGTGGATGTACCAGTTGTACGCAGGCCGTGCGAGGCACACGTCGAGCGCGCGTAAGATGCGGTGCAGCAAGTTCGCGAGATCGTGGCACTGCTCGTTTGTGATTGTCTCATATCGCCCCACGTGTTCGTGCGGCAGAATCATCATCTCGAATGCCGACCGCGGTGCGTAGGGGCACAGTACCGTGAAATGCTCGCTCATCGCGATGCGGCGCTCTTCGGCACGGAATTCCGCACAGAAAAAGCACTCGCCGTGCTGCTGGCGATACCGACTCGCGGCGGTCATCTCGCGTTCCAGCACGGGCGGAACAAACGGCATCGCAATGATCTGCGAATGCGCATGTTCGAGCGACGCGCCCGCTTCGGCACCGACGTTTTTGAAGATCGACACGGACTCGATGGCGAGATTCTGAAGATGCGTGATCGTGCGTTCACGATAGGTCTGGAACACGAACGCAAGTTGTTGGGGGGAATACTCGGTGGGGTGCGACTGATGCTCGCGACACTCGATCACAACTTCGTGAAAGCCGAAACCGGCCGCGTCTGGTCGCAGGGCCGGATAGCGATTGCCAACCACGCGGAGTTGCCAGCCGTGATCATCATGTAGGGCAAAGAGTTCTTTCGGCGTGTCGTGTTCGTTGCCAACGCAGAACGGACAGTATGCGTGACCGTGGCCGTTGCGTTGATGGGGCGTGGCGTGCTCGAGCGTCATCGGCCGCGCTGCACGGTCTGGCGCGAGGATCACAATGCGGCCCGTGAGTGGACAGCGACGATATTCGGGCGCAGTGTTCACCGGCCCAGCACCCGCAAATACAGACGTTCGTATTCGCCGGCGCTGCGGTCCCACGACCAGTTTTGTTTCATCGCGTGCTTCACGACTTGCAGGAAATCCTGGGGCCGATCGCGATACAACGTCACAGCCCACTTCACGGTGTTGTAGAGCGAGGACGCGGAGTAGTCACCGAAACTGAACCCAGTCGCCGTTCCGGCGGCGAGCGTTTCTTCGGTCGCGCCGACGACGCTATCCGCGAGTCCGCCTGTCGACCGCACGATTGGCGGCGTACCGTACTTCATCGAGTAAAGTTGGTTGAGTCCGCTGGGTTCGTAGCGGCTCGGCATCAAGAATAAATCCGATCCGCCCTCGATGAGGTGCGCGAGCGATTCGTTGTAGCCGAGGTAGATGCCAACCTGTGTCGGATGCCGATCACGGAACTGCTGCAACTCTTGGTGATACTCTGGATCGCCTTCGCCCAAGATAATCATCTGACAACCCAGATCGAGAAACCCAGGTGCGGCACTCATCACCAGGTCGATCCCTTTTTGTGTGACGAGTCGCGCGACCATGCCGAGGACAGGCCGGTTCGGTTCGAGCGGGAGGTGGAACCGCCGTTGCAGTTCTTCCTTCACGCTCGCCTTATTCTCCAGGGCGTCGTGCGAATAGTGCTTCGGTAAATGCGGATCGGTTTCCGGATTCCACGCCGAGTAATCGACGCCATTCATGATGCCAGTCAGTTTTTCGCGATACTGCCATAGCAAGCCTTCGAGCCCGCAGCCGTACTCCGGTGTTTGAATTTCCTGGCTATACGAACGGCTCACGGTGTTGATCGCATCGGCGAACACAATCGCGGCCTTCAAGAAGTTGAAGTGGCCGTGGAATTCGAGTTGCGCGTGATTATAGAGCCAGCCAGGGAGGTTGGTGAGTCGCATCACCTCTGGGCTGAACATCCCTTGATAGGCGATGTTGTGGATCGTGAACACGCTCCGCACGTGGGCGAATTCCGGTCGTGTGCGGAAGACCTCGTTGAGGTACACGGGCACGAGTCCAGTCTGCCAATCGTTCGCGTGAACGACATTCGGCACGCTGTCGAGCTTGGACATGAATTCGAGGACCGCACGGCTGAAGAACGTGAAGCGTTCGGCATTATCCAGGTAATCGGCCTTGTAGCCGCCGTGCATGTTTTGCTGATACAGTCCACGTCCGGCGGCGGCATCGTCGCGATCGAAGTATTCCGGCTGATCGATGAAGTAGATTGGCACACGCGTGTGCGGAAGAACGGAACGGTAGAGTCGGCACGCCAACTGACGTGAACCGACCGGCACGCTGACGACGTGTTCGGTCCGCTCGGTCGGCGCTTTGCCGAGTCGCACGCCGCGATAGTACGGCATGATGACCGCGACATTGTGCCCACGCTCGGCGAGCGCACGAGGGAGCGATCCTGCGACGTCGGCGAGTCCGCCGGTCTTGGCGAAGCCGACCACTTCCGAGGACGCAATCAAAATCCGTAGGCTCACGCTGCTTCTCCGCACTCGGCCGTATCAATTTTATCGTGCTGAGGGAGTGCCGGCTTGCGTCGGAATCGCGAACTGAGTGAAAGTTCCGAGAGGGCGAAACAGATCGTTCCTGGCGAATACAGCGACTTTAATCGAATTCGCTATTTTTGTAGAATCGGCAAATAATTATTCGGCAATTGGAGGATCACGCACGCCATTGCGGTCGCATAAGCGGATCCGTGGCCGTAGTCTTGCCAGAGTCCTTGCGGACCACCGCGTGCCTTCACAATCAAGTCGTCGCGAATCGCCGGAAACCACTCGTTCCAGTACTGACCGCCGGCGGTCCACATCGCGAGAGCGGCGTAGTAATGGGCATAGAAGTAGTAGCGTTCGGTAAAGAAGTCGCGTTGACCGCGTGCGTTGGGGATGAAGCGGAAGAGGTAACGCATGCCACGATCGATGTTCGGTCCGGAGTAAATGCCCGCCGAGAACAGCCCCACGACCGCCGCCGCCGAGCGTGGGAATCCGGAACCACTTTGCTCTTGCCCCTTAATGTAGCAGAATCCGCCGTCGGCGAGTTGACAGCCCTTGATGTAGTCGACGGCGGCATCGACGGTCGATTTCGGCACGAAAATGCCCGCGTTCCGCGCCGCACGCAGTGCCATCAACTGAGCGACTGTGACCGAGACATCCGCTTCACTCGGTCGCGGATCGTAGCGCCAACCGCCTTGCTTGTTTTGTGACGTGATGATGAGTCGCACGGCCTTCTCGAACGCATCACGCAGGCGGCGTTGCCGGTCCGCGTCCGCAACCATGCCGTAGATTTCCGAGAGTGCGAGTGTTGCGAACGCATGTTGATACATGCCGCCCGCGTGCCCGAATCCCCCTTCGCTGCCCGTAATGTATCCGACCGGATTCGCCGTGAGAGCACGAGTCGCGAGGAATTCCATCGCACGTGTAATGGTCCGTCCGAAGGTTCCGCGACCAGGCTGATGCCCGCCGGCCATGAGTGCGAGTGCGGCGAGGCCCGTGACCGCAGTGTTGGCGCCGTTGTTATCCCAGAACGAGCCGTCGTTGGCTTGCGAGCGTGCGAGGTACGCTAGACCGTTGTCGATGAGGCGTTGCGTTTCACTCGTGATGAGATCGGGCGCGGCGACAGGTGCATCTTGCGCTTGGCCGAGCGAGAGAGCGAGGAGACTGGTTCCCCCCAATCCGGCGGTCCGCACGAATGTTCGGCGAGTCAGTGGCGGCATGAGTACGGGAACCTTGAGTCAATCGATGAGAGGATGGCGTTTTCAGGGTCGAACCAGTACTTACTTCTTGTTCTTCTTCTCTTTCTCAGCAAGCGTCGAGAAATAATCCGGCAACAAATCCTTGTATCGAGTGTTAAACTGTTCGCGGAAAAACTCCATCATCCGTTGACGCGGTACTTCTGGCAGGTGTCCCCAGAAATCTTTTGCCAGCGTTTCCGCCAACGGTAACGACGGCGTCGCGCGTCCGCCCATGCCGGCGCTCTTACCGTTCTTCGGATCGCCTTCCCCCATCGGTTGCTCGCCGGCCATCGGCTTCACGTCCATCGGCTGTTCGCCTTGTTGACCGCCCATGGGCATCGGTTGCTGGCCACCCATCGGCATCGGCTGTTGCTGACCGCGATTGCGACGACCACTTCCGGATCGTTGCTGACCGCCCATTGGTTGCTGTCCGCCCATTGGCTTCTGCCCGCCCATCGGTTGTTGTCCCCCTTTTGGTGGTGGCATTCCGCCGCCCCCTCCGCCCCCCATCGGCGGCGGATTTTGGCTCTGTTGCTCCAACAAATCGATGAGCTTATCGAGATTCTGCTTCAGTTCCTGCTGATTATTGAGCGTCGCTTCGCTCGTATCTTGTTCGCTAAGTTTCGCGCCGATCTCTTTTGCGGACTTGGTCACAGTATCCGCGAGACTGATCGGCGTCGGTTCGTCGCCTTCCGTCTTCGGCTGTTGAGGCTGTTGAGGCGGTTGCGGAATCACGATCACAGGTGGAAACGCCGGCACGATGCCACCGACCGCCGACGATGCGACGAGTGCGTATGCGCTGATCCCCACGAATAGTCGAACACAACCTGTCATGCTCAGATTCCTTGTTGGTCCAACAAGATCGCCTGAAGTTCCGAAAGGAGCTTCGCGATTTCTTTTTGATCGTCTTCGAGTTCCTTCAATTCCACTTTGTCGTCGTCGCTCAACTTCTCACGATCTGGGTGTGCTTTCGCGAACTCGGCGGTGCGCTCGTTCACGTCGTTTTGCCAATCACGGAGCGCTTTCAGTTGCGCGATCGGCGGTACACCGCGTTGACCAGCACCACCCCCACCTCCGCCGCCGCCACCCCCACCACCGCCTCCACCGCCACCCCCACCCTGACGCATCGGCGGTTTCTTGTTCGCGTTCTCTTTCAACGCACTCACGACGTGTTCCAACGCCTTGAGCGCCGAGCGGAGCGGTTTGCGGGTTTGCTCATCCGCGAGCTTTTCGGTCTGGGCATCGAACTCGTTCGGATCGGCGAGCGCGACATCCGCTTTGCGTTCGTTCAACCGCTTCGAGCCTTTCACCATCTCGTCCGCGGCGCGACGCACGAGGCGATCGAACACTTGGGCATCCTTCGTGGTTGCATCTGCGAATAGCCGCAGCTCCTCCGCGAGTTGCTTCTGCTGATCTGCAAGCGACGCGAGGCTCGCTAACAGCGGACGCGCCCATTTCTTCGCCTTCTCCGCCTCGGCGCTGAGTCGCTCCGACTCGGCGACGGCATTCTTCTGACGATCCACAAACGCCTGCAATTTTTGGATCAACTCTTCCTGTTTCTCGCGATCGAGTTCGTCCTTCTTTTCTTCCTGTTGCAGGTCGCGTTTCGCTTCTTCGAGTCGTTCCAGAGCGTCGTCCGGTTTCGTTTCCGGATCGCGGCCTTCACGCAGTTCGTCGCGTGCTTGCTCCATCTCCTTCGCCGCTCGGCGGAGTTCCTCGGCCGATTCGCTCGCTCCCTCACGATCGAGTTTGCGTGCGAGTTGTTCCGTCTCGCGTCGGAGGGCATCTTGTTCGTTAGCAAGTTTCTGGAATTGCTCCGCCTTGTCGTCGGCGTTGGGTGTTTCGCTCGCTTGGGCGATCTTCTTCGCTAACTCATCTTGGCGATTCGCGAGATTGTCGATCTGGTCTGCTTCGGCTTTTCGTTTCTTCGCTAGGAGATCTTGCTCTTCGGTTCGCTCGGCGAGTTCGTTGGCCATTTTGTCCAGTCGATTCATCGCCGATTGCGCTTGGCGAGCTGCTTCTGCTGGGCGGTTCGCACGCTGTGCTTCGGCGGCTTTGCGTAACTCGTCCGCGACACTCTGTCGACCTGCCGCGTTCGACGCTTTCTCGATGGCATCGGCTTCGGCGTTTGCTTTCGCAGCCGATTCTTTCAGCATCGCCGCTTCGTTCCGTAGTCGCTCGGCGGTCGATGGCGGCGTGCCGGCTGCTTGTGCTTGCTGCTCTTTTGCATTGCTCGCCGCGGCGTCGGTCGCGGCCTGTTGACGTTTCTCGTCCGCGACGCGATCGGCTTTCCCTAGCAGTTTCTCGGCCTTCTTCACGGCGTTATCAAAGCTCTCGGCGGCTTTTTCGAGGGCCGTGCGTTCGTTCGGCGTGAGTTGATCTGGCGACTCGCCTTCCTTGACCTTTTGGCTGACATCGTTCGACTGCGTGACCGCTTGCTTCACCTGATCCTTGAGTTGTCGCGCGTCGCCACGGACCTCGGCGGCGGCGGCCCATTGGTCGAGTTCCTCGGTCGCCGAGTCGAGCTTTTCGAGTGCCTTATCTTGTTGTCGTGCGGCACGGTTCAACGCGGTGCGGGCCACCTGCATGTTCGCCTCGCTTGGCTTTTCCAGGGCCTGACGAGCGTTAGTGATTTGTGGTTGAATTTCAGGCACAACCTGTTCGTCGATCTCGGCGAGCGCTCGCGCAACCGCCTCGACACGCTTGGTGACCGAGTTCTTCGACAACTCATTCGCCTGCGCGACGGCGCGAATGCGTTCCGCTTTTGCCCGCACACCATCACGCGGATCGGCAAGTTGGTTACGGGCTTGTCGCTGGGCGTCGTCGGCTTGGGCGGCTTTGTCGCTGGCCTCTTGCGGATTCGCTTTCGTTGCCGCTTCGGTCTTCGTTTTCGCCTCCGCTTGGGTTGCACGCAAGCGGGCCAGTTCCGGTCGGAGTGTCGTGAGTTGTTGTTGAATCCAGGCGTTCAGTGAGTCTTCGCTGAGAATGCGGATTTCGAGTTCCGGACTACGCCCAGGAGCCTTGAGGAGCGTGTGATCGTCCCAATCGGTCGCTGTGGTGTGCAGGATGATGGTGTCGCCGTCGCTCGGCGGAGTGCCGTCGGCGCGCGTGAAGCGACTCATGGGTACGGCGAGTTGTGTGGGGAAACTCGGAAACGTGCGATCGCGGAATTGCAAGATGGGTTGCTCGCGTGTTGGACCGTCGTTGACACGCGATTCGAGCGAAAGTTGTCGCAGCGCGAAGGTGCGGTCGTCGGCTTGAATTCCGAGTCGCAATACGGCGTTCGGTTGTAGGAGGAGCGGTTCGCGTGGTTGCGATGGCTGGGCCCACGCGACCATTGGTGTGGGGTCGAGGAACGTGCGGATATCGAGCAAGCGTGAACCTGTGAGGCCACTTTCGTCGGCGAAGCGGAGTTCGTAGAGTCCGCTGATCGGCGGTTCGAATTCGCAGGCGAGACCCGTGCCGTCGGAGTCGATTCGCACTGGAATTCCCTGGGTAAATCCGTCCGCGAGCCATTGCGAGCCAAGGTGCGTCAGTGTAGGGGTGCCGAGGCCCGCAAGTGCGGCGACCGCGTTCGCGGGTTGCATCGTCAGCGGGTTCGGTTGTGGTCGGAGTTCCGCTCGCACGATCGGTCGATCGGTCTTCGCGAGGAGTCGCACGCGCGTTCCGCAGACCGCTTCCACCGCACCACTACCGTCTGGTAACTCCACGCTCGGCAGTTGCGTGTACGCTGGGAATGTCAGTCGCAATTGCGGCGACGGTTTGCCGTTGAGGAGCGTGAGCCGCGGCGGATCGGCGACGGTGACCGCATGCCATCCTGTGTCCGCATCGTTCGCGGTGAGTCGGAATTCAAAATCGCGCGGAACTCGATCGGCCAGGAGTTGCACCAAACCGTGACCTTCCGTCGCACCTTCGGGCGCGTTGATGGTGACAAGTTCCGAACTTGCGGTCGTGCCGCTCAATCGTAGCGCCAACGTCGCGGCTGGGGGAATTTTGCCTTCCACCGTAAACGCGATCACGAACGCCGAACCGCGTGCGAGTAGCGTTTTACCGTCGCTCTTGGCGTCGTTCGGTTGCGTGAGTGTGAGTAGCGTCTGCGGTGGCCACGGATGCTCGCCGTAGGGGTCGAGCAACCGTGTAACGGCAATTCGAGACTCAGTCGGCGCGAGAATCATCAACACCACGACAGGTGTGCCGATGAATACCAGCGTGGCGAGCGAAAGTACGAGCCGCGAAGTCGGAACGATATTCGCGATGTCGAGTCGATTCGAGAGGCGTTCGGCGAGCCGTATCGTCGCGGATCGAAGATCGCCGTGGGTACGAGGTGCTTGTTCGAAATCGACCGCACTCACCAAAACATCGTTAAATGCTTCGAATCGCGATTCGATGAGTCGTGCGGTGCCTGTGGCGGAGGTCGACTCACGGCCAGGTGCAAGAACCCACCGTGCGAGTAAGTATCCGGCCACGCCCAACAGCGAGCCGAGACCGAGCGCGCGCGCGGTATTCGAGAGGTGCCACGCATGATCGGCAACGCCGACGAGTAACAGCACTGCCAATACGATCGCCACGAGGAACGCCACACCGGTCGTGATGCGTACCCATTTGCGGGCGCGACCGAGCGTGACCAGTCGCGTTACAAGCGGAACGGCTTCTTCAGGCGGTCGAAGTATGAGAGCCATGTTGAGGTCCGATGAGTGCATCCATCATAATAACCGCACACGTTTCCGCAAAACCCATTCCATGCCAAACAGTAGCAGCACCAGCACGAACGTGAACAAGTGATTCCAGAGCGGAATCGGCGGCGACGGCGAGTTGAGCGGTAAGCGTGCCGCCTCGGGCAGGTCGTCGAAGAACTGTTCGGCCGTCGCGATCGTGTAATACTTGCCGTGCGAATCGTTGGCGGCGCGCAACATATCGGCTTTGTTGATATCGAGCTTGTCACGTTCACCAGGTGGGGGCAGGACTTTGGTTTCCGCACGCGGCGGTCCCCCAGGCTGTTCGACCGACACGACACGAAACAGATACTCACCGACCGGTGTGCGCGTGATCGTGCCCTGATACGTCGCACGCGTGCCGTCGACTTTCGTGAGCGCGAGCGTTTGGGTTTCCGAGTCGCCGACGACGCCATCGATCGTTTTGAGTGGCGTGCGATCCATTCGCACCTTCACGCCATCGGTTGGTGGCGCGGAGTCGTCAGGGAATCGCACGGTGAGTTTGATTGGCTCATCGCGACGATACGACGTACTACGATCGGTCTTGATCTCGACTTTGCTCACACGATTGCGTGAGACCACGCGGATCGTCTGACGCCAGAATTGATTGAATCGCTCTTCGTCTCGCCGGAACCGCCACCGCCACGTTTCATCGAACCCCACGAACAACACGCGACCGTTGCCCACGAACTGCTGCAATACCAATGGATGGTTTTCGGATGGGTCGGCGTCGGACGGACGCTCCGGATGCACCGCCAACACTTCGGCGGTCTGTTTCTTGGAGTAGCCGTCCGCGTACCAGTGAAGCGGATGCAGTTTGCTCCAGACGTTCAAATTCTCCGAGTCGTCGGCGGCGAGACGGAAGATTGGGTGCGACAGGCCGATGGGTGTGAATCGCGGTCGGTACGGCGGCGTAGTCGCTTCGAGATTGAGCTTTGTGGGTTCTTGGGTGCGGGTGATCGGCAGCAGCTCGGCGAGCGGCGTGTCGGCGAACATATGCGGACCGTTAATTGCACCAGGCACGAGAATGAGTCCGCCGCCCTTTTGCTTCACGAAATCGGTAATGTCTCGGAGTCGCTCGGCCGGTCGGTCGATCTGACGCAATGCCACGTCACCCAGTAACACGACGTCGAATTCGAGGAGTTCGTTGCGTGTCGGAAAGCCACGCAACGCGGTGCGATCGGTCGTGGCGTGGTCTGGTGAGGCGTCGAGCAACAGCGTCGAGACATCGACCGATTTACTCGCCTGTCCAGGTTCGACTTCGCGTTCGAGTAAGACCTTCAGGAAGCGAAATTCGTAACGCGGATAGCCTTCGATGAGCAACACTTTCAACCGCTTGATCTCGGTCACTGTCACGGTCCGTTCGATGCGATTGTTCGCGGTCTCGGTCTCGTTGGGTTGGACCGCAACTTCGACAACGAAGGTTTTTTGCCCTGTTTCTGTGGGACTATGTTTCAGGCGAAAGGCGATCGGCTTGCCGGATTCGTCCGGCTTCACGGTTGTCTCGGCGCGTTTCTCGAGTCGACCATCAACCGTTTCGAAGAGCCGAACCGGCACGCTCGTGGGCAAATTCGACCCATTCGCGTACACGCGACCTTCGAAGATGAGCTCGTCGTTCTTGGGGATCGCCTCCTCGTTCCGGAGATCGCCAACCGACAAATCGAGAGTCGCTTTTGTATCACCGAGGCCGACGATGTAGAGCGGCACGCCCGCACGAGCGGCTTCGCGTCCAGCCCGCGTAAGGTCGTCGCCGATCGTCGTGATGCCGTCACTCATCAGTATCATCGCCGTGAGCGAACCGCCGCGGAACGAACGCAGAATCGCTTGCACGCCGTCGCCGAGTCGACTCGATTCGCCGGTCGCTTGCAATCCGCGAATCGTATCGGCCGCCGCCGCGACCTCGCTGGCGTCCTCGAGCGCCGCCACGGAACGCGGTTGTTCGTCCAGCGCGAATAGTTGCACCTTCAGTTGTCGTTCACGCATCAGTCGCGTGAGCCAATCACCGTTGGCACGTGTGAGAAGCCACTTTGCGAGGCGAAGTCGTTGTGGTTTGTTCAACCCTTCGACGCTCGCCAACTCCGCGAGCTTGTCGCGCACCGCCGGATCGCTCGGTTCGTCGACGGCGGCCATACTGGCCGACGTGTCGATTACGATCGCGATGTCTGGCCAGCCCTCACGCTCGAACACGAGCCGGACTTGCGGCAGAACGAGGTAAATGAGCAAGCCATACGCCGCTAATCGCAACAGTGCAGGCAATACCAGCGGTCGTAAGCTGCCAGTCGCACGCCGTTCGCGAGTATACAGCCCCACCACCGCCAGTACCGCGATGCCCATCAGGATGTGGCGAATGATCGAATCGCGGTCGAGACTATTCGCGAACGTCAGGCTCCCTTCCAGACGCCAGCGTGTGCCTTCGCCAGCGCTCGCACTCGGTACACCGAGCAGCGTTTCGAAGCGTTCGCGAATGTGTGAGGGAGCAAAGCCGAGCGCTTCGCCAGTCACATTCGCGTGAACAATCGCACCCAGAACCACACTCGCGATGAGTAGGACTGGCACAGCAACGAGGGGAGCGAGCCAACCGGCCGATGCAGCCTGCTCGCCTGTGTTAATCGCGCTGCGTGCCGGACCGACTCGCCACGCCAACCACAATTCCCACACGGCGACGACGAGCGCGAGAATCGTCAGTCCGCGCGCGAGCGAGGGGCCGTGCGGTCGAGGTTTGGTGACCGCGGTCGGTCCATCGTCGTTGCGCAGTTCCACCAGTTTTGGATCGCTGACGACCTGAATCGCAGGGTGGATTGCTTTCAACGACTCTGGCAACAACCGCCGTAAATCCGATTCGCGATGATCCGGAATTATCACTGCGATTATGCCGTGATAGCGGCCGTCGAGTTGCACACGATAAAGACCCGTGGTGCGAAGTTCCGTGAATGTTGCCGTGCCCCCTTCGGCGGAGGTGACGATCGATTGCACGTCGA